>CANSZD010000357.1:0-449731 GCA_947648045.1 Beta corolliflora | reverse complement strand
GTTAATATATTTTTGTGTATATATTAATATATTATTTTTCTATGTAAAAGTATAATCGAGTCTATTTACGAGCTCTCGAGTCGAGCTTTGCCTAGCTAGCTCAGTTCAGCTCGTTAAAGTCTCGAGTCGAGTCCGAATCCGAGTCGGGCCACCACGACCCGAGCTTTGACCAAGTCGATCCCGAACCGCCTCGCGAACAAGCGAGGCTCATTAACACCCCTAGTGTAGGGTTAGTAAAAACTTAGAGTGGACAATAAAAATAATGAGATTATGAATGATGCGCAATATCATTTAAGTATGTAATATGCCATACGGTTGACGAATTGATTTGAACTAAAAAAATCATATCAACTTGTAATTTTAAGGTTTTGAAAGAAAAATTGACGCCTTGGAAAAGTACCAAAGTACTATTGTTAAGTTCGACCCAAAATTGAACCTAAATGCAGCTGATCATCTCAACTTAAAATTTAACCTACCAATAATGTAATTGGTATTATTTAATTATATCTATATATAATCGTCCTTATCTTCTGCCGTGACAATGGAAGAAAAGAAAGCAAAGAAATTTTGATTATGTAAGAGTGATATTGGATCATTTTAGTAGCAATATCAGTCAATGGGAACTCACATGCCTAATAGGAGTATAGTTTGCTGTAAATTACTGTGCTGTTACTTCAACCATCTTCTTATCTTATTATTGAAAAGAAAACCCCCCTTCAATTAGCAATAAGCATACGTTACTTGATTAATTATGTTTTGCATATGCACCTCATCTGTCTGGGGACTTAACTCCTCTTTTTCACCCCAAAAAAAAAATGCACCTCATCTGTCACGTATAAACTAAAAAAAGATGTTATAAAAGGAGAAAGATTTTAAAATTCATAATTAAATTAAGAACATGCTGATAGCACTCCTAAGATCAGGAGATGGACTTTCCTAATCAATTAGTACGCAATTTTAGCTAGATTCGTAATTAGAATATAATTTTAGCTAGGATGCATGACGAAATATAATCAGGTTTTTCCTTGCTCAGGACTTTGTTTACTATAGTTGATCATCAGAATTCCCAATCTAATAAGCAAACTACGAAAAAGTAATTTATTAGCGAGAAGCGGCTAGAACCTGTAGAAGGTGTACATAATTGGTGTCAAATAATATTAAATTGAGTTTTTGACAATTTATTAAACATTTCAAAATCGCAGTTAAAAAGACTGTTTTTCTTTATTTGGCCAAAATTTGAGTAGGGTATTTAGAGTTAGATGCAACGCTTCTGGAACACACGTATGATGTTTAAGTTAGGTCTTGCTTTTGACTCAATAAATGGAAATTCAGTGATTCGATCGATCAGACGTTCGATTCGGTTCGAATCGTATCGATTCGCTTCGAGATCGAATCGATTCGCTTGAGACTTATTCAGTTCGGTTCGATTGAGTCGATCGATCCGTACTACAACTTATTATTATTATTATTATTATTATTATTATTATTATTATTATTATTATTATTATTATTATTATTATTATTATTATTATTATTATTATTATTATTATTATTATTATTATTATTATTATCATTATTATTATTATTATTATTATTAATATATTATTACTATTATTATTATTAATATTATTATTATTATTATTATATTATTATTATTATTATTATTATTATTATTATTATTATTATTATTATTATTATTATTATTATTATTCTTATTATTATTATTATTATTATTATTATTGTTATTGTTATTATTATTATTGTTATTATTATTATTACTATTATTATTATTAATATTATTATTTTTATTATATTCTTATTATTCTTATTATTATTATTATTATTATTATTATTGTTATTTTATTATTATTATTATGCATATTATTAGTATTAGTATTAGTATTAATATTATTATCATTATCATTAATATTATTAATTATTATCATTATCAATGATGATAAAAATATTACTCTACTTGTAATTATTTAATAATACTCAATTCGTATCGCTTGCATCGATCGATCGATCGCCCGTTCGGTACCCGCCCCGTTCGGCTTCAGACTTATTCATTCGATTCGAGACTTATTCACCAAAAGAACGAGCCTTAGTAATGGATCCCCGAGATATGTCAACAAATCACAATGCTTCCGTGTATATTTAAGAGTTTTTTTTTTTGAGGTAAAGATACACTTAGAGTTGGATGTATTCTCTTTTTCTTTGGGGATTGTTTGCTCATTCAAAAGCTATCTAAATGAGAAAATGAACTACCCCCATTTCATTCGAGACTTTAACAAATCTAGCGAGCTAACATGAACTTGAGAGGCTCACCCCCCACACATTTGAAATATTCCTATGTTGTTCCTTTATTTTTATATAAAATTTATGTAACTCGCCTATAACAATTATTTGAGCAATTTAAATCCATGAATGTCATAACCTAAAAGAGTATTGTTTACTTTGAAATTTTATAACTTTAACTATATTGATTTGAATAAGTTAAGCTGAACGAGACAATTTTGATTTTCAGAATGAAGTTTGAGACTTGTGACAAACTTGAATGTAAATATATATGACTAGTTAAGCTACACAACTCATCAAATTGCTCGTCTTTGCTCGTTTTCTCCATACCCTATAGTCGCAGCATGCAATACCTTCAGAATAAATCAAAGATCAAACTCACAAGCAACTAGTATTGTAATTAAAAGAGTGATGCATGCATCAAAACTAACAAGCAACTAATGTAGTAAAAGTAGTCATTTGCATTGTTGCTTCCATTACTTGAAGTATTTCGTAGCCTTTTCTTCTTTTGATGTACACATTTATATCCTAATACAAGTGAGACTGTAGTTCATTGTACTTGATACATATTATCTCATCAAACACATATAACTAATATAATTTGAGGAGCATATAATGCTACACCACAACTATAATATAGTTAAAAGGGTTGAATTTAACGAGCTATTGGAAGCAAGTTGAAAATATTATCTTCAATCTACGCCACTTCGCCTTTAATCCCGTGAATCAAGTACTAATTAATTAACGGCTATAGCTAGTGCTACTAGATTAGGTCTGTGGAAATATAGTTTTTTCGGTTAAAGACGTTGAAGATTGCGGTTATTTACCTTGGATTTGTCAAAATTCTCAGGCTAAGATAGAGTCAATCACGCCAACAAAATGCAACTTTTTGCAGTGATAAGCCAAGTCTTTGGTGGACAATTTTTTTGTCACTAAAAGGAAGACTTTTATTTTTGCCATTGCAGATAATAAGACTTTTACAGATTAAAAAGGTTTCGCTTGTCAAATCTTCTTTTTTGTTTTTTCAAAAAGGTTACGCTTGTAAAAAAAATAATTTAAGGTTATGTTTAACAATTTTTTAAGAAAATATCCCATATAATTATATATACTTTTGCAAAACTCAGTAGTGCTGAGGTAATCCCTAACATGTTACATGTCCTTAATGATTTTGGAAATTGTATTACAAAGGTAAAATCTTATATTTAACCTTTTTGTATTCCCGTATCATATAATATAGGGTTAAAATTCATCTGTTCTTTTTCTTTTGCAACAATTGAGTTTTTACACTAATCCACCATCCGTTCACTTTTTATTGTGATTCGTATACGTAAGAAAAAATATATAGCTAAAGTCTTATTAGATTCATCTCGATATATATACTTTCAAAATATCAAAGTTTTATGATTTTTACTAAAAATTAGTTACATATATTCATAGTTAAAGTTGTGCATTAGCAAGTCTGAAAATTCCCTCCATGTTGGGGCTGGAGATGTAGGTTATAAATGGTTTTAGTTTGAAATTCTATCTGCTTGCTTACGGATAAAAAAACGTGAAAACTCAATTGTTGTAATAGAAAAAAACCGGATAAAGTACTAATTAAATTTTGAATAAAAATGTGGCATGCCGGGGTGTTTATATTGTACTCCTTATTTAGCTCGATAATGTATTAAGTTTAAGGAAGTTTTACTTGTTATGGTTATCTCATAGGATATACATGTGGGGTTTATTTAAGAAAAACTCTTAAACGTACGACACATGGTTATGATATCTATACTAATATATTAAAAGGTGTTCCTAAACAAGGAACTGTGCCACGTGGCGCTATTCCTTAGAATATTTGCTTTAAATACTTCACATACAATAAAAAATTAGAAAAAGCATTGTGTTATAATTTGATCCCATGACTTCAAGCTTATATACTAAAATCTTAACCACTAAACCAAGTAATGTTTGGTGTTATAATTTTTAAGTAAAGTATTAATACATGAAAACTATAATTACCCGGGGCATAGCCCGGGCCTAAAAACTAGTGATCATTCATTTGGTGTTTATAACAAAATTTAATAATTTCTTATTTTGAATATAAATTAACACTTTGACTTTAATGCTTTAACGCACAACGACTTTAATCATTAATATCTTTAACTTAATAGTAAAAAATTATAAACAGTTGGTATAATTAAAAATTATATATTAACACATGCGATAACATTTCAACATATCCAATGTGGAGTCTTTTGTTACAAAACAATTATATATTGATACAAAATATTATTATTATTATTATTTTTTAGATAAATGAAAAAAAACCACTTAAAAGGTCTCTCTCCAATAACATTTCCTGGAGGATAATAATTGCAAGTAATAAAAGTGCCACCATTTCGACACCTTTCTTTGGCACACCCAATACTTTTAGTGTCTCTCCAAACAATTTGTGTAAAATGTCCACACATTTGTTTACAAACATTAGCACGAATATCATAATTGGGCTTTTCAGCGACCCATAATTCCACAGCTTGGGCTGGGCTTAAATCTTCTTCTGGATTCATTGCTATATTCTCACCTAAGAATGGGTTATGAGAGTGCTCTAATTTGCAATCAACGGATCTCTCTCTTGCATAAGATCTAGCAAAGGCTGCAACGGTGTCGTTCCAAACTACAGGAGGTTGTAACGCTTTAATACGGGCCGCGTTGGTGGGTACTAGGTATTGTAGTTTCCAATCAAGTAGGGGTGTGGCCCAACAAAAATGGGCCATGGTAAGCCCACTTATCAAAACAATAGCTAGGGTAAAATTGGAAAAAGCCATCATTTTGGGTGAGTTTTATTTTATTAGGTAAGATTTAATATGAGGACAATGCAAAAAGTAATTGTTATGCATAGGGATAAGTGTATGTTTATATAGGGATGGATTTGGTTAAATTTGACGATGGGACTTAGACATAAGGATTATATTGATAAAATAGAGTAAAAAAGTTGGCAATTTTCTTATAATAGTTGGCGACATCTAGCATTTACTAGATATTTGGAGTACAACTATACTTTTCTTTTTGCTAATCCAAATTTGCTATGTCATTTACTATTACACATTTTTATTGTTAATAATAGCAACAACCACAATGCTAGAGTTAAAAATCATACAATATATAAATGACAACAAGCTTTTGTAAAGTTTTAGGCATCATACCTAAAAATATTAGATCAACACCCTTTCAATCCATTTTTATTTGTGAGTAAAAGTTTCTTATTATAATGGACTAGCTCTCATTGATCGGTTGCTACTATTGTACACATGCATATCAACATAGTGATTAGTGAATGTTTTTGATGTACTATTAATTATTATGCTATTATAAGTTGGAGATACGAAGGTTAAAAAAATCCCATTAATCATAGATTATACTGATTTGATTGGAATCAATTGCTAGGGGAATAGAAGAAATGAGGAATGATGATACTTCATCTTGCAAGATATATAGAGCATGATCTAGATAGCCCGGCCCCTTTGCCGGTTTGCCCTATCTATCTATACTAATATATTAAAAGGCGTTACTAAGAAAGTATACGTGCCACATAGCACTCTCTTCTAAGGCTTTAATACAAATGCTCTATTTTCATGTTAAACCCCTCGATCAATTTAAAAAAATAACATTATGTAGTTACAAGATATCGAACACGTGACCTTTGAAATGAAAAGTGAGAGCTTTAACGTTAACCCCTTTTTTTTTTTATCAGGATAGAAAACTAGGCGGTGTCTCTACAATGAAACACCACCTAAAACATCACAGAGGATGTTATAAGTTACAAATTTCAAGTAAACAGAAAGAAGAGAAAGGAGCACAAAATAACATAAGAGGAAGCTCCGCCACGGCAAAAATGGACCTTCACCCCGGGCTCTCCCGAAGACACCTTCTTGAACCCGAGCACGGGGGGCAAAACAAACTCCACTGAAACATAATTGGCTCCCTAATCCTCCAAGGGAACATACCCAACTTACTGACAGGAAAACGACTTAAGGTGGAAATCAAGAGAGAGGAGCCAGAAGCCCGCATCCCGCAACCCAGCAGCGAACCCTCGCCCGAAGCCGACGAACAAACCTCCACCGCCATCGCTGCCCAAAGAAAGCTTTGACGCTGAAGATGCTGGCTTCGCAAACCCGAGGAAATCACCAGTGAGGCGAAGGCCCACCAAAGACGAAAAGAGAATGGAGAAATGGAGAGACTAGAAGAAAAGTCCGATCGAGAACAAGAAGAAATGGCCAACAAAGGACTAGATAGCATGGAAGAGGATGGAAGAAGCTAGATCTGAGGGGAAAGAGGAAGAAGAGGGCGGCGACTTAGAGAAATTTCTAAAATTTGGGGCTTAGGGTTTCTAGAGAGAAGGGAGAGCCCATCTCTCTAGAATTCTTTAATGTAGTAGCCACGCTTTAACGTTAACCATGAATCCAACATAACATCATTGCTTATTATTTCAAAATAAATTATAATAAGGTCTCGTAATTGTATCTCCTTAAAAGACTTACACAAGTAGTTAGATACCTAACACATTCATGGTAATAACAATATACTATTGTAGACATAAACTCTTACTCCAATTCCTTGTAGAAAGTCAAGCTACTATGAGTACTATGACATCAATTTTTCCTCACAAGACTTTTAAGGGTGTATTATTCAAATTATTATGAGGTCAATTTTTCCTCACAAGACGATAAAACTACAAAAGAGACAACCCGAGCATTGCCCGGACCATTCACTAGGATCTTTCTAATCATTGTCTTTCTAATGTTGATCATATCCTGGGGGGATCAAGTTGATTGACTCTTAATTTGTCACGGTGTCAAATGTTCCTGAGATTGTATAGAATAAAATTATACATCATTCCTTATTATTAATTTATTCTCTATATTTCGTTTTATTCATTCCTACCTTAAAGATTTGGACATCTAAACTAGTAAAAAAATTCAAAGGATCCCCGTACTTCCCACCTTCATGCAATCCCATCCATTAATCAAGGACATGAAGATCCCGACTCATTTTCCTACCATAGTCTTTTGATAAGTCTTCCTTAATTTCTTCCCTTGATCAATATTTATTCATTATTCTTTTCATGATTGCCAATAACATTATGACTATTAATATAAATAATTATGTATCAACAATAATTATGAAAAGTTTTGAAAGTAAAACCTTAAACAAAGGTCTTATATATCTATGATCATGTCTTCTAAATAATGTAAGTACGAAAATACATAAACACAATTGACATTTGAACAAATGAATGATATATAGGTAAATTTAAAGGAACTATTATTATGTAATACTCCCTCCGGTTATTGTTACACTTACACTTTTCATGCATGTCATTGTAAAACTTTGAAGACTAATATCTTTAGTTTTGTATTTGTAAAAATTATACAAAGTACATATTAATAAAATATATATTAATTAAGACGAATCTAACAAGACATTACATGACTATGTTTTTATTCACGTATAAATCACAAACTATGGTCAAAGTGAAATTACTTCCTACCTACATAATCGTTGCTTATTCAATTACTTCCAAAGAAAAAGTTATGTAAAGACTAATTTACATTAGTACATTACTGGCTACAAATAGCTATGTGTGAAAATTGTAATTTCATTTTGTAATATTCTCAAGTTTATGCGTATTAAAATTCTCGCCGTGTGTCAATGTGTTAACAGTTAAGGCTCCTCTACCCTCCTAGCTCCTCCGAATTGCAGACCACAACGATTAAGATAAAGCAGCAGCACTACAGAGAAGAAGCCGTATGAGAGAAAAACGATAAAGTCAAGATAAATTAAAAAGATTTTTCAAGATTTCAGGTACCTGATTTTGAAACGTTGAAATTTTTATTTTATTAATTTAATTTAAATCATTTTAATCACCTGAAATTTTATTTTAAGTACTTCTCAAATACTCTAATTGATTTTAGCACCTTAATATTTTTACAAACTTTTGTATAAGGTTGGCCACATCTTGAACAAAAATGGTGTGACCAAATTAATAAAAAGCCCCAAGCTAGGCCCTATAACAAAGTCCAAGCGTGAATCCGTTTTCGGTGGGGTTAGTTTTTGTAACGGGGAGTTACTTTTGTTGAATTTAGGGTTCTTTGTCTAATGCTACAGTGTTACTTTTAGTGGAACCAGGGTTCTTTTCGAATGCTTGAAGGCTACTTTTACTGAAACTAGGGGTTACTTTTGTAATGCTAAGGGGTTACTTATACTGAAACTAGGGATTACTTTTTGTAATGCTAAGGGATTACTTTTACTGAAAGTAGTGGTTACTTTTTGTAATTATATGGGGTTACTTTTACTAAAAGCAGAGGTTACTTTTTCTGAAACTAGGAGTTACCATAAATTTATGATGAAGTTACTTTATACTTCTGTAGGAGCTACCTTAGATTTACGAGTGAGAAAAATGTGAGATCGGAGAAGGAGATCGGAACCCTAAGGTGGAGCGACGCCTCCCGACGTCGGCGGCGACGTTTTCGCCTTTGCTTCCGCCGCCGCTGCTACTACTCGATTTGTTTCTCATCATTTGAGTAAGTCAACAAACTACAATTACACCTTCAAATTTGTTCAAGAAATCGTCCTTTTGAGAGTTGAAAAGATGGCAGAGAAGAAGAAGTTGAAGATAGGAGGGAGAGAGAAGAAGAAGAATGTGAGGGAGAGAGGAGAGAGAAAAAGGTGACATCGGAGAATAGTCAATCTCCTCCATCTAACGGAGATGACGATGCCAGATTCTTCGGCGGCGATGAAGGTTGTGCCGGCAAAGGTTAAGAAGCCGAAGATTTAAGGAAGGTCGAAGGAGGAAGGAGCGAGGATGGCGATGCTGGATTAATCTAGCCGCATGGTTTCATTTTTGTGTGGCGTGTTGCACAAAAAATGAATTTTAGAACCTTATTACTTTAGGTAGCTAAAATGCTTCCCAAAAACACATCTTTGCCAAAATTATTTACCAATTGGCGGTATTTAGTTATAATGCATTGCTACTCAAAGTCGATTGAATGACCAAGTTTATTGGCAAAACACAATTTGGATACGATCATGTTCGAAAATAATCTCTATAATTTTTTTTTCTTGTCAAGGGAACATTAAGGGATAAATTTATCTCATCCAACTTACCGACACCACTTAAACCATCAAATTATACTACTGCATCACTCATTCTTTATATCTTGTAGACAATATGGTTTTTCTAAACTATACCACTAGGCATAGATTAAGAGTATCAAAATTCCTATAGAAGTATAAGATATCATTATACAAAGGTATTTATTTCAAAATCCAATTAAACCAAAAAATCTTACATGATTCTCTCTATATTCAATATTTATCCTCGTTTATTATCTCCAAATAAATTTTTTGATGAAATCTTGAAATCCTTAACCTATGCCTTGTGGCATAGGTTAGAAAAGTCCTACAAAAAATGCTCTATATATCATTACATGACCAAAGTTTAACAAAAAAGTTTGACTTCTACACCACCAATATTGCAGCTCTAAAAAAACTCACTGTGGTCTAAACGGCCACAAATATGTACATTATTGTACAGTAGTGCTGTAGTATAATAAGAGAAATCTGTTGTAAAAGGCGTTAGAACTCACAAGAGAATCAGTCATTAATTTCTCATGAATCATACTGCTTTTTTGACAATTTTGGCTCCCCTTATCAGTCATCACTTATTTTACATTTAATTCTAAGTATGGTGCCGCATCGCATTTGAATGCTCCTCCGATCCATTGATACATCCGTCAATTTAACATTTTTTTTCTCTTGGCAATGAAAAGTCCATTTAATACTGGATCACCTAACAAAGGGCAACCTATATGTGTGAATATATGTAAATAAACCTCATAACTTTAATAAGGTCTTACTAAATTATTATTATTATTTAATACCTGCTGCTTTTGGAAGTTTCTAAAATATTTTTCTTTCATGTTAAAACCCTTTGCTATTAGAAAAATGCTTATAGTATTCTTATTAATCTAGTTAGGTATGCACTAGGTAGGCTTGATACAATTTCAAACCAATCTGGCATGAGCACACTAGCAGCATGGCTCGACAAGAGAGGCCTGGTGGTGGGTTATAAACCATTTATCGGCACCATTTTAAAAGCCAATATGAGTATAACTGGTAAACTTATTTCTCAGCCCTTTTAATTTTGACAGAATTAAGAAAGTAAAATTAAGGAGAATCGGTCCGCATGTCATGCTTCAGCCCTTTCTCTTTTGAATCTTTGGCTTGATATATGGCACGCCATGATTTTTCTTGTATCCGTTCCCTTCCCGGCGCATGCCCAATTTTGGACTAGGCACAAGACTTAGTATATTCATGCTGAAAAAGTAAAAAAAAAATTATATTAATCAAATATTTGATCAATCAATACAGCAATCAAGTATTACATCAAAAAGGGAAATACATTCAATCAACAAAGTGAAATGATTTAATTAACACTAAATACTTTGTTGATAAAAATATAAGAAATCCTAAATAAATCTACGTAACATTCTTTTATTGTTCATCAGTTTTAATTTTAAAAACCTTAAAGAAAATATAAATAAAATTTTAAAAAAAAGATGGTTAACTGGTTAAGTGTATAGGCTTAACCAACAAAATTTAGCTAGCCAAAAAAAAAACATGTCTAATGTTCAAATTTTACCTTTGTTTATGCCCAAAAAGATAGAATTTATGTTTTAAAAAAATGAGGCACGCATCGCGTGCATAAATGCTTGAGACACATATATTAAAAGGTGTCTTCGTCAAAGATTATATGTTGATGTCTTGAATCGAACCTCAGACCTCTTAATAAGAATCAAGATACATTTACCACTAAACCAAGTGACATTTGTTTAATCTTTCTAAAGTAAAATTATTAAATAAATTAAAATATAAGTATCCGAGGAGTAGTCCGCACCTAAAAACTAGTTAACTATTGACTAACAGGGTCAATTTTTTTATTATGACTCTTGTCTCTTTGTGATTTACTAAAATCCACAATTTAAAGCAAGTTATATTCTCATAAATTAAAACATATATTTAATCTTGCAATTAGATGTGAATCAAGACTAGTACAGCCGTACAGGACGGGTTGTGACTTTTAAACTGTGTTAGGTTTAAAAGCATATTATGTTAAATTTCCATAGTTTGACCAACAGAACTAAAGCTTTAGTTGACTTACAATAACTGAAAAACAGGGATCCCAAATTCTCAAGGCCACCAAATCAGAGCACTATTATATAACACGGCAGTATTACCGAATTACACTATATCCCTATAAATACTCACTTCATGATCATACCCTTCAAATAATTCTCCAACTACCCCACATCTCCAAACTTTTTTTTCTCCATCAAAATGAAGATATTTCTTCCTATTTTCTTAACCATTTTAGCCACAACTGTTCTAAAATCTAATGCTCAAGACAACCAAACACAATTCCTAGACGTCCACAACATTGTCCGTGCACAAGTTGGCGTACCCCCGCTTACTTGGAACCACACCCTAGCATTGTACGCCCAACAATTCGCCGATAAAGTGAAGCAAACGTGTGATAACACGGAGGAGTCAGGCGGATCATACGGCGAGAACACGGTATCGGGATACGGGGCGTTTACCATCGTCGACGCCGTAAATCAGTGGGTGGAAGAGAAGCCAAACTATGATCATCATTTGAATGTTTGTAAGAATGGAACAGAATGTAAGCACTACAAACAAGTGGTTTGGAATGAGTCCTTGTACGTTGGATGTGCTAGTATATTTTGTGGTGCTGGTTGGCCTTTTGTAGTTTGTGAATATGATCCTCCTGGAAATATTCAGGGTAAATGGCCTTATTAATTAATTAGCCATAATTAAATTTGGTTATGAATAATGTGATTGTAATAGGGGATTGTGTTGTTGTTCATCTTCTTATGCATGCATGGTTTTTCAATTATATAATTAAAGAACTTTTGAGATGCAATAAAATTGGTTTTCTGGACAAATAAATTAAGTCCTTTTATATTTGCATACATTGATTGAATATTGTACTCTTTCTTTATTCCATCTCATAATATAATCTTTCATCCGTCCCATAATATAAGTCTTTATTTTTTTTACACGGTCTCCAAGATAAACAATTGACCTTCAATATCTTCAATTCTATACTAATAAAAAATATAAAAAGTTGATATTATGAAACTACCAATTAAGGCGAATCTAACAAGATCCCACATGAATACGTTTTTTTATATATACAAATGAAAATATTTAGTCAAAGTTTTTAAAGTTTGACCTCTGCAGAGAAAACAATGACTATATTATGGGACGGAGGGAGTATTTGTTTCTCATTTTTCACGGGAATTAAGGGAGGGGAACATATCATAATTTGTATTTAATGCTTTACTTGTATTGGGTAGTCAATGGTTTTTACTCTTTTCTTTTAAACAAAAATACCAAACAACATTAACTCAAGCTTGTTGTAAATTGTACTCAATGTTTCAACCAATAAAATGAACTTTAATAGACAAAAACAACCAATAGGATTACGACAAAACAACTAATTAAAATATAAAACTTTCAAATGGGCATTCGCGACGCTTGAAATGGAATATAATAACTATATTTTGGGACGAAGGGGGTTATTATAAATTTATTTATATTATATGTGTTAGATATGATATAAATGATAATTTTTTTTTGAGGGGATATAAATGATATTTTATTTTATACTTTGGCTCAAATAAGATATTTCAAAGAATCACTTATGTACATAAATTCTGATTCCAAATTTTTGATATCATCATCGCCCAGGATTTTATTTACCAACCAAGTTAGATAGCATCTTCAATATGGTTTAAAGTTTAAACAAAATTTACTTTTAGTGTTATGTATTTATAGCATTTGACTATATCAACTAATCTAATTATTATTAAGGATTTTCTAACCTATGCCACAAGGCATAAATTAAGAGCATCAAAATTCTTCTACTTCCCCCGTTCTGAAATATGTGAAACACTTCTGTCTTTTTTGTGAGAGCTTTTTGAGAGAAGTGTTTCACTTATTTCAGAACGTATGAAGTATAAGATATTATTATACAAAAAGTTTTCTATTCAATATCCGATCAACTGAAAAACCTTACACGATTCCCTCTATGATTCTCTCTATATTTAGTATCTATCCTTAATTATTTATTATCCCCAAATCTTGGAGATAATACGTGATTTCCTCTATAAAAATATTTATTATCCCTAAATCTTGGAGATTATACGTGATTTCCTCTATAAGAAAAATAAGATACTTTAAGATATTAACATAGATTGAATCATGTAAAAAAATTTAGTTTGATTGTATTTTGAAATGAAAACTTTTTGTAAAATGATACTATTTTATACTTCATCCGTTCTAAAATAAGTGAAACACTTCTCTCAAAAAGCTCTCACATAAAAGAGAGAAGTGTTTCACTTATTACAAAACGGAAGAAGTATAAGAATTTTGATGCTCTTTAATATATGCCTTGTAGTATAGGTTAGAAAAAACGGATTTTTCTACAGCCGCATAAGAAAATATTTCTAACCAATATGATTTCTTTATTATTATTATTATTATTATTATTATTATTATTATTATTCTAATCTATGCCACAAGGTTTGTTATGCTGTTGTTGTTGCGCTTGTTTACACTATTTGGCAGAGTAGAAATGATAGTTTTTGGAATCATAAAGTTCCTACTTTGCCTTCTGTAATTAGGAGATTACAAATTGTAATTAGATGTAGAATCATAGCTGTTTTGCCACAGAAAATTTCCAGAGTAGATAGAGAATGGATACATAGCTTGAAATAGTGGTTTTTGAGGTATACTTCTTGTATAGTTGCTCTTTGGCCTCTTTGAGGCTTGATAGGTTGTAAATTCTGGTTTTGGTTATACTATATCTCATCTTGCTTAGCAAAAAAAAAAAAAAGTTTTTATTTTAAAATCCAACCAAACTTAAAAAATCTTACATGATTATCTCTATTCTAAGTATCTATCCTTATTTATTATCCCCAAATAGAATCTTGTTGTATTATATTATCTTGTAATGAAATCTTAAAATTCTTAACTGTGCATTGTGGCATAATTTAGAAAAATCCTTATTATTATTATTATTATTATTATTATTATTATTATTATTATTATTATTATTATTATTATTATTATTATTATTATTATTATATTATTATTATTATTATTATTATTATTATTATTATTATTATTATTAATATTATTGGTATTACTACTACTACTACTACTATTATTATTATTATTATTATTATTATTATTATTATTACTATTATTATTATTATTATTACTATTATTATTATTATTATTATTATTATTATTGTTACTATTATTATTATCATTATTTTTTTATTATTATTATTATTATTATTATTATTATTATTATTATTATTAAGATAAATGATTTTTTGAAGAAAACTAAATATATATTTGATAATAATAACCGCATATAATTTTTCCATAAACTTCCTCTTTTCTTTTTTAATTACAATATTTTGACTTTTCTACTATTCACAGTTCACGCTTTGACTGTGTATGATGATATGTACATAAGGATAAACATAGTCATATGAGATTTTATTTGATTCCTCTCAATGTGTAATTTTTTAATATCTCATATACATATCTATTACAAATACATAACTAAAGCTATTAATGGTCAAAATTGTGCTTGGGCAAGTGTAAAAATGCAGATGTTGCAATTAAAAAAGAACGGAGGAATTAATCTGTTTTAAAATTTTTAATTATATTATTTATTTTAAAAAATATATGTTCTTTATATAATAAATTTTCACCTTGTACAATACAAGTCACTAACTCACAAGTCTAATCTCTATTAAATAGTGGAAGGAGAGAGGAATTGGTGAACACATATGAAGTACCTATAATACCTTGAAACCTCGATCACGATCATTGGGAGGAAAAAAATCGGTTTAGAAACATCAGGGTTTATCAATGAGATCATTATCATTCTTATCTTATTTCCAAAATGCTACTTAAAACATTGGAATTTTACAATTTTTTATCCACTTTTTTGCTTCATAGGTCTTTTCCCTAGATAAGAATGTAATGTAATTACCGCCCAGCTAGCTACTATATCATATGCTTATGCTCCTATATTGTTAGTAAGTGCTAAAAGAGCTGCAATGTGCAAATTAAACAATGTAAATTTGATAAATGCCTAGAGATAATAAACTAACAGCGTACACTTAATAAATTTACCAACCTAACGTACATCATCTGGAAAACATTAATTTAATTTATATATTTTCTTTATTTAAAACGTAATTATCAATATGATCTAAGATTGGAACTAAATGGAAAACGTTACTAA
This sequence comes from Beta corolliflora, assembly GCA_947648045.1. Classification (NCBI taxonomy): domain Eukaryota; kingdom Viridiplantae; phylum Streptophyta; class Magnoliopsida; order Caryophyllales; family Amaranthaceae; genus Beta; species Beta corolliflora. The sequence continues at coordinate 434,043 of CANSZD010000357.1, read as the reverse complement.
TCAACATAATATAATGATCATGCTTTTCATAATCGGAATAATACACCCACAAGTTCATAACTCTCACTCATCAAATACACCTATTTAATGTAGTATAGAATATAGATGTGTAATTGCATTTTTATTTTGTGAATATGTCAATATGGTGGGTCGCCAAAGCATTACTAGGAGCATCACTTTGCAAGCGGAATAAGTTGAAGTGGCTTAATCTTCTGCAGCGTAATCCCAAATTTTTCAGTCATGTCCAAATCTCTTGGACTCATCCCATCCTCAAGCTTCCAATTGTGAGATTGAAGAAGTGTAGCCAACATTAAGTGCAACATTCTATAAGCCAAACTCAATCCTGGACATATCCTTCTTCCAGCTCCAAAAGGCAAGAGCTCGAAATTACGACCTTTTAAATCAATATCACAACCTAAAAATCTTTCAGGCAAAAATACATCCGGGTTTTCCCATACCTTAGGGTCTCTCCCTATGGCCCATAAGTTAACTAGTACTTGTGCATTTTTGGGCACAACGTACCCATATAGTGTAAAATTCCCATCTGCTTTTCTTGGCAGGAGAAATACAGTTGGTGGATGTAATCGTAATGTTTCTTTGATGATCGCTTGCAAGAAAGGTAGCTTTGAGATGTCAGATTCTTCAATGATTGAACCATTTTTTCCAAGGGCTCGTTCAATTTCACCTTGAGCTTTCGCCAGCCTTTTGGGATTTTTCACTAACTCTGCCATCGCCCATTCTAATGTACTAGCAGTGGTATCCGTTCCTGCATCAAAAATATCCTACCAAAAACATATAAGTTTAATTTGTAATTATTGATCATATGATAAAAAATACTAGTGTATAAACAGAATCAGTTGTGATTAGTAGGAATTATTATTAATTAGCAAAAGAAAAATGATTAGTAAAAAGCAGCTTGAATTTTTTAAAATATATAAATTTGGTCATGGAGAATTACGATTAGCTGAAATAATAGGGCCTTTAAATAAAATTTCTATATATAATTCTATGAGTAGGATGATGTTTAGACAACATCCAATCTTATATCTTAGGTAGTCAGGTACCACGTACTTGCCCAAAACTTTACCAACTAATTAAGTTAGATGAAACGTTCATATAGTTTATAGACACTTTATACTACTATATATACTTATGCATTTGTAAAAACAATATAGAACATATAATGACTTACCACTAGAAGATGATTAATTTCTTCCATACTCAACTCATTTTGTTTGTAGAGTTTAAGAAGAGTGTCTAGCACATCGGTAGTACCAGCCGTTGTACAAGACTTCACCTTCAGTAGTCTTTCACATATGATTTCCTGAAAAACTCCAATTAATTTGTCAAAGTAAGCCGTTAATCGACGACGTATGCCAAAGGGGTCAATGTATCCAAGTATGGGGAAGTAATCAGCGTAATTAGGCCGTCCAATCTCTTCCATAATACACCACATTAGCTGCTTAAACTCTAACGATGCACTAGAACTATGATGAGCCAATTCCTTTGAGAAAAACGTGTTTGATAATAAACTAAGTGAAGTAGTGAAAGCCGCCCTACCAATATCAATAGATTGTCCTTTTCTACAACATTCTTGTACATAATCAAGAAGTTGTTGCACCTTAGCTTGTCTAAGGGCTTGGCTAGCATCAAGCCGTTGAGTAGAGAGCAACTGGACGGTAGAAATCTTTCGCAAATTCCGCCATTTTGTGGATACGGGCAACCAGGATATGGAGAGCTTATCATGGTTGCTCGCCTTAACGGAATCAGGGATTGTCCGGTTACAAAGGTTTTGGTCATTCTTAAGGAACATTTCTTTAGCGACTTCAGAAGATGAGATGACTATGGTAGTAATAGCTCCTAATTTAAGGGTTATTAATGGACCATATATTTTAGAAAGTCTAGTAAATGATCGGTGGGGTTTGTCACCAAGCTCAAAAATGTTGCCAAAAATTGGCATTGGTTTAGGACCGGGAGGAAGTTTGGCATTGGAGCGGCGTAGAAACATTCTTAAAAGGTAGAACGAAATAGACAATGTTGCACATATAATGGCTAGTGTGATCTTATCCATGGTAGACATTCTAAAATTCAGAAAAAAGAAATAAATTTGTTTGTGTTGGGAAGTTCAATTCGGTTCTATAAACTTGAAGGGTAACTAGGACTATGAGGGTGAAATATAAAGGACAATATATGTGTGGAAAGATTGCTATTTTGTGTAGCTTAGCTTGCTCCATGAACAAGTACATTTGTTCGTGTATATATGCTACAATGTGGAGGTTGTTGGAGGGTTCAGTAATAAATTGTTGCTTATATCTACTACCAACGTGTAAAACCTATGGTAAGACACATTCTTGCACATCAGCCGGTTTTCATGACTGAAGAGTGCAGACTGATGATCAATATAGTCAAGATAACCAACTGGATCAAGATATTCTTGGCAGTTGGCCCTAATCAATGTATGGATTTCGATACTAATTTGTTGTATGGTTCTAGTGTCCACATTTTATCATTTGCATGTTTTGTTGAATCTAAAGTACAAGGAATTGGACTAACCTGATGTCACAAATCTTACTCTATTTGGCTCGTTGTGTTCATTAAACATGCTTACATCCAAGGGAGGTTTCCAGTTGGGAATTTGGCGTAATGGCCAGTTTAAGGTTCCATTTGCATTAGATAAGTTTGGATAACATGATGTGACTAAAGTCAATGTCTATCAATTAATAGCACAAAGATATTATATTTTATCATATTCTAAACTGTTTCAAATAACGGGGATATAGAGAACAGAAGAAGTATATGCTATTGGTACTACTAATTGTATTTGTACATTCAAAATAGCCCTAATATTTTTATATGTTGTGATCTCTAATATATTTTTTTAAATAAAGGTAAGAAAAAGGTGGGGATCAGAATTAGGAGGCCCTCCGCATGATGGGAACTCCTAATTCATCGTTTACAAAGATAGGGACGAGTGCCGAATTTAAACTAATATTTTTATATGATATGATCCCTAATAGTAAAAAGAGATTTGATACTATTTTTTTGGTAATGAAACAAGACATAATAAGTAAGAGTCTAATCACCAGAGTATTCACAAGCCACAACCCAATTAAGCCAAGGTACCTTAAGGGTGGCGGAAGGGTAAGGAAATAGTACACCAAAGCACCTCTAATGTTAAATGAGAGCTAAAAGCCAATATATTTTGAAGTATTTGGATTAGTATGAATCATAAAAGCGTGAATGTGGTGATGAAAAACCATAGTCCCTAGTGACAAGGGTACATACTTTGCTACAAGCAAGCGGCAAGGCCGCAGCCTCCAAGTCCATTGGAAAAACTTGCCTGGTCGGCTGGTTCATTGATGTGAATTATCGGCAGTATGCCTACTACTTGTATGAAATAGGAGACCTAACATAACCTGTTTGGTTGAAAGAAGAGTGGACCATTTTAATTTCTAAGTCACGTATTACCAAATATCATTTTTTACTTCAATCAGCCCAACTCCAATTTAGTAATAGATATGTGTGTTAGAAATCCCACTAATAATCCGAAAAATTATAGGCCCACTTGAAAGGCCAGTGACAGAGCTAAGCAAGCTTGAAACTTTTCCCATCTACAATAGGCGGGTAGCTATTCAAATTGAAAATTCAATCATGGTGATCCTAGCTTGAAACTTTGCACGTTACTTCTTCAAATTTTTATTATTTTATCCACTTTCCTTTGGATTGTCTCTTATTAGTTTACTCAGTTTCCTTTTTGATTGTCCCTTATTAGTTTAATCACTTCTTTTTTCTGTTTTTGAAATGGTCCCACCAATTGTCTATTATTATCTTTACTTTATCATTCTACTTTTTTTGACCCACAACATTAACTTCAATATGATATGCCAATAAATTAATACTTTCTCTTTCATTCTATGAGTCACAAACCTATTTCTCCTAAACTTTTGTGCCCAAAGTGGGTAAACTAATAAATATTGGAGGGAATACATCAAAAGAGCTAGAAGCTTACCTTCTCAGTTTCACTCAAATAGTTATACTTTGAATTTTTCCTATTTGTCAACGTAAAATTTGGAGCATTAAAATCTTTAATTATGTATTTTATAACAATTATGTAGTTGATATATAACAATACATATTGAAATGTATCTAACAGTCTACATGACTATATTTTTTCTTTATAAATCACAAATGATGATTTAAATTGTAAATAGCCCCAATATACAAAATGTAACTATCTTAGTCCATTATTCAATAACTGTCATAGACTAAAAAGGGCATAAATCGAATAAAAGGGAGGAATGGAAAAGCAATTGTAATCTATATTGGATTCACTATAGAAAATACAGTAGTACTATAATCTCTATTTTCATAAAATTTCCCATTTGCAATTTTACAATCTATTATACACACCTTTAACCATTAATATGTTTTAAGTATGTATTATTAAAAATTATGAAAAGTTGGAGTTTGGATAATTCACATTGAAATACATCAAATAAGATCGATTTTACATGATAATTCTTTTCATATAAAGAAATCGAAAAATTCAGACAAAGTCTCTTTTACTATAACCATATAATTGGTAGATGAGAAGATCTCAAAGGAATAAAGGGAGTTTATTGGTATACAGTACTAAGCTAGTAGATAGGTACTTTCTACATTCTTTAATAATCGTTGTCAGGAAAACGTATCGTAGGCGCTAACAAATCAAGCAATCGAAGTATAATATACGGAGGAATTCAGAAATAAAGCAATAAAGAACACAAGAAGATTTGACGTGGAAACCTTTGAATAGGGAGAAAACCACGAACACTGCACTAGGACTTTGAATATGAGATGATGATACAAGGAGAATTCTTTAATACTCCCTCCGTTCTCTTCTGTTCTTCCTATTTTGACTTCCACGTTTGCTAATACACGTCTTTGACCTTAAATATCTTTCATTGTGTATTAGTAAAAATTATAATAATTAAATATTAATAAAGTACTCATTGAGAAGAATCAAACAAGACCCCACGTGACTATATTTTTTTACCACATGTTGAAAATAATTTAAAAAATTCTCTTCAATTGTGAATAGTGTCAAGATTCTAAATAGGAAGAACAAAAGAGAACGGAGGGAGTATAATCTCTCTAGACTCTCTAACCTTTCTCTAGGTTCTCTAGTCTCTGTAGATCTAAGAATATTTCTCTCTTTTATGTTTGCCATCAATAAAACAATAAACGGCTACAACATATTTATACTAAGGTAACAATTAGGAATCCTAGTTGAACAAGGAAAACCAATTACACAAGACAACGTGCACAAAGCCTCGACAAACCCCATCGTGGGCACTGAAACCCGCGGGTGCTGGCTACTGGCGCCGGGTGCGAGGTAACAGCCTGCCGACGCGGGCCAGACATGCGGGCAGGTAGGAAGCTTTGCTGGTTGTCCAACCAGCGCTGCGGGCGCGAGTTCCTCACTCGTCAAACCCCGGGAGGTGCTTGTGTGATATTCTCGAGTCTCGTCGCTCACCACAAACACCTCGATCCACAACATACATCATTTACCCATCTCCACATCATTACCCATCAATCGCAACATATGAGCTTGGTTCACTTTTTAAGGTGAATAAGATGGTGAAGTAAAACAGAATTATTCATGTGAGGGGTGACTACTGACTAATGAGAGTTTTAAATAAATTTGGAGAGGGATTTTTTTTTTGTGTAAAAAAAGCCACAAAGATAAATAAATACTACGGTTACTTTTAAGTAGTGGGTCATTTAAAGTAGTGGGTGTCATTCAAGTTTTTTTATTGCTTGTTTGATGATTGATTAGAAAAAGAAAGACTACTTTCTTAATCGATCTACAGACAACAAATTATGAAATTCATTAAGAACGTTGTATGTGCGCGGCATCTTCGTTTAGCTCCAACTCAACTACTCGGCTGGATGACGAACTTTTAAATAGAATGACAATCTAAAGTAGATTCACTGACAGAATGACGAGTCAGCTAGTTTAATACTCCCTCCATCTTAAAATATAGTGCTTGATTTTCATTTTGAGTGATAAAAAAATATAGTGCTTTTTCCTATTTAAAAACAGCTTTTTTTCCTTAATATACCTTCATTGAAAAAAAATTCCTCTCATATCCTCATGTTATCATGGAACATTTTTTTTTTTGAATGCAATATGACATATTTGACCTTTTCTTAAACTTTTCTCTTTTCTTAATTCCCATCATTCACTCTCATTGGTTGTACCCATTTAATGTATGTTAAGCTCTTTGTATTCCTTTTATATTCTACTTACCTTAATTCTCGTGAAAAAAGAGAATCAAGCACTATATATTTTGGGATGCTGGGAGTATAATGACAACCTTTAAAAAAAAATATTCCATTTTTTTAATTAATTAATATTTGTATGGATATTCAGATAAACTCACCATAAATAATTACTATTAATTATCTCCATTCTATAAGGGAAGAGAAGAGGACTTGTGTCCACCCTATTTGACAATTATACTTCAACTAACAAAAAAAACAACTACAACTTCTCCAATTTATTGGTGTTTTTTTTTAAAAAAAAGCAATGAACATTATGAACAATTTTTGATACATGTTATGCAATTGAACTTTATGTTTGCTTTTTTTTTTTGATAATTTCCGCAATTATATATTAAGGAGGAGCATAATAGCATCCCAAATAGTGGCCAAAGTCATTACAATACAACTTCCTACAGTAGCATAGCAGTAGGGAGTGCAACGTTAAAAAGCAGAAGGCAAAATAAGCTAATGAATTAACATCATCATCATATTCTTATCAAAGCCAGGCAAGAAACTCATCATAGCGGGTTAGACCTTGCTTGGCCAAGGTGTGTGCCACAACATTTGTGCTCCTTCCTTTGTGAATGATTTCAATGTTCATCCACTTACTTCTGACATTGCGGATATAATTGAGTTGGAAGTTGAGGTTCCTGTAGAATTTTTAGAGGAGAAAAGAGAGAATATTGGAGAGAATTAAAAAGTCTACATTTTTATATATTTTTCATACTCACATAATGAATAAACAAAACAACCTTTAAATAGGCATACAAAGCACTACTAATATCATGTCCACTATGTAGCCCACTACTTGCTATCCCACTAACTAGACCATTATCTAGACCACTACTTGTTAACCCACTAACTAATTATTAGCAACTAATCCTAACTATTATTTGACTAATTTTGGACCATAATCCAACACACCCCCTTGCTCCAAAATTTGTAGGAGCCAACATTAAATATTATGTCACAATCTTGATTCTTGGTAATTCTTCCCGCATGATGGACGACCTTCAAATATTTTTCTTAATCGTCATGGAACACTTCTCTCCATTAACATGGAAGCACTTCTCTTCTTAATTTAATGCACTTTTCATTACCATTTTCAAATTTGTTGATGCACTTCTCATCAACCTTCAATGATGGAGCACTTCTCTCCATAACCTCTCTTCGACGTAGTCTTGCAAACTTGACCACATCCACTACTAAAATTTCGGAAACCACGTCTGCGTTGACTACGATTTCCACCATTATCAGATTGCCAATTATCTGATTTTCTTGTGAAGGTTGCCCCATCACTCTAAACATTTTCTCCCTCTTTTTTATAGTAACCAAAAATAATTTCATGGGATAAAATGGAACCCATCTACACATCTAAAAAAAACCATTACTTGCAATGGTTGATCACACACTCACAAATACATTTTTTGTTTCTATAATTTTCTCTCCTAACTTTTTTTTATCTCTCTTTATCTCCTTTCTTTTGCTTTTTCTTCTTCATTTCTCTCAATTTTTTTTTTTTTTTGAGGATCTAATTTGATGCTCTTGATACCATGTAGAATTTTTAGAGGAGAAAAGAGAGAATATTGGAGAGAATTAAAAAGTCTACATTTTTATATATTTTTTATACTCACATAATGAATAAACAAAACAACCTTTAACCCACTTCATCATTACACCACCTTACAGCGTTTGCGGAGTCGGATTCGATGATCACATGACTTAGCTTGATGCAATCAAAAGCCATTGAGATTTGGATAGCCCTGAATATTGCGAAAATCTCGGACGAATTGATCTCCATTGGTGCGTGGCAGTGGGCTAGAGAAGACACACATGAAATCACCTCGGCAATTTCGTATGACACCCCCAATAGCCGATTTCAAGTTGGATGGGTTAACTGATGCATCCACATTCCACTTCACAGAGTTCAAATGAGGGGGCTCCCAAGTATTATCTGTGCAATTTTGTTTCGGAGGAAGGGATGAGATTTGCTGTGAGACCAAGATAGACAAATCGGATTTCGAAGAACTTCATCAAGCGAGTAGTAAAAAGGAACACCCCACCCGGAAATCCACCAACTGAGACGAATTAAAACCAGATCTTGGAGCTGCGGCATGGGGCAAGAAATACCTCTAAATATTCGCGCATTTCTTTCCTTCCAAATTAATATTTTTTTAATTAATTCATACTTGTATGGATATTCAGATAAACTCACCATAAATAAGCACTATTAATTATCTCCATTCTATAAGGGAAGAGAAGAGGACTTGTGTCCACCCTATTTGACAATTATACTTCAACTAACAAAAAAAACAACTACAACTTCTCCAATTTATTGGTGTTTTTTTTTTTAAAAAGCAATGAACTTTATGAACAATTTTTGATACATGTTATGCAATTGAACTTTATGTTTGCTTTCTCAGTAGTATATAAGGGTACAATCGTTACATATATATGTGAAATATTTTATTATGAAATAGAGAAGAAGAAAAAAAGCATCATCTTGGGACAGAAGGAGTAATTTTTATTCCATGTACCGTAGTACGCATAGTATTCTTGCTAGTTTAGACTAGATAAGTAGACTAAGAAAGTACCAAGCTTGGTTTGATTCACTTTGTGGGGATTCCATCTTATGAGTTATGACATCAAGGTTAGGGGTTCGAATCGCACTAAATGAGGAGTACTTGAAGAAAGATTCCCCTTAAGAATTCCCTCCTAATTTCAAGTGCATGGACCTTTGGGTCGGGTTTTGTGTAAAGACAACCCATAAATTATACATCCTACCAATATAAAAAGAGCAGACTAAGAAATTTTGAATTGAACAAATAAACGGAAAATGACTGTAAATTCCACCATATATAATTATATACCCAGTTGCACCGTATATATATTGTATTAGTGTTAATATCTTTGTGTATAATTAGTTTCCTAATTTATAGCCTTAATCATAGCCTAATGAGTTGGCTTAGGATTGTATATTATGTGGTGGAGATGAATGAGGAAACCACGGAAAATATTACTTTCATGGTTTCAAGTCTAGGGTTCTTTTCTCTTCCGCTGCCCCTAGTTGTTCCGTCTCTTCCATCTCTTCTTCTACCTTGCGTAATTCAGCCATGACTGAGTCCAAATCCTCCTCCTTTCACCCTGCTCTCGCCGTCTCGAATATTAAAAATTTCATTCCTGTTGTACTTGAGATGGAGAACGTTCAATATGGAACGTGGGCGGAACTCTTTAAAATTCACGCTCGGTCTCACCGCGTTATCCATCACATCATCAAACCGGCAGCCGATCAAGCACCGAAGGCTCCTTCTACCGATGATGAAAAAGAACTTTGGTCGACCCTTGACGCGACCGTTCTTCAATGGATCTATTCGACTATTTCGAATGACTTGTTAACCACCATTATTGAACCAGATTCTACTGCTATGGCCGCTTGGGATCGCCTTCGCGATATTTTCCAAGATAATCAGAATTCCCGCGCCGTCACACTTGAACAGGAGTTTTCCACCACTCACATGGATGACTTTCCGAACGTTTTGGCATACTGTCAAAGGCTTAAGAGCCTCTCCGATCAATTAAAGAATGTCGGTGCGCCGGTTTCAAATAGTAGACTTGTCTTGCAACTTGTCTCTGGTCTCTCGGTGGCTTATAAGAATGTGGGGACGTTAATACGTCAAAGCTCTCCTCTTCCTCCCTTTTACCAAGCTCGGTCAATGTTAACATTGGAAGAAGTCGGGTTGGCCAAGGAAGCAGCCACCGGGACTGCTGCGGCAATGGTGGTGGCCTCTCCTAAGTAGTTGGATGAAAATCCTTCCTCTCATGAAAATTCTGGTCATAATCGTGGCAAGAAACACCACACTCGGCATCATGGGGGTGGAAAAAAAGGTGGCCAGCAGCGCGGTGGCTCCGGTGCTGGCAAAGGTGGTCGTGGTGGCGGTCAGTCCCATGGTGGTTCCGGCGGTGCTCATGGCTTGCAGCAGCAGCCTTTATCTTGGCCTCACGTAGGACCGTGGTCTACGTACCCACAAGCAGGAGCATGGAGTTGGCCTTGGGCCCTCCCTCCTTGTCCTTATCCTACCACTTCTTGGGCTCGCCCTCCTTCTGGCCCATATCAGCAGCAGCCTGGGGTTCTTGGGCCACGTCCACAACAAGCTTATGCTATTACAACACCCTCTCCATATGTTCCTACAGATATTGAAGCGGCTATGCACACTATGTCTCTCACTCCGCCTGATGCAAATTGGTACATGGACACTGGTGCTACTTCTCATATGACCTCCACTAACGGTACGCTCTCATCTTATTTTAATTTGAGCAATAAAAATGGTATTACTGTTGGAAATGGCCATTCTATTCCAATTCGTGGTTACGGTCACACTACATTATCTTCCCCTAATCCTCCTTTAGCTTTACAAAATGTCCTTCATGCTCCCAAACTCATTAAGAATTTAATATCTGTTCGCAAATTTACCAGTGATAATTCTGTTACTGTTGAGTTTGATCCCTTTGGGTTTTCTGTGAAGGATTTTCAGACTGGGGTGCCCATAATGAGATGTGATAGCCAGGGAGATCTTTATTCTGTCACCACCATACACACTGGTTCAACCTCTCCTTCTACCTTTGCAGTTCTTGATTCTTCCCATTGGCATGCTCGGTTGGGTCATCCTGGAGATAATGTTTTGAATTTTCTTAGGGTTAATAAATGCATTTCATGTTCCCGAACTAGTAGTTCTATTATTTGTCAATCTTGTGTTTTGGGCAAACAAATAAAGTTACCGTTCCATTCATCAAGTTCCTGTACTTCAATGCCTTTTGATATTATTCATAGTGATATTTGGACTTCTCCTGTGCTTAGTTCTTCGGGACATCGATATTATGTGCTTTTCTTGGATGATTTTACCAAATTTTTGTGGACTTTTCCCTTAGCCAAAAAGTCACAAGTCTTTGATGTATTCTTAGCATTAAAAGCTCATATTCGCACTTAATTTGAACGAGATATTAAAACTGTTCAATGTGATAATGGGAGGGAGTTTGATAATAATTCTTTATGGTCGTTTTGTAAGAAACATGGCATGTCTTTCCGTCTCTCATGTCCCCATACTTCTTCACAAAATGGCAAAGCCGAAAGAAAAATTCGTTCTATCAATAATATCATGCGCACTCTTCTTGCTCATGCATCTATACCTCCATCATTTTGGCCCCATGCGTTGCAAATGGCCACATATCTTCATAATATCTTGCCCAGTAAGCTTCTAGCCCATTCCTCTCCTATGCAACTGTTATATCAAAAGGATCCTTCGTACTCTCATCTTCGTGTGTTTGGGTGCCTTTGTTACCCTCTCTATCCCTCCACCACAATCAATAAATTGCAACCCCGCTCTACTCCGTGTGTGTTTTTGGGATTTCCACCCAACCATAGAGGCTACAAATGTTATGATCTTTCATCTAATAAAATCATCATTTGTCGTCACGTGTTATTTGGAGAGTCCATTTTCCCTTTTGCTAAGTTGCATTCCACAAATTCTACATCATATGAATTTTTAGATGAGGGCTTGTCTCCATACTTGGTGCATCATTTAACTCAGCCCACAGTCACAGATTCTACCTCCCCTCCTATTGTTTCGGCCCAGCGTGGTATTTCCACCCCTCTGGCCCAGCGTGCTGCTACCGAAGCCCAACACTCCTCTACTTCTGGCCCAACTACTCCCCTTGACCAGGACACGCTTCATGCTCCCACTCCTCCACCTGGGCCCAGCAGCGTGTCCAGCTCTCCCTCTTTTCCCTCAAGCGCTCCTCCATCAGGCCCATTAGCTAGCATGCCTACTCTTGCTCCCACTGGCCCATCTCATTTCCAGCCTTCTTCCACACAACCCTCACGTATTGTGACCCGCAGCCAAAGAGGGATTTTTCGTCCCAATCCAAAGTATAATTTACATACTTCCGTGACGAGATCTCCCCTTCCTCGCACCCCATTAGCTGCTTTACGTGACCCGAATTGGAAAATGGCCATGGATGATGAATTTAATGCTCTAATTAAAAATGAGACATGGGAGTTAGTACCTCGACCACCTAATGTGAATGTTATTCGCTCTATGTGGATTTTTGCTCATAAAGAAAAAGCTAATGGTGAATTTGAGAGGCATAAAGCCCGTCTTGTAGGTGATGGTAAAACTCAACAGGTTGGCATTGATTGTGGTGATACTTTCAGTCCGGTAGTCAAACCGGCTACCATTCGTACTGTTCTCAGTCTATCTCTCTCGAAGAAATGGCCTCTTCATCAGTTGGATGTTAAAAATGTCTTTCTTCATGGTGAACTCAAAGAAACAGTCTACATGCATCAACCTATGGGTTTTCGCGATCCACATCATCCTGATCATGTCTGCTTACTGAAAAAGTCATTATATGGCCTTAAGTAGGCTCCGCGAGCTTGGTACAAGAGGTTTGCAGATTTTGTTGCTTCTATTGGTTTTCATAACAGTATCTCTAATAACTCCTTGTTTATTTATCGTAAGGGCTCTGAGATGGCTTACCTGCTGTTATATGTGGATGATATCATCCTCACAGCTTCATCTGATGCTCTTCGGTGTTCTATCATGTCTCATCTAAACTCGGAGTTTGCTATGAAGGATTTAGGTCCTTTACATTATTTCCTTGGCATTGCTGTTACTCGTCACAAGAATGGCTTGTTTCTCTCACAGCGCAAATATGCCGAGGACATTATTGATCGTGCTGGTATGGCTAACTGTAAGCCTAGTTTGACTCCAGTTGACAGCAAACCGAAACTTAGTGCTAGTGCAGGTACTCCATATGATGATCCGACTCATTATCGTAGTCTTGCAGGGGCTCTTCAGTACCTCACTTTTACTCGGCCAGATATCTCATATGCTGTTCACCAAGTTTGCTTACATATGCATGACCCGCGCACCGAGCATATGCACTCTCTCAAACGCATTGTTCGTTATATTCAGGGTACTCTGGATCATGGCTTACATCTCTACCCATCCTCTTCTACCGCACTTATATCCTATACTGATGCTGATTGGGGTGGGTGTCCTGATACTCGCCGCTCTACATCCGGGTATTGTGTGTTTTTGGGAGACAACTTGATTTCGTGGTCATCTAAGCGCCAACCGACTCTCTCTAAGTCCAGTGTTGAGGCCGAATATCGAGGTGTGGCAAATGTTGTATCTGAGTCTTGTTGGATTCGTAACCTTCTTCTTGAGTTGCACTGTCCTGTGTCTAAAGCTACCTTAGTTTACTGTGATAATGTCAGTGCCATCTATCTTTCCGGTAATCCAGTTCAACATCAGCGCACCAAGCACATAGAAATGGATATTCATTTTGTTCGTGAAAAGGTGGTGCGTGGTCAAGTGCGCGTGTTACATGTTCCATCCCGCTATCAGATTGCCGACATCTTCACCAAGGGTCTTCCTCTCATCTTATTTGAAGACTTTCGGGACGGCCTTAGCGTTCGTCCTCCTCCCGCTTCGACTGCGGGGGTGTGTTAGAATATATGAATATATATTCTTGTATATTGTATTAGTGTTAAACTGTTAATATCTTTGTGTATAATTAGTTTCCTAATTTATAGCCTTAATCATAGCCTAATGAGTTGGCTTAGGATTGTATATTATGTGGTGGAGATGAATGAGGAAACCACGGAAAATATTACTTTCAGTTTTTGAACTATTCAAGAACCGACTAAAACAATTATATCTCCAAGGATGAGAATGAGGGAGTGGAAGGGTGGTAAGCCTTTTCATCTTCCACCCGCAGGTTGTGGGTTCGATTCTCATCAGGAGGGGTTTGGGGGACTTTGGGGTAGGTTGTATTAGGTGCCCTGTAAAAGGGCGTTAATGTAATTTATCTTACCAAATTTTTTAAAAAAAATATATCTCCAAGGATGAATCCTTCCTCTAATAAAAGAACAAAAAGAAAAGCTTGATTCACGTGATTTTTAGAGGCAGACAATTTCTCAAGCAGCCCTGTGTTTAATCAACTGGATCGTAAGTGATGCACGTGGTCTGAGCTGCTTTCATTCTCGATTATTACGCATTTATGTGCTTGTTAAAGCTAAACACGAATTGTCTTTTAATTGCAAGAGTAGGTATAAACCATAAAGTCTCTCATAGAAGTATTAATTTAACTGATTCAAGATGTGGAAAATTTCTAGCCATTTAATTGGTGGCATAAGAATTATCTATACAAACATATCTACCGCAATCCAATGTATATCTTAAACGATCTAGATTCTAGATATAGTGATTCATAATGATATAGAAGGGACTTTTTAGTATCTACCAACGATCCTTTTACAGCTCAATGAAATCAATTTTGTCGAGTCATTCCAATTCACATTCAAACAAAGAATATTTTATACTGTATTATTAATTTCTTTTTTACAGCATTATTGGATTAATATTCTAATTATTATTTAATAGATACATTATATTTCCTTCGTTCTTTTTCAGTTGCAATGTTTTCCTTATTTGAAAATTTTATATTAATTGCAACATTTTCTTATTTGGTAATATCTTCTCTATATCTCTCTCATATTATATGCATCATACTTTTTATCTATCTCTCCTCCTCACATGGATTTCTTAAAAAATGTGACAATAAGGTACTCTTTTTTTACCATGTTACTAAAAATAATAATGCTTCGAAAATAGAAAAATAATATAGGCGGACTGCATATAAGAAGCTAAATGAAAATACCAACAAATAAGCATTAACTATAATAATTGAAGTGTTCTTTCAAAAAAAAAATTAATAATAATTGAAGTGTGATTAACTTATTATGTCATGAATTTCTAAATTAATATTTCCTCCGTTTCAAAATAAGTGAAACACTTCTCTCATTTATGTGAGAGCTTTTTGAGACAAGTGTTTCACTTATTTTGGAACGGAGGAAGTACTATTTTAGAAAATATTTTTAATGTTTATTTACAATCCAATGGGTTGCATACTTGCATATATCAAAACCCTTTAAAATATATGTCAAGATTAACCTAATAATAATGAAAATAATGAAATTTAGTTTTAATTAATTAGTAATTTAAAATGGTCAAAGTTATTATCAAAATATTGTAACAAGTTAAGGTGATTAAAGATGTATGGAAAATAATAAGGTTCAAGAATGTATATATAGTTTGAAGGTTGGTGTGGCAAGAAGAGAGGAAGAAAAGAGGAAGTATTGATAGATGGTCTGGGCAACCTAAAATAAAATATTTTGTCCCATTTTT
The DNA here is from genome assembly GCA_947648045.1 of Beta corolliflora. Taxonomy (NCBI): domain Eukaryota; kingdom Viridiplantae; phylum Streptophyta; class Magnoliopsida; order Caryophyllales; family Amaranthaceae; genus Beta; species Beta corolliflora. The sequence continues at coordinate 418,492 of CANSZD010000357.1, read as the reverse complement.
GTGTATCACTTGTGTGCCACTTATTCTTATTAGTTGTTGTAATTATAATGCCCACCACTTTATAATTGAATTTTACAAACCCTTCCTAATCAACCAATATGAAACAATGCCAAATAAATGGTATACAAAATATGGGACAGAAGATTTGAACTCGGGCAAGCTACGATTGCCTATTTTACTTACGGTGGTTTTTTTTCTAATACTTAGTACGGTGGTTTTGCATGGTCACGCTATTTACCAAACTCAACTATATATTTTTTTTTTAAATGATAAGGAGAAGGACCATATCTATACCTCAACTCGCACGGTGTGTTAGTCTAGCATTTGGGGGCTGACACTTGAGAGTAGGGGGAAAGGTAAGGGGAATCCCTACCCCAAACTGTAGCAGTCGGGAGGAAAATCAGATAATTTTACTCCTAGTTTCACATTTTCATGTTTAATCTTGCATGTTCCCTATCTTCAATTTGTTCTTTTTTTTTTTGTTATTTTGCATCTTACAATAAATACAATTCTAAAATTGTAAACTCCCAATTGTAACATCATGATCATATACGTAGAAGAACAGCGAATAAGTCTCACTAAAATTTAAAAGTGAAATGAAGTATAATGAGAGAAACCAAAAAATTCAAGTTGATAATATAGTATGTGGTCGCTTACATAGTTACATCTTTATTTTGTCACTCAACTCATCACTCATCTTTAATAATTATACAAAACAAACAACCATGCAAAAAATTTTTTTTTTTTTGAATTTGTGTATACGAAGACCTTATGAAAATGAAATTATTTTCTAGGAACAGGAATAACTTGGAGAGGCTTAACCTTCTGCAAAGTGATGCCGAATTTCTCATCCATGTCCAAATCTTTTGGATGCATACCATCTTCAAGCTTCCAATCATAGGAGTGAAGAAAATTGGCCATCATTAAGTTTAACATTCTATAAGCTAAAGTGAGACCAGGGCATATCCTTCTTCCAGCACCAAAAGGTAAGAGCTCAAAATCTCGTCCCTTGTAATCAATATTACTCTCTAAAAATCTTTCAGGAGAAAATACTTCTGGATTTTTCCATACCTTTGGATCACGGCCAATTGCCCATAGATTGACTAGAACTTGTGCATTTTTTGGTACAACATAGCCATATAACTCCACATCAGTGTCTGCCTTTCGAGGTAAGAGAAATACTGTTGGAGGGTGTAGACGCAATGTTTCCTTGATAATGGCTTGCAAGTAAGGTAGTTTTGAGATATCGGATTCTTGAACCATTGAACAATCTTTTCCAATCGCTTGCTCGATTTCTTCTTGAACTTTGACCATCATATCCGGATTTTTAACTAGCTCCGCCATTGCCCATTCTAATGTGCTAGCTGTAGTGTCTGTTCCAGCATCAAAGATGTCCTGCACATGCATTTGATAATTATTGTTAGCTTTTTGGTAGATAATTGAATTCCTAGATAATAAAGAACCATAATCATTGTGAGTATATTATCTTATTAGCTGTTTTGCTAATAGGTAGTTAGATTATTAAATTTAAATTGTATGTTTAATTTGGATGCCTATAGAACTGGAATTATGAAGAAAAATATTTTAAAAAAAACTGCTTGCTAAAACATTTTGTTGTTAAGAATAGAGGGAGAGTATATTCGTAATTAAACTTGAGTATCACTATTAGTCTTCACCGAAAAAGTCAAAATGATGGCTAAATGGCTGGCCACACTATTAACTTTAGTTTTCCTTAATTTTTTTTTGTCGGAGAAAAGGATAAAAAAACTACTTCTGCCTTAAATCCAGTGTAACATAATTCCCTAATCTCCCCCGCGAACTGCGATCCGAAAAAAGCGAATTATGGTCGGTGTTTATGGTCGTGTTCGCCTATTTTTTTCCCATTTTAAGCGAACCGCGAACTGAAAAAGCGAATTATGTTACACTGCTTAAACCTCAGAATAATTAATAGTCCATATCATAAAAGTTTGACTCATTAAAAAGTTGAAAATATATTAAAATTAAGGAAAATTTGTCAGAAACCACCTTTTATAATCACTTTTTTGTGAGAAACCACCTTTTAAAAAAAATTGGTTAATTAGCCACCTTTTTGGTTCTTTTTTTTGTTGGAAGCCACCACTTGTCGGATTCCGGTGTTGACCTCGCTTTTCCGGCATTGACCATCATTTTTTCGCCATTTTCTCGCCATTTCTTCCACCTGGGATGCCGGCGGATGCAAGGGGGGAAAGGGGCTTAGGGCTGAGAGGGTGGGGATGGTCGTGGGGGGGTTTCCCGGCGGGTTGCGCGGGGGGACGGGGTTTGCCGGCCGATGCGAGGAGGGAGGGGGGTTGCCGGGGGATGCAAGGAGGGAGGGGAGGTTACCGGGAGATGCGAGGGGGGAGGAGGGAGAAGGATAAAGGGGCAAAAATGGCGAAAATCTGATGGTCAATGCCGGAAAATTGAAGTCAACGCCGGATTCCGGCAAGAGGTGGCTTCCAACAAAAAAAAGAACAAAAAAGGTGGCTAATTAACCAATTTTTTTTAAAAGGTGGTTTCTCACAAAAAAGTGATTTTAAAAGGTGGTTTCCGACAAATTTTCCTAAAATTAAAAAAGTCAAGAAAGCATCACTCACCACTAGGAGATGATTAATCTCACCCATACTCAACTCATTCTCATCATAGAGGTTGAGAAGAGTATCAAGAATGTCATTTGTTTGTTTTCCACCAGAAAGATTAGCAGATCGGATCTTTTGCCTTTCACTAATAATGTCTTGGAAAACAGCAATAAGTTGATCAAAGTAACCAGCCAAACGACGTCTTATGCCAAAGGGATCAATGTAACCAAGAATAGGGAAGAAATCAGCATAATTTGGCCTACCAATTTCCTCCATAATGTTCCACATGAGCAGCTTAAACTCTTGTGAAGCACTAGATTCATGACTAGCCAATTCCACTGAGAAAAATGTGTTTGATAATAAATTAAGTGAAGTGGTGAATGCTGCCCTCCCTATGTCAACAGGTTGTCCTGTTTTAGAACAATCATGCACATATTCAAGTAATTGTTGCACCTTTGATTGTCTATGAGCTTGACTAGCATCAAGTCGTTGCGTCGAAAGCAACTGAACGGCGGAGATTTTTCTCAGGTTCCGCCATTTAGCCGATACAGGCAACCATGACATTGATAGTTTATCATGGTCACCTGCTCTAACTGAGTCAGGGATAGTTCTGTTAGCAAGTGCTTGATCATTTTTAAGGAACATTTCTTTAGCTACATCTGCTGATGATACTACAACAGTTGTAACACTTCCTAACTTTAGGCTCACCAAAGGGCCGTGAATCTTAGCAAGATTCGCAAATGAGCGATGAGGCTTTTCGCCAAGATCGAATATATTGCCAAAAATTGGCATTCTTTTAGGCCCTGGTGGAAGTTTGTTGGATTTTGAAGCATGGTTAATGAAAGATCGAATAAGTTGAAAACATACAAATAAAGAAGAAAGTATCAATGCAAGTGTAGTGTTATCCATGGTTGATAAAATAATGGGTTAAGGGCTAAAACAATGGCGAAAGTATAGAAGAAGAAATTAGCTAGCCAAGAATAAGGAACTAGTCTTGGCTAGTATATTGAGAAGCTAAGTGAAGAGAAAGTGCTTGGAGAAGCTTTTGTTGTTGCTATGAGTCTGCTAAAAGCCACTATATATACACCAACAAATCAAAGGACTTTCTGTAGTTGTTAACAAGTTTGAATATTAAATGAAAAAAACACAACCCACGTGGTATTATATATTAAGGCCAATCAGCACCAATAATGATATCGGTGGTAAGAAATATTATGAATTATCAAGGTTTTTTTTTTATGGCTGAAATGTCCAGGTTTTTAGATCTAAAGCTTTACACTTTACAGCAAGAAATTTCTCCATTCATACATGAAGTGGACCAGTTAATTAGGTCTATTATAGTATTATACTATTATATGCTTATAATACTTATGGTCTACATAGTTCTCACACACTTCACGGTATCGACGTATCGTGTAAAAACGCGCAACATGGTCAAGTTCTGCGTTTGAAGAAGCCAGGAAAGAGCTAATAAATGAATACAGGGAAAATTATTAGCCGGCCATCTACCATTTTGGCAAATTTTATAATCTACATCTACAATTCTACATGACTATGTAGTGGAGTAAGTCTTGTACTTAAGTGTCATGTCTCATGTACTGATGTACTCTCTCCGTGAAAAATTCACAAGAACTATTCAAATTTTGGATAGTTTTTTTTAAAAAAAATTCTTAATTATAAATTATTCAAGTATAATATTACTATATGTCAAATTGTCAATTATAAAATGTGTCGTATAATCTCAAGTCATCAATAACATGTATAAGTACTTGAGTAGTTGCTTTTGTGTTTGTTTTATTGGATTCTTTTTTCGCATTTCCTTTACTTGTTAAGTTAACTAGAGCTTGGCACATTATTATCGTCTAATCTTATAAATCGATTTTATTAGATCCTTAAACCAAAAGTGGGAATAATATTATGGAATAGAAGGAGTATATTGAAACAAAACCAATAAATCACGTGGTCACGATTTTTCTTACCTAATTACTGGATATGGTCAAAGTTTACTAACTTTAACATGAATATTTCGGATGGCTAAAATTATATTAAATTTTAAATAAAATGAAATACTTTTCTCATCACCAAAAAAAAATATTGTTAAATACTTTTCTTCAGAATTATTGGTACATACTCCCTCCTTTTAAGGAATAAATACACACTTTAGTTTCGTTTTGGGTCCATTCTTTGAAAAAGTATCAACCACCCTTTATTCCTCTTATGGCTTAAATATACACCATCCTTTTCATTTTTTCTTCCTATTTGAAAATTTTGTCATTATTTAAAAGTTAAGAGAATATACGAAGTTTTTTCCTAATATATAAGAGTTAATATAGTCATGTGTTGTCTTATTTGATTCGATCGTTTCAATAAATACATTAAGAATATCATAACTTATAATTATTACTAATATCTAATTAAAGATATTAATGATATAAAGCGTGTATCGCTAAACCTGAAAAAGCCAACATGAAGAACAAAAAGAAACAGAAGGCGTATAATATTCTAATCATCATTAACCCACAATTCTCTTTTTTTTCCTTACTTTTTATCTCCCTTAAAATATAATAAAATCCACACTCAATCTCTCCTCTGATTCAATAAAATTGTCTTAAACACTTAAATGGATTGTACTCTAGTTTTTTAGAGTCTCTATTCAATTCGTTTTAAAAGTGTGCATCTATAATGGGGTACTTCTTCAAAGCATGATGGAATAGCTTAATTTGGAAGGGGAGAAGGAGAATAGAGCTTTTTATAAACGGTTATTTCACCAAATACCCCTGACAAATAAATTTATTCACCAAATACCCCCACTTTTTTTCGAATTCACCATATACCCCTGACTTTTAAAAAAATTCACCAGATGCCCTTATTGACTAACGGAGTTAACTCCGTTAGTCATTAACCCTAATTAATCCTAAAAAATCCTAATTAATCCTAAAAAACCCTAATTAAACCTAACTAAACCCTAATTAAACCTAAAAATCCTAACTCTCTCTCTCCCTAACCCAACCCCACCCCCCAACCCTAGAGCCACCAGCCCACCACCCAACCCCACCCCCACCCCCCTCCCCCCCGCCAGCGCGCCACGCAGCCCCCTCCCCCTCCCCTCCCCCACCCGGTGCACCCTACACATACCCCCCTCCCCAAGCAGCCCCACGCAGGCCCCCTCCCCTCGACCTCCCTCACGCCTCCCCTCCCCCTCCCTCCCTCCCTCCCACTCCCCCCCCCCGCCGCCGCGCCTCCCCTCCCGACCACCCCCGGCCCGCCGCGCCTCCCTCCCGACCACCCCGGCCCGCATCCCCCATCCCCTTCCCCCAATAAATCGGTTGCCCCACCCCCCCCTTCCCCCGCGAACTCGGTCGTTCCCCCTCCCCTCTCCCCGCCGCCACCCCCGGCCCACCGCGCGTCCCCCTCCCCATCTCTCACCCCTTCGAATCCCGCGCCTCCCCCTCCCCCACCCCTTCGAAGCGAATCTCGTGTCTCCCCCTCTCCCACCCTCGTTTCAACCCAAAAAAAATGGAGGAGGCACTACAAAAAAACGCTCGTATAGCGACGGAGTTTTAGAAACGGATTTGTATCCGTTTCTAATTTAGAGACGGAAAATTAATAATCCGTTTCTAAAAAAATATAGGGACGGATTTTAAAATCCGTCTCTAAATTAGAGATGGATTTTAAAATCCGTCCCTAAGTTAGAGACGGATTTTAAAATCCGTCCCTAAGTTAGAGACGGAATTATAAAATCCGTTTCTGGTGTGTTTTACCAATTTTTCCAGACTTTGTCAAAAATTTAGATCTAATTTAGAGACGGATTTTGAAATTCCGTCTCTAATTTAGGGACGGATTTACAAAATCCGTCTCTAATTTAGGGACGGATTTTCAAATTCCGTCCCTAATTTAGGGACGGATTTTCAAATTCCGTCCCTAAGCTCATGATTTTTGAATTCCGTCTCTAAATTAGAGACGGATTTTTGAATTCCGTCTCTAATTTAGAGACGGATCTTTAAAATTCCGTCTCTAAATTAGAGACGGATTTTCAAATTCCGTCTCTAATTTAGGGACGGATTTACAAAATCCGTCCCTAATTTAGGGACGGATTTTCAAATTCCGTCCCTAATTTAGGGACGGATTTTCAAATTCCGTCCCTAAGTTAGTCAAGTAGATATGTTTTAAAATGCACTTTCAAATCCGTCTCTAAATTAGAGACGAAAATTCAAATTCGTCTCTAAATTAGAGACGGAAATTCAAATCCGTCTCTAAATTAGAGATGGATTTTCATTTCCGTCTCTAAATTAGAGACGGATTTGAAAATCCGTCTCTAATTTAGACAAGTAGATATTTTTTATAATGCACTTTAGAGACGGAAATTCAAATCCGTCTCTAAATTAGAGACGGAAATTCAAATTTGTCTCTAAATTAGAGACGGATTTTTAAGATCTGTTTCTAATATGTCTTTCAATTATTATCAATTCCACACGTAAAAGTAAACAAGTAGTACTTGGTGTAGTTGGTATGAGTTTCTCCTTGTGACTTAGAGGTTACAGGTTCGATTCCTACCAACTGCGGTTCTTGAGAATGGGGATTCCCCTTACCCATTTCCACTGCTTCCAAGAGCCTTGCCTACAAAGCCAGACCGGGTTGACCAGAGCGAGGTTCCGAACCGAGTGAGATTGTGAACCGGTAATGGGATCGGGTTGAACCGAACAACTAACAATAGGTGATTTTAAAAAACCATTCCTAAACTTAGAGACGGATTTCAAAAATCCGTCTCTAAAATTAGAGACGGATTTTTGAATTCCGTCTCTAAAATTAGAGACGGATTTTTGAATTCCGTCTCAAAAGTTAGAGACGGATTTTTGAATTCCGTCTCAAAAGTTAGAGACGGATTTTTGAAATCCGTCTCTAAAATTAGAGACGGATTTTTTAAATCCGTCCCTAAACTTAGAGACGGATTTTGAAATCCGTCCCTAAACTCAGAGACGGATTTTGAAATCCGTCTCTAATTTTTTGCTACGGAATTAGAAACGGATATTATTCCGTCGCTAAATTAGAGACGGATATTTGGGATTCCGTCTTTAAGTTCGTTTAGCGACGAGGACTTTAGTAACGGACATAATCCGTCTCTAAATCCGTCTCTAAGTACATATAGCGACGAATTTTGACGATTTAGAGACGGATTATGTCCGTCGCTATAGAGTGATTTTTTTGTAGTGAGGCGACACTCTCCCACCATTGTTTCTGCCCAGAAAGAAACAGAGGAGGCGGCACTCTCCCACCGTCGTTTCTGCCCGGAAAGAAACGGAGGACGCGGCATAGGAGGGGGCTGTGGGCTGCCGACGAGAGTGAGGGAGGAGGGGGATGTGGGCTGCCGACGAGAGTGAGGGAGGAGGAAGGGGACGAGTGCGCCGGCGAGAGTGAGGGATGGGGAGGCGCTGGGGGCTGCGTGGAGGAGGGGGAGGGGCTGCGTGGGGGAGGGGTGGGGGGCCGGGGTTGGGGTGAGGGGGGTTGGGGTTGGGGTGAAGGGGGGGCTGGGGTTGGGTTAATTAGGTTTTAGGATTAATTAGGTTTAGGGTTAGTTAGAGTTTTAGGGTTTTTAGGTTTAATTAGGGTTTAATTACGGTTTTTTAGGTTAATTAGTTAATTAATTAACGGAGAACTAACGTCCGTTAGCCAAAAAGGGCATTTTTGGTATTTTTTGAAATGTCAGGGGTATCTGGTGAATTTTTTTAAAGGTCAGGGGTATTTGGTGAATTTTGAAAAAAGTGGGGGTATTTGGTGAATAAATTTATTTGTCAGGGGTATTTGGTGAAAAAACCGTTTTTTTTAATGGCCCGTGGCCTTTATTGTCTGAGGACTTAATAAAGAAAATTATATATAATCAAAGACATATAGACCACAATCCCAAGAACTCATCCGTTTTAAGATACAAGGCATGCACAATATTCAAGGTCGAATTTTGACTGATAAAATAATAAAAAGATAATATTATTATACTCCCTCCGTCCCATAATATAGTGCTCACATTACTTTTTTGGTGTCCCAAAATGTTGTGCTTATTTCTGTTTTTATCAATTTGTTTGGATTAAATTATCCTTAATTTTTACACAAACTTTCCAAAATACCCCTACTTTTCTCTCAAAATATGTGACCGCATTTATTGTTTTACATCATTCCAAGGAACATTTATTGCCTTTTGATATTGTTTAAAGGAAAAAGAAATTAAAGAACTAGTTTCAATACAAAAGTATAAAAAAAAACACTTCATTAAATACATTTTTTTGGAAATCCTACTACTCATTCCATTTTCCTTAATTTCCGTGAAAAATGAGAAGTGAGCACTATATTATGGGACGGAGGGAGTAGTATTTTCAAGACAAATCTAATGGTATATCTTTAATTGTCGTATTATAAGTGATACTCGTGGTCAAAATAAATTTTCGTAAAGCGTAAATGACTTATAGTATCTTAAAATGAAGAGAGTAATAAGAAAAAACAAATTGTTTTAACATATCTTCACACAATGATTATTATTAATGTTCGAGTATGGAGTATGGACCATATACACAGCTCAATGACAACCGTTCTGTTGAGTCAGTCTAATTTACACATTCGAACAAAGAAAATTTTTTCAAAAAAAAAATTAATGCTGTATTATATTTTAAGCACCAAAACACGTACTTACTGTATAATTTGTATCTTTGACAGTAATATCTATCTATCTATACTAATATATTAAAAGGTGTTCTTAGCCAAGGAAGGGCGCCACGTGGCGGCGCTTTCCCTTAGGATCCGTTCTGTTCAACTTATTTTAAGTTATATAAGATCTTATAAGATAAGATAAGATAAGATGTTAGACACACACAATAAACTATTTTATAGGATTCGATTCCATGACTTCAAGTTTATATACTAAAGTCTTAACCACTAAATCAAATGATATTTGGTGATATCATTTCAAATTAAAATATTAATAATGAAAACTAAAAGTTAGCATTCATTTTGTAGATTTACTATTATATTGCACAAAAACCTAGTTTGAGGCCAAAATTTTCATCTCGACATATTCTGGAAACGGGAACTATGAGAGACGCATTTCGAAATTATAGTATTATTTAAATCTATACAATTATTAAAATAATGGTCAATTAAGAATGTTATCACATTAGGTGTCACACTTCTCTTCACAAATGACATGACAACATATAATTATATGTACATATATATATGATATGCCTAATATATTTATATTGCAGATATAATTTATTTCAAATGACATGACAACATATATATAGAAGTTAAAGAGAATATTCTAAAAAAAAATTTACTCCCTCCGTCCCATAATATAGTGTTTGTTAATTTCTTTTTTTACACGCACAATCTCCAAAATGGATCTCTGACCTTTGATATCTTCAATTTCTTTTTAATAAAAATATAAAAAGTTGATATTATAAAACTATACATTGAGGCGAATCTAATAAGATCCCACATGAGTATGTTTTTTTATATATATTAATGAGAATATTTCGTCAAAGATTTTAAAGTTTAACGCACCAAAAATGAAACAAGCACTATATTATGGGACAGATGGAGTAATATATAAGAGTAAATATAGTCATGTGTCGTCTTGTTTGATTCAACTCGATCATGAGTACATTAAGAATATCAAACTTTATAATTGTTACTAATATCTAACCTAAGATATCTATACAAATATATTAAAAGGCGTTCCTATCAAAGGAACGGTGCCACGTGACACTCTTCTCAAAGTTTCGAATACACATGTTTATGATCTCATGTAAAAATAATAACAATGTGTAGCTACTAGGAATCGAACACATGACCTTGCGATGAAATGTGAGGTTTTAACTACTAATCCACTACAATTTTAATGTTTTGATGTTTTAAAGTAAAACATAATAAAAACATAATAAAATCTTATAACTATATGTAACTATAAAGAGATAATCAAACTTTTTGATCTCTAACACTTTTTATCCCCAATTCCTTATAAGTTTTTTTAAAACAACTTATCACATCATAACGTCCCTTTTTCAATTTCGCATTAGACAGAAAATAATGAAAAACTAATAAAATCGATTACGAAATTGATGAATAATAATATATTTGATAATTGTAACTGACCCGGGGAATCGCCTGGGCCAAAATACAAGTTAGATATAAAATATGTATCGGTAAACAGGAAAAAGAAACGTGAAGGAAAAAAATCCAGATTGTATCATTAGCCCACTTTTCTTTTTTCCTTGCTTTTTGTCATTCTTACTATCTAATAAAATCCACAGGCTATCTCTCGTATGAATAAATAAAATTCTTTTAAAAACCAAATGGACCCTAGTTTTTACTTTTTAGACTCACTATTCAATTCTTTTAAAATTGTGCATCTATATCACATCGGGGTACTTCTTCAAATGATGGAATAGCTTATTTCGGAGGTGGAGAATTTAGAGCATTTTTTAGGGATCGGGGCCTTTATTTGAGGACTTAATTAAGAAAAAATATATATAATCACATACATATAGACCATAATCCCAAGAATTCCATCCATTTCAAGATGTAAGGTATGCACAATATTTGGGGTCGAATTTTGGCTGTTAATTACTTTCAGTTTATGTTGATAAAAATAATAAGAAAATAATATTATTATAGTATTTTTCAAGACAAATTTAATGGTGTAATATTTATTTGTCATATTTTTTTATTTTGAGGGGGTATTTATTTGTCATATTATAAGAGATATTAGTGGTTAAAGCAAATTTTCATATAGTATTTTGGAAAGAGAGTAATAAAAAAAAATTGTTTTAACATATCTACCTACAATGATTAGTGTTCTCCTATTATTAGGAATATCAGGATATAGTGAAGATATGATAATATCTAGGATATATTTATTATCTTAGGGAGATATTATCTTCAAGGGTGGTTCTTGGCCAATGCAATCACGGTAATCGAATAGGGCCCCCGAAATATAAGGGCCCCAAAATATATTTATTTTTAATTGTTTAAAGAAAAGACAAAAGAAAAACATTTGGATCAGTAGTAAAAGTGTAAGGGAACGAACAATGAGAACATGAAATTCATCAAAGTTTTGTTGTTTCAACTATTGATAGTCGTCATTAGCTAGCTGTAAATAGTCTAAATACGAATCTTATACTTTTATCTTTTTTGAACTACTAATGAAGGGCCCAATTAAGAAAATTGTATAGGGCCCCCATTAATTTTTCCCATATTTGCCCCGCCCCTGATTATCTTAGGATTCCAATAAGTATTTGGAAAAAGTATGGACCATATACACAGCTCAATGACATCAGTTGTGTTGAGTTAATCTAATTTACACATGCAAACAAAAAAAATTCTTTCAGAAGAAAAAAGATTTTAATGCTGTATTATATTTTAAGAACCAAAACACGTATTGGATTATATAATGAAGTTATATTCAATGCAGCTTTTTTTTGTAGATTTACTATTATATTGCACAAAAACCTTGTTTGAGGCCACAATTTTCATCGTGACATTTTTGCAAACGGCAACTATGAGAAACGCATTTCGAAATTATGACCTTATTAAACTCTATACAACTATTAAAATAATGGGCAAGAAATGCTATCACATTACGAGTTACATTTCTCTTCACAAATAACATGACAACATATATACGTATACATATATAAATACGGTATACCACGAGATTTACTATTTACCGCCTGTATTTACCAAGCTAAGTTTGACCTATTGGTTGTGACTTGTGATTGTTCATTCCAACCTTGAGGTTGGGGGTTCAATTCCCACTAGGGGGACTTTGAGGGTAGGGATTTCCCTTACCCTCCCCCCCCCCTTACTCTCAAAGTGTCTAGCCTGCTAACCCGAGCCTGGTTGACCTGTGTGATATTCCGGTCCGGTAGGGCAATTCATCTTACCAATCCAAGAAAAAATTACCGCCTGTATTTACTAAACACCATCCGTATTTTATACGTATTTTACATTTTTCACCTCAAATATATAAAAAATTTAGAATTTTTAGCAGGAACTGGACCAAATTTTCCTCTCCGCCATGGTGAAACCGACAATTTTCTCCAATTCGCTACGGTGGAACCGGGAAAAAAAATATGTTCCATCATGGAGGAACCGATTTTTTTGGGTTCTACCATGGTGGAACCGAAAAAAGCAATCGGTTCCACCATGGTAGAACCGAAAAAAAAATCGGTTTCATACATTAAACTTTTTTAGAAAGATAAAATAAATTGAAAAATTAAATTATTAGTAGATTTGTTTTAGTCAATCAATTGTTTTTTTTTTCACAAAACTTATTCAACAAAGATACCGAGATCTAATTATATGTACGATTGATAATTTTAAAAATATATATTCATAAAATTAAAGAATAGAAAACTCAAATTGATTTACATTTATATTTTCTATAATTTAATTAAAAATTTGACAATAAATTACATGTAATAATTCAGAGTATCGTCCTGGCCAACAACTAGTTTAATTTGAAAATTGACAGGCTGATTGATTGGGAAAAATAATGAAATTTTAGGGCTATGACAATTGAAAAAATGTGACTTTAAGGATTGATTCGCTTCTTGTCAAGAATGATATTATTGTCAAAGAGAAAGCTATAAATGAATGTTAATTAACTTATCCAGGGCCCTATCTTTTAGACCGAATTTGGATGAGCGCACATAATTAAATTGAACGAACAAAATTGAATTGAATTAACGTTTTTTAGTTTGCCATTTTAAGATTTTTCTACTTTTATATTTTTGCGCTTCCCGTCTTAGTTTACCATTTTCATTTGCACTCAACTTATACTTTTTTATAATGTTAAGTTATAAATCCTTTTTTTTAGTTGCAACGTTTTCCACTTTTGGTAATTTTCTGTTACTTGTAATGTTCTTATTTTTTGTAATATTTATTTTTATCTCTCTCTATGTCTCTCCTCTTCTTAATCCTTGATGCAAGTAAAAAAAATGAAGTAGTACTTTGTTAGATACTCCATGTACGAAGTGTTTGATTATTAAAGCAATGGGAAGGTGTAGAAAATAAGTGTAAATTTTGAAGAAGAACAACGCATACGGCTCATTGAAAATCCAAAAGTAACAGAAATTAATGAGGAAAACCAAATTAAATTTAAATTCTTATTATATCATTCTGTTGAATGAGTAAGTACGTAGTCACTTACGTCATTGTCAACCCCTTAGGGAATTATACAAAACCAACAAACATGCAAAAAATTAATTATTTTCTAGATTGTGTATACAAGACCTTATGAAAATGAAATTATTTCCGAGGTACAGGAATAACTTGTAGAGGCTTAACCTTCTGCAAAGTGATACCAAATTTCTCATCCATGTCCAAATCTTTTGGATGCATACCATCTTCAAGCTTCCAATCATAGGAATGAAGAAAATTCGCCATCATCAAATTTAACATTCTATAAGCTAGAGTGAGTCCAGGACATATCCTTCTTCCAGCACCAAATGGTAAAAGCTCAAAGTCTCGTCCCTTATAATCAATATTGCTCTCTAAAAACCTTTCAGGAGAAAATACTTCTGGATTTTTCCATACCTTTGGATCACGACCAATTGCCCATAGATTGACTAGAACTTGTGCATTTTTTGGTACAACATAGCCATATAACTCAACGTCAGTATCTGCCTTTCGAGGTAAGAGAAATACAGTTGGAGGGTGTAGACGCAATGTTTCCTTGATAATGGCTTGCAAGTAAGGTAGTTTTGATATATCGGATTCTTGAACCATTGAAGAGTCTTTTCCAATTGCTTGCTCGATTTCTTCTTGAACTTTGACTATCATATATGGGTTTTTAACTAATTCTGCCATTGCCCATTCTAATGTGCTAGCTGTAGTGTCTGTTCCGGCATCAAAGATATCCTGCACATGCATATGATAATTGTTAGCTTTTTAGGTAGATAATTGAATTCCTCATGAGAGAAAATTTAGTCTACTAGGAGCTAATAAAGAAAGTAATAAATCACTGTGAAGTTAAAAACAAATACTATCTTTTCCTAGGAGTATGATATATTATAGTAATTTTATAATTGTATCTTTTTATGCCTATTAGACTAAATTGTAAATCTAAACTTTAAATCCCTGTGATAAAAACTTTTTGTTAAGAATAGAATGAGGTTTCTGAACAAATTTCTCAATTAGACTTGGGTATCATATACTCTTTTTTTTTTTTTTTTTTTGTTCAGGAAAGATAATTGGTCCGAAGACCAACCCCCGCTAGCTACTAGCTGCTGCACACACACCACCATTGGGTAGGTAGGGATTTATACCCACAAGCAAACAATTTATACAAACTCCCCAAATTGGGGAGTGATGAGAGTCGAACACCCGACCTTGCGGTTGGGAGGTGGGAGCACCAACCATTGGGCTCCCACGAGCACCTCCTATACTTATATAAGTATCATATACTTATATAAGTTACCCAAAAGTTCACAGTGATTGCTAAAAAGTCAGGCCACACTATTTTTTTTTTTTTTTTTTGATTAGGAAATTAAGTCAGCCCAAGGGCTAACCCCTATCAGGCTACTAGCCTGTAGGAAACACCAACACATTGGCTGGTAAGGCATGCATAGCATGCTAAGGAAATACCCCAGCATAATATTGGGGGTAAGGATCGAACCCCTGACCTCAAGGGCCAAGGCCACACTATGTATCACAATAGCCCTTTTTTGACGAAAATATATACAGTACTTCTTAAAAACATTTTTTTTTTTTTTGGCCCCCTTTCGGGAACCCGTGGTAAGATGAATTACCTCCTGGCCGCACGCACCCAGAGGCCCAACAAGCCCCAACCCCCTCCCCCCAACAATATTGAAATTTTTGCTTCCACCAAGATTTGAACCTTGGTCTCCCATGTGGGAGATAGGAAGTCATACCATTGGACCCAAGGGTCCTTAGTACTTCTTAAAAACAATTGCCTCGTGCCTTTAGTTCAAAAAAATTATTATAAAAGTTTGACTTATTAAAAAGTTGGAATGTAACAACTAAAAGAGGAAACAAAATATAAAAAAAAGCCAAGTCAAGAAAGCAATACTCACCACTAGGAGATGATTAATCTCGCCCATACTCAACTCATTCTCATCATAGAGGTTGAGAAGAGTATCAAGAATGTCGTTTGTTTGTTTTCCACCAGAAAGATTAGCAGATCGAATCTTTTGCCTTTCACTAATAATGTCTTGGAAAACAGCAATAAGTTGATCAAAGTAACCAGCCAAACGACGCCTTATGCCAAAGGGATCAATGTAACCAAGAATAGGGAAGAAATCAGCATAATTAGGCCTACCAATTTCCTCCATAATGTTCCACATGAGCAGCTTAAACTCTTGTGAAGCACTAGATTCATGACTAGCCAATTCCACTGAGAAAAATGTGTTTGATAATAAATTAAGTGAAGTGGTGAATGCTGCCCTCCCTATGTCAACAGGTTGTCCTGTTTTAGAACAATCATGCACATATTCAAGTAATTGTTGCACCTTTGATTGTCTATGAGCTTGACTAGCATCAAGTCGTTGCGTCGAAAGCAACTGAACGGCGGAGATTTTTCTCAGGTTCCGCCATTTAGCTGATACAGGCAACCATGACATTGAGAGTTTATCATGGTCACCGCTCTAACCGAATCGGGGATGGTTCCGTTAGCAAGTGCTTGATCATTTTTAAGGAACATTTCTTTGGCCACCTCTGCTGAAGACACAACAACAGTTGTTACACTTCCTAATTTTAGGCTGATCAAAGGGCCGTGAATCTTAGCAAGATTCGCAAATGAGCGATGAGGCTTTTCGCCAAGATCGAATATGTTGCCAAAAATTGGCATTCTTTTAGGCCCTGGTGGAAGTTTGCTAGATTTCTTAGCATGGCTAATGAAATATCGAATAAGGTGTAAACCCACAAATGAAACAGAAAGTATTAATGCAAGTGTAGTTTTATCCATGTGGTTGATAATATGATTTAAGGGCTAAAACAATGGCTAATATATGGAAGAAGAAAAAAACTAAATCAATTGAGGCTGTGAGAGAAAATGCTGCTTGGAGAAGCTTTAGTTGTTGCTACTTGCTATGACTACTTTGATAAAAACCCACTATATATACACCACAAAGCAGAGGACTTTCGGTAGTTGTTAGAGTTTGACATATTAAATAAACACAAGCCACGTTATATTAAAAATCTAAGGCCAAACAAGACCAATAATAAAATCAAGGATACGAACCAAAATTATGTAATATGCTGGTTTCCAGATCTACAGCTAGAAATTTCTGCGTTCGTACCCAAAAGTGGACGGACCAAATATAATATTGTAGCAGTCACAAATTAGCTATGTTTTTTTATCAATATAATAAGTTTCTTAGTTCTCAAATTCTAGTAGACTTCAGTGTAGGGTATACTATATTACTATCGTGTATAAACGCGGATGATGGTCAAGCTCCTCATATGTAGACGCTATGATGGAGCTAAAAAGGGAAAATTGTAAGCCGGCCAACATCCTTTTAGCGTTGATAAAATTATAAAAATAGATACAAATTATGATACATGGAGTACATTTTTTGAGGGGAGATTGTTAAATTTAGTCCAAAGTTAAATGAGTCTTATTAAGTTATTTATTCCTCTTTTCGATCATATTTAATGTGTGACAACACTTACGCTCACATTCAGTTGGGCTATCTATAATTCCGACACAAAATATTCGGGTCAGCCTGGACTCTAATACCATGTTAAATTAAGACACATGTTATATAAGTCTGGGCTGCATCCGTTAATGCATGAGAGTTTGGACAACTTACAAACCCAAGGGAGGTTCCATCCTAAAACCATTGGCAATATATAAGCAGACTAACTCCTCAAGCTTATTATTTATTCCTCTCCTCATATTCAATGTGAGACAACACTTACACTTACATGTGGGTTGTTTGTAAGATCTAAACATATTATGATACATTACATGAATAAATGGAGTAAGTGTTATGTATTCCCTTCGTACTTTTTATCTCATCGGCTTGATTTTTATATGCTCTTTGATGTATAGTTTTTTTGAAAAATATTTATACTAATATATTAAAAGGCGTTCCTAAACAAGGAATGGTGCCACGTGGCGCTCTCTATTAGGATTTTTTGATATATAATTAGTAAAAATTAAAATCAGAATTATTATATGTAGAACAAATTCCAAAAAAATTAGATTTAGGGGTGGGATATATATGTTTTGATACAATCTATACAAATATATTAAAAGTCGTGCCTAAGAAAGTCTATGTGCCACGTGGCACTCTCCTCAAACTTCTAATGCAAAGGCTTTATGTCCATGTGTACTCCTCAATAAAAAAAATTATGTAATTGTAAGGTCTCGAACACGTGACCTTTGAAATGAAAAGTAAGAGTTTAACCATTAACACACTATGATTTTATTGTCTAATGTTTGAAATAAAATATGATAAAGTCTTATAATAAATATATTTGACTAGAAAGACTTAAACAAGTATATATATCTCTAACACTCTTATTACATAACTAACAAGAGACTATTGATGTCATATTCTCTTACCACAATTTCTTTTAAGCTATTATTTTCAAACATAAATCTTTCAGATTTTTTTACTTATCATGTTATGACGTAAACTTTTGAATTTCTTAATGGACAAAAAATATCTAAAGTGGCAAATGAATTATGAAATTTAAAAATAATAATATATTTGTTTATTGTAACTGACCCGAGGCATCGCCGGGGCCAAATACTAGTGGTAGATTAAAATCGGATACAAAATGGTGATTTATGGTTAGATTTGCCTAGTACTTCAATTATAACAGGTTAAATGGTTGAGTATGACTAGCTCATTTAATCAATTAGCTCGGGGTATTATTATCAAAGGTCTTCGACATGTGCAATTCTTTGTTTATACAAACACAAATTCAGTTGACCCATTTGCTAACTCTAGCTCATGAGGAGCATAGCTAAGACTTGACTGAAACCCCTCATAATTAAGACGGTAAGACCTCCCCAGCATTGCTTTCTGTATTCCCTTCAAATGGTATAATAATTGATAGGATCATAATTAATTACCGTTTATATCGAATGTCAACTTTGATTTTTATTGTTCACTTTAAATTACTAAATAAGTAATATAAAAATGTTCTAGATTTTTAGTAATAAATCATCCTGTTTCTTATTTAACAGCAGCATCCACTGAATCAACTTTAATTTTATTTGAAAATTGCCAACAGTTTTTACAACTAATAAACCAACAAATACATTTAAATGTAACAATCAAAATTAGAATATATGATGAAAACTATAACCACAAAGTTTAAATAAACCCATTGTACAAGCTGAAGACTGCTACTATTTTTTTTTTTTTATAATTAGGCCGCCCGCCAAAAGACGTTTATTATTATATTTCCATCAATAGAAACTATTACAACACGTCACCATAATAAAAAGGGGACAAACTCAAGACAAGTACAATATAAATGCATCAAAACACAATATTGAAAAACACTAACACCATGTCACCCAAGTATCTCCACTTTGAGTTGCGTGTTTTGCCCAACCATCCGTTATTTCATTTGCTTCTCTATATTGAAATTGAAAATCAACCTCCTTTATTATCGATAATAAATTATGCAACTTGTTCCAATAAAACCGAGCTCCTTCTTTTCAAAAAAAAGGATAAATTTTATAAAACTACCTTTTATAAACTTTTCAAAAAACTACCTTTTAAAAATTTTCTTTCAAAAATATTACCTTATATAACAAGTTTCTTTCCAATACTGCTACCATTTTACCATTAAATTTATTAAATTTCAAAAAAATAGTAACATCATTTTAAATGCGTTCTTGGTCAATGATACTATGGTCAATCTAAGTCGGTCAACTTGAATCCATGATGTATCCCGTATGAACGGGAGGAAGCATTTGGTTCTTGCATCTTAAATGGGATCAAGTCATACTATTTGGAATTGGAATGAAATATACCCGACACTCTACGCTACCTACAACGTGTGTTCATTATTCAAACTTCAAACTGAAGTTTTGGAGCTTTGGAATTAAAACTACTATTTGACCAATCTAAATGTTAAGGCGTATTACACAAGAAACATGACTAACATCTTATAAGTCCACTCAAAAACAAATAAATACAATATTTTATATTTGTACTACTTAGAGTATTACTTCCTTCTCTTGTTTAATAAATACAATATTTTATATTTGTACTATTTATATATAATAATTTTGAATTTAATTTTTACTAATATTTTCTCTGCGTTCTACAATAAACAACATTTGCCATTCAATATACATAACATAAAGTCATAAATGTTTGGAATGTAAAAACATTCCTAACTTTAGGAACTAGGAATTTCTCCTCACTAAGGGTCCGTTTGAAACTAAATGTGGATGCTGCTTTTAGGAAAGGAGAGAAGGTTGGAATGGGGGAGGTGCTTCGAGATAATACTGGAGATGTGCTGGTGTCAATGTGTGATTCATGATATGGTAGTTGTGATGTGGAAGTGGGTGAGGCTATGGCTCCGAGGCAAGGAACGAAAGTGGTCATGGAAGCCGGCTTCTACAATTTTGTGCTCGAGACAGATAGTATGATGTTGTTTGAAGCTCTAAGGAGAAAGAAGAAGCTATGCTCGAGTTTTGGGCTGATTTTAAATGATATTTATATGTTATTAGCTCAATGTGTGAATGTTTCTTTTAGCTTTATTAGAAGAACTGACAATCAGGTGGCCCATCTTCTAGCTAGAAGAAGCTTAGACATAGACAAACTTATGTTCTGGCTTGAAAAGGCTCCTATGGATTTAATGGATATGGTGTTTGGTGATGTTGCTAGTTAATAAATTGCTAGGATTTTTCTGGAAAAAAAAAAAGGGTCTGTTTGATTCAACTTATTTTGTCTTATCTTATCTTATCTTATTTTATCTTATCTGATCTTATCTTTTCTTATCTTATTTTATTTTATCTTATCTTATCTTATCTTATTTTATCTTATGTTTTAAGATAGTTTATTGTGTGTGTCTAACATCTTATCTTATCTGATCTTATCTTATCTGATCTTATCTTATCTTATTTTTTTCTGAAATAAGTTATAATAAGTTGAACTAAAGCCTAATTGGTTATTATTTCTCCTCCATATGGAGTACTCCTTCGTTTCCTAAAGATCCTCCCTCTTTTACTTTTCACGTATGTCAATGTAAAACTTTGGACACTAATATCTCTAATTATGTATTTGTAAAAATTGTAAAAAGTAGATATTTATAAAATACATAGTGAGACGAATCTAACAAGATCTCATATGACTATATTTTTTCTTACGTATAAGTCACTAGGGGTGTAAATGAGACGAGACAACTCGCGAGCTACTCGAGATCGACTCGGTCAATACTCGGTCAAAACTCGACTCGAGTGAGCTTGTCTCGAGCTCGAACTCGGCTCGAGATGTTGGCGAGTCGAGTTGAGTAACTTGATACTCGACTCGAAATCTCGTGAAAAGCTCGAAAACCCAATTATCAATAGCAAAATACCTAATTTCAACATTATTCTACCTTAGGGTTGCTTTTAACATTAGACACTTGCAAGCTACTCGAAATCTACTCGGTCAAAACTCGACTCGGTCAAAGCTCGGTCAAAACTCGGTCAAACTTGACTCGAGTGAGCTCGACTCAACTCGAGCTTGACTCGAAAGGCTAACGAGTCGAGTCGAGCTAGCTTAAACTCGAACTCGACTCGCATCATTTACACCCCTATAAGTCACAAATAACGGTCAAAGTGAAACTTGTGAATAGTGAAAAATGTTAAAGAGGGAGAATCTTTCAGAAACGGAGGTAGTATTTGGCTATATGCCAAATTTTCTTTTTAAATGTTTGATTCCTTTGATCTTTCAGTCTTTTTCAAACTTGTAGTGCATGAAGTTTTCCTATTTTATTTAAGTTTTGAGCTCGTATTTTGAGCTAGTTGGTTATAATTTTTGAGAGTATTATATAAAAACCCTTGTGAGCAATTTCATCTCCCTTGTTAGCAAATTAAATTTGTACTAAATTTGCAAAAAAAATGTAATAACATATGTTTACTCCCTTGCTCATGGACTTGTGTTAGTCAACAGATGAACTACGTAAACTTGTGTCTTGATTTATTGTTATTTTGTTTTATTTGATTTGCATTTAGCATAACATTGAATAACTCGTATAATTGTAACTTTTTCTATTGATAATAGTAATGTAACACCCCGTCCTTCTACTACTAAGATACTAACAAAGTCTAATTAAGAAATACTAAAAAGACGTTAGCGGAAATAACGTCGGGACGATTATGCTACTCTAAAACAATATTTAAAGATAATCCTCAAATCAAATTTTCATAACTTCATAAGAAAAGTAATATCCGAGGGAAACATCATAGTTCTAAAATAAAAGGAATATCCCAGATTGTATCATATTATCAAAACCAAATACTATGAGACATGCAAGTCTCCCGATAAAACTTAAATAAAACTAAACGTCCTTGAAAGCTATCCAAAAATAAGTCTCTCTATGGTCTACATAGAATTCATCTACCAAAAACAGTACTAAGAGCTTCTTCTCACTACAAATTCTCACTCTGCTAGCCCAAGCAGTCACAAGTCTAGCAGTCAATTCCATCTGCAAAGATATATTAAATAATTCCACAGTCAGTGGGGAGTAACTAGCAGTTCTCCCAGAACAATAGCAATCAAAGCACGATTCAAAATTAAATTATTAAGAAAGGAATATCATGCAATCATTACATCAATAGCATGCTCATAGAAATCATAAGGCTCATAGGTAAAACAAGTGATCATCAACAATAAGTAAGCAAGATATAAAGAGTGAATAAATTCCAATATATATAAATAATAACAAATCAAGAATTCAACAAGTTATTGAGTCAGAAACCGAACGCCAGTGATTCACAAATCACTTGCTAAGGTTTGTCGAATCGCAATCTCCCGGGTCGGTCTATGGGCTTACGTTCCCCCTTGCCTGTGTCAAAGAATGACCAAACTCCCGATGCAGGGTAGAACACGCAGAACTCCCTGACCTCTCGGACGACAACAATTAACCCAGGTGTACCCCTAGTTCGTAAACCAGGTGGTTGGCATGTTCTTCACCGGGGACTACATCTATCCCACCGGATATCCTTATCTCAAAATACAATCATGCATACAATCCAAGTATCATTCATCTAAAATATTCATCAAAAAGGGATGCCACCCGGTCTTATACCCACAGTTCATCAAAACAGTTCTTCATAATTCCTCAAAATAAATCACTTACAAATTTTCAACAAATAACTCTCACAATAACACTTGAACATCTCCAAACATCATCAATGATAATATACTGATTTTTACAGCAACCACAATTAAATCAAAAATACACCACCAATTAACTCTAAATCATATTCATTAAAAGAGTAGTAACAATTAATCATTTTCTTTCATAAATCAAACATAAACATGTGGCTACCCAATGATACATACTGTATACTGCTGAAAATGAGCAACGCAGAATATATTAAATTATGAATTATTTCTGATTTACAAGCCCTCAAATAATTTAAAAGTGTAACTCCAATTTCACCACAAAAACACCATAATAATTATTAAACTAATAAGTTCAAGCAATAAAATCACACAAAAATTATCATACGACCCTAATGGCTCTACTGACATGGTACAATTTTTATTTATAATTTTCTGACTCCAAAAGTATTTTTAACAGTTAATATACAGATTACTCAATAAAGCCCAAATAATAACTAAAAATATAAACAGACGCCCAAAAATTTTCAAAAATTTACATAACATGTAAAAACTCACGTAAATACATAATATTCAAATAAATTAATTTTTCTTCCTCTAGAAATAATTTTCATGATTTATATACTAACAGAACCAAAATTACAGAAACCGATATATCAATTAATTAAAATAGTAAACAGTAGGTAAAAATTATTCTAAGTCATAGAATACATACTACGCATGTAACATGGTGTAAGAAAAATAATTTCATCAATTTTAACAGTCGTTCCATAATTATTATGCAATTTAGCCAAAAAATGCACAAAACACCAATTAAATCAAATAAATACTAAAAATCATGCGAAAATTATTTTTATCTACACAGTATTCACATAGAATGTATCAAGTATATTCGTGTCAAATTTCATCAAAAATTTCATTCAAAATGTATTTTAAATAATTCCTAGCGTAGTAATCTACTACCGAATAATACCCTAATCACTATGGTTCTAAGATAACAACTAGTTACCTGGATCGTCGGAGGTGAGCTGAAAACTTCTGAAAAATCCCAAAATAGGCGTGTGATCCTCTCCTTCTTCAAATCCCAAGCACCAAGTATAAGAAAAAGGCAACAAGAACAATTCACGAACAATTAACAAGGAGTAGAAATGAAAAAATTTGAGAGATTGAGAAAGATGATGATGGCCGAATTACTTGGAGTATGGCAGCAAGGAGTTCTGATTTTCTAATCAGAATTTGAAGTGATAAAGGGTGGTTTAAAGAGGTTTAATTAGGAAGAATCATTAGGGGGTTTATGGGAGTTACAAAGCATCAAGAGTCACAAGGAAAAATAAAAGAGAAAAGAAAGAAGCGAGACTCTCCTTTTCCTTCACTTGGCCGGCTGTCAAGCCCAACACACCCACAAAAATTTTCGGCCCAAATCAACAAGGGTACATGCTTCAAAAGCCCGCTACGCGATAAAACGATTAATTCCTAAATCGCGCCTAAACTTTGAAAATACTTAATAACAAAAATAATTCTAATAAATTATATTATAAATATAAATGAAATAAACACAGTAACACGCCACAAAAATAAAAATAATAATTCGGCTCCCAAAAATTATAAAATAAAAATAATTAATTTAGAGAAAAGATTAGTTTTAGAGAAAATTCTTGCGAAAAACTAGGAGCAAAATTATGGGTTGTTACAATCTCCCCTCCTTAAATAAAGTTTCGTCCTCGAAACTTCGAAAACACACAAATAAAACAAGAACACAAATAGTACCTGAAACGAATAGTTCCGGGTATTTCAGCCGCATCGACTCTTCGGTTTCCCAAGTAGCTTCTTCGTACTTTTGACTTCTCCAAAGTACTTTAACCAAGGGAATCACCTTCCTTCTGAGAGCACGGTTCTGACGGTCCAATATACAAACAGGTCGCTCTTCAAAAGTCAAATTCGGCTCAACTGATACCGACTCGACAGGGATCACATGCGAAGGATCACTACGATACATGCGCAACTGCGACACATGAAACACATCATGAACCTTCGACAGCTCTGGCGGCAAAGCCAAACGATACGCGACCTCCCCGATCCTTTCAAGAATCTCATAGGGACCTATGTACTTCGGACTCAACTTGCCGTTTTGACTAAACCGCATCACTCCCTTCATAGGAGAAACCTTCAAAAGCACCTTATCCTCCACCTCGAAAGAAATAGGCTTCCGACGCAAATTAGCATACGATTTCTGCCTATCTTGAGCAGCCTTCATCTTTGCTTGAATTACTTTCACCTGCTCAACTGTATCCTGAATTAACTCCGGGTCCAAAATCAATGAGTCACTGATGTCGCTCCAACAAGTAGGACTACGACACTTCCTTCCATAGAGAGCCTCATACGGAGCCATTTGGATACTAGCTTGATAACTGTTGTTATAAGAGAACTCCACCAAGCTAAGAGACTTGACCCAAGACTGCTGAAATTCCAAGGCACAAGCACGAATCATATCTTCCAAGGTCTGAATAGTTCTCTCAGTCTGACCATCGGTAGCTGCATGAAATGTAGTACTAAGCTTCAACTTCGGACCAAAAGCCTCTTGCAATGCAATCCAGAATTGGGATAGAAATCGCGGATCACGGTCAGAGACAATGTCTTTGGGAACCCCATGAAGACGAATGATCTCATTAGCATAAGCTTCAGCTAACTCTTCCATAGACCAAGTGTTCTTCATCGCAATAAAACGAGCCACTTTGGTCAACCGATCCACAATCACCCACACAGCATTCAATCCACCAGCAGCTCTAGGCAAACCCATCACGAAATCCATCGAGATCGAGTCGAACTTCCAAGCAGGAATAGGCAAAGGTTGCAACAAACCACCAGGCCTCTGATGCTCAATTTTCACCTTCTGACAGACCAAACACCTAGCTACAAACTCGGCAATCTCTCTCTTCATACCAGGCCACCAAAAATTAGCCTTCAAATCCTTATCCCCCAGGATGAACGGAATAAGGAGTACTATGAGCTTCTTCGAGAATCTTCCTCTTAAGCTCACCATCATTGGGCACACACCAACGCCCCATAAACCTCAAGCTATCATAAGCATAGATCTCAAAATTCTCTGCACGACCTTGCATCTTTGCTTCACGGATCTTCTCTAGCTTCGGATCACCTCTTTGCTTGCTTCTTAACTCCTGGAACAACTCAGGCTCAGCACTCATGGAACCCAACAAAGCAGACACATAACCCTGAGGAACAACCTCGATATCAAGCTTGCGAAACTCTTCACACAATTCACGAGGCACCACCATAGTAGCGTTTAATGAATGCCTACTCTTGCGACTCAGAGCATCCGCTACTTTATTCACCTTACCCTCTTGGTAATCCAGGGTCAGATCATAATCCTTGATCAATTCAAGCCACCTTCTCTCGCCTCATGTTACGATCACGCTCGAGTGAAGATGTAGTTCGAGCTCTTGTGGTCGGTATACACCTTACACGGAACACCATACGGATAGTGTCGCCATATCTTTAGTGCAAACACCACGCCCGCTAACTCCGGATCATGGGTCGGGTAATTCCTCTCATGCACCTTTAGGCGCCTCGAACCATAGGCTATTACTTTCCCTTGCTGCATCAAAACACAACCTGCACCATTCTTCGATGCATCACTGAACACTTCATACCCAACGCCCTCGGATGGCAAGGTAAGAACAGGAGCGCAGGTCGAAACTCTTTTTTCGGCTTCGAAATGCCCCTTCACAATCCTCGGACCGGACGAACTTACGGTCCTTGCGCATCAAGCGAGTCGAGGTTGAGCTATCTTGGAGAAATTTTGAACGAACCTCCTATAATAACCGATGACCCGGAAAAAACTCCGAATCTCGGTCACATTCTTAGGACTTTCCCACTCGACAACAGCCTTGATCTTAGCGGGATCCACCTTGACTCCTTCCTTGCTGATTACATGCCCTAGAAAAGCAACTTCCTCCAGCCAGAACTCGCACTTAGAAAGCTTTGCGAACCACTTTTGCTTGCGCGAAACATCCAACACCGGTCTCAAATGCTTCTCATGCTCCTTCTCATCCTTAGAGTAAACGAGAATATCATCGATAAACACGACCACACAAGTATCCAAGTACTCGTGGAAAGAGCGATTCATTTGATCCATGAAAATCGCAGGAGCATTCGTGAGACCAAATGGCATCACTTCAAATTCATAGTGCCCATACCTGGTGCGAAAAGCAGTCTTCGGAATATCCTCCTTCTTCACGGGAATTTGATGATATCCGGATCTCAGATCGATCTTGGAAAATACACCAAGCACCTTTTAGCGATCAAAGAGATCTTCAATGCGAGGCAACGGATATTTATTCTTGATCGTTACCTTATTCAACTCACGGTAATCGATGCACAGACGCATACTCCCGTCTTTCTTCTTGACAAACAGAACGGGAGCACCCCATGGAGACACACTAGGCCTTATGAAGCCCTTATCTATCAGCTCTTGCAATTGAGTCTTCAACTCTTGCAATTCAGACGGCGCCATTCTATACGGAGCCTTGGATATAGGAGCAGTACCCGGTACCAAATCAATGCCGAACTCCACATCTCTTTCAGGAGGAATACCTGGCAACTCTTCAGGAAACACATCAGGATAATCCCGAACTACCGGAATACTCTCGAGCTGATCTTCAGATGACAAATCCTTCACCATGCAAAGGTATACCACATCACCTTTTTGACGCATCTTCCGCATTCTCAGAACGGAAACCCACTTAACACCCTTCTTCACTACAACACCAGAATAAGAAATCCTTTTTTTTCTTAGAATCTCGGAGCACCACCTTCTGATCACGGCACTGAATGCAGGCATGATACTTCGATAACCAGTCTATTCCAAGGATCACATCAAACTCTGACATAGGAAACTCCTTAAGATCAGCTGGCAACTCAGAACCCGGAATGCGACGAGGCACGCCCTTAAACTCGGAATGACGGGGATAATTCTCACCGGACGGAAGAGATATTAGGGACTTAATAGGAGATCTAGAGGAAAGATTAGCTTTTCAAACAAAGGAACTAGCAACAAAAGACACTGTAGCACCAGTATCGAACAGAACAAAAGCAGGGATATTATTTACAAGAAAAGTACCAGAGATGACATCAGGATAGACATCGGCTTCAGCTTGCGTCATCACATAAATCCTGTTCTTCGGAGGAGCGAAGAACTAACTGGCTTAGCCGGACCAGCAAGAAAAGACGGAGCTCTAGGATTCTTAGAACACTTGGAAAGACTTGTGCCCCACCTCCTTGCAATAGAAACAAACAACAGTCGATCCATCACAGTTCTTCCCCGGATGAGCAGCCTTACCACAGATTCGGCACTTGCTCGGATCAAAACTCGGACGATATCCAGATCCAGAACCCTGTTGATAACCCCCTCGACCAGACGGCTCATACCTCGGCTTCTTGGCCGGGAACCGAACATAGGTAGCAGAAGCTTAGCGGCGGCCTTAGCGAATCTCCCTCTTTCAAAGAGGCATGAATACTCGAGCTATCTCATAGGCTCCTCGGAAAGTCGAAGCTCCCGAACTCGGGACATGGGTCCTCACCCTAGGATCCATTTTCTTGATGTACCTCTTCACACGCTCGGCTTCGGTAGGTACAACCGTGGTAGCAAACCCGGGACAGACTCGGTGAACTTATCAGGTGTACTCCCGCACACTCGTAGTACCCCGAGACAGAGTTAAGAACTCTTCCTCGCTTACGCCAACGGAGCTCATCGGGATAAAACCTCTCCTTCACTTAACACGAAACTCATCCCATCCAAATCCGGTGTAGCCATGCGGCTTGCACGAACAGTACTCCACCAGTTATCAGCTTCCTTCTTTAGATAGTAGGTACCAATAGGCACCATTTCAACAACAGGGGCAACCGGTGGCAAAGAAACGGCTTCTCCATCTCCATTATCCACCCTTCTAGCACAACAGATCGAAGTCCCGGTCAAAAGTAGGCGGACGGTGACCGGTCAAATCGATCAAAGACAGATTGCCCACTAGGAGGAGCAGAAGACCGATTAGCCATGGCTATAATAGCGTTCTCAAGAGCTTGGTGCCTTTTTCGGGCAGCTTCCTTTCTAGCACTAGTCATACCTCGGGGCGGCATTCTACAAACACAAGTTAAACATTCGTTATTGAACACATTATTAGTTGTAAATTAACAACTTATCACATCAAAGTAAGAAAAATATTTTCCCGTGGTTTCCTACCCAAGTGACCCTCTCACCACTACTTTTCTTGAAGCCTAAGATTCTAATGATCCTAGTTACTTCAACTACACATTTCCCGGGAGTTTCTTAGTGACTAAGTAAGGGTCTCGGGTAACTTTGCTCTGATACCAACTGTAACACCCCGTCCTTCTACTACTAAGATACTAACAAAGTCTAATTAAAAAATACTAAAAAGACGTTAGCGGAAATAACGTTGGGACGGTTATGCTACTCTAAAACAATATTTAAAGATAATCCTCAAATCAAATTTTCATAACTTCATAAGAAAAGTAATATCCGAGGGAAACATCATAGTTCTAAAATAAAAGGAATATCCCAGATTGTATCATATTATCAAAACCAAATACTATGAGACATGCAAGTCTCCCGATAAAACTTAAATAAAACTAAACGTCCTTGAAAGCTATCCAAAAATAAGTCTCTCTATGGTCTACATAGAATTCATCTACCAAAAACAGTACTAAGAGCTTCTTCTCACTACAAACTTTCACTCTGCTAGCCCAAGCAGTCACAAGTCTAGCAGTCATTTCCATCTGCAAAGATATATTAAATAATTCCACAGTCAGTGGGGAGTAACTAGCAGTTCTCCCAGAACAATAGCAATCAAAGCACGATTCAGAATTAAATTATTAAGAAAGGAATATCATGCAATCATTACATCAATAGCATGCTCATAGAAATCATAAGGCTCATAGGTAAAACAAGTGATCATCAACAATAAGTAAGCAAGATATAAAGAGTGAATAAATTCCAATATATATAAATAATAACAAATCAAGAATTCAACAAGTTATTGAGTCAGAAACCGAACGCCAGTGATTAGCAAATCACTTCCTAAGGTTTGTCAGATCGCAATCTCCAGGTCAGTCTATGGGCTTACGTTCCCCACTGCCTGTGTCTAAGAATGGCCAAACTCCCGATGCGGGGTAGAACACGCGAAACTCCCCGACCTCTCGGACGACAACAATTAACCCAGGTGTACCCCTAGTTCGCAAACCAGGTGGTTGGCATGTTCTTCACCGGGGACTACATCTATCCCACCGGATATCCTTATCTCAAAATACAATCATGCATACAATCCAAGTATCATTCATCTAAAATATTCATCAAAAAGGGATGCCACCCGGCCTTATACCCACAGTTCATCAAAACAGTTCTTCATAATTCCTCAAAATAAATCACTTACAAATTTTCAACAAATAACTCTCACAATAACACTTGAACATCTCCAAACATCATCAATGATAATATACTGGTTTTTACAGCAACTACAATTAAATCAAAAATACACCACCAATTAACTCTAAATCATATTCATTAAAAGAGTAGTAACAATTAATCATTTTCTTTCATAAATCAAACATAAACATGTGGCTACCCAATGATACATACTGTATACTACTGAAAATCAGAAACCCAGAATATATTAAATTATTAATTATTTCTGATTTACAAGCCCTCAAATAATTTAAAAGTGTAACTCCAATTTCACCACAAAAACACCATAATAATTATTAAACTAATAATTTCAAGCAGTAAAATCACACAAAAATTATCATCCGACCCTAATGGCTCTACTGACATGGTACAATTTTTATTTATAATTTTCGGACTCCAAAAGTATTTTTAACAGTTAATATACAGATTACTCAATAAAGCCCAAATAATAACTAAAAATATAAACAGACGCCCAAAAATTTCCAAAAATTTACATAACATGTAAAAACACACGGAAATACATAATATTCAAAGAAATGAATTTGTATGCCTCTAGAAATAATTTTCATGATTTATATACTAACAGAACCGAAATTACAGAAACAGATATATCAATTAATTAAAACAGTAAACAGTAGGTAAAAATTATTCTAAGTCATAGAATACATACTAAGCATGTAACATGGTCTAAGAAAAATAATTTCATCAATTTTAACAGTCGTTCCATAATTATTATGCAATTAGCCAAAAAACGCACAAAACACCAATTAAATCAAATAAATACTAAAAATCATGCGAAAATTATTTTTATCTACACAGTATTCACATAGCATGTATCAAGTATATTCGTGTCAAATTTCATCAAAAATTTCATTCAAAATGTATTTTAAATAATTCCTAGCGTAGTAATCTAATACCGAATAATACCCTAATCACTATGGTTCTAAGATAACAACTAGTTACCTGGATCGTCGGAGGCGAGCTGAAAACTTCTGGAAAATCCCAAAATAGGCGTGTGATCCTCTCCTTCTTCAAATCCCAAGCACCAAGTATAAGAAAAAGGCAACAAGAACAATTCACGAACAATTAACAAGGAGTAGAAATGAAAAATTTTGAGAGATTGAGAAAGATGATGATGGCCGAATTACTTGGAGTATGGCAGCAAGGAGTTCTGATTTTCTAATCAGAATTTGAAGTGATAAAGGGTGGTTTAAAGAGGTTTAATTAGGAAGAATCATTAGGGGGTTATGAGAGTTACAAAGCATCAAGAGTCACAAGGAAAAATAAAAGAGAAAAGAAAGAAGAGAGGCTCTCCTTTTCCTTCACTTGGCCGGCTGTCAAGCCCAACACACCCACAAAAATTTTCGGCCCAAATCAACAAGGGTCCATGCTTCAAAAGCCCGCTACGCGATAAAACGATTAATTCCTAAATCGCGCCTAATCTTTGAAAATACTTAATAACAATAATAATTCTAATAAATTATATTATAAATATAAATGAAATAAACACATTAACACGCCACAAAAATAAAAATAATAATTCGGCTCCCAAAAATTATAAAATAAAAATAATTAATTTAGAGAAAAGAATAGTTTTAGAGAAAATTCTTGCGAAAAACTAGGAGCAAAATTATGGGTTGTTACAAGTAAACTAACCCATTCAATAACTTATTAATTAGATGTCTATATGGGGAAATAATTTTTTGTTACCATAAAAGGATAGTAATATATACAGGATTTGATATCGGTTCCTAAGTATAATCAAATCATGCAAGATTTTGCCAAATAAACTAGCACAAATTCTTGGAAAAGACGGTCTCACGTTAGTCTTAACGTGAGACCTGCCCAAATCCAAGAGATATATGTTTTTCAAAAACGGACCACGTCTCACAAATTCTCACGGCAATATTTTTGGCGAATTAGTTAATATTTTTGGCAAATTAGTTAAGTATTTTAGCATAATAGTTTAGAGCTGGTAATCTATATGTAGACTTACATTATTTTTTAGTTAACATATCCAGTACATTAGTTAGTGTTGTTCTATAATTAGTTAAGATCTATTGAGCATTATTTAGTTTCCAATGTAAACGAAGAAATAACTTTATTATAAATCTAAAATGTCAAATACAAAAGAAAACCTGAAAAAAGAACTTAAAACAACCTAGCATTTGGAGTAATTGTACCAATTTCAGTTTGGTTCTTGGAATTTGTTTTCTTAGTCTTCTTAAAATTACCTTTCTTCCTTACACTACTTCCCTTTAATTTATTTTTGCACGATCCGAGTCTAAAATAACCAATGTAGTTGTACTCGATGAGCATTGTTCTTCTATAATTGGTTTTGTAGTTAAGACTTTGGTTATACTTGCAGCAATTTGCAGTACCTTTCTTGCAACTTCATTTTTTTGACTTTTGAGAATGAGATTGTAGAACTTTCTTGCGGTTTCATAATGCTATGGGTTACGTTGTTTGTAACTGCTCCAGTGATTTCTCTATCCATTTCTCTTTTCCATACTTCGCTCTTTGCAAATCTTGTCCACCTTTTACACATGTACCTATGTAGTATTATTGTGATTGAACAAATAAGATGCGTTATAATTTAGTTTTTATGATATAACTAATATACTTCAACGCTTAACTAATATATTTCACCGCTTAACTAATATACTTCACACTTAACTAATTCATCCATAAGAAATTTAAGGCTAGCATAACTAATAGGTCCGAGCGCTTAACTAATTCCAGTGCTGGTTGATGCACGCGCGTGATGTCAGCATGACATTGGTTGGTCTCGCCTTAACACTAACGTGAGACCGTTTCTTCAAAAACGGACTCATAAACTAGTTGTCTTCCTTTTGTTTTTCTTAGTTTATTTATAAGATCCCCTCTATATGATAACAAATATGGGATGGAGTAAAAAAAAATACCCTCCCTTTCCGTTACATCTTCTCTACCTACCCTCCCTTTCCGTTACATCTTCTCTACCTTGCACGAAGTTGGGAGATTGCTACATCTACCCACTGGGTAGACTACCCATTAGAAATAGACAATTAAAAAATAATTAATTCTGCTGAGTTGAACTCCTCTAATTAAGGGCATTACTATTTACCGTCCGTATTTACTAAAAATCGTCCGTATTTTTTTCAAGGTTTTCCTAAACTACCCCTCATATATACTCACTCTCACCTCACCCCAACCACCACCCACCCACCAAAGCAACCACCACCCACCCACCAAAGCAACCACCACCCACCCACCAAAGCAACCACCACCACCACCACCACCACCACCACGGCGTCAACCACCGGCGACCTCCACCACCACTCTCACCGAAAATCTTGTTACCATGGATATTTCAAAAAAAAAAAAAAAAATTTTTTTTTTTTTTTTGCATAGTAACGGATCAAAATTCCGTTACCACCATGGCGGTAACGGAATTTTCATCCGTTACCCCCATGGTAGTAACGTAATTTTCATCCGTTACCGCCATGGTGGTAACGGAATTTTCATCCGTTACCATGGTTTTTTCAAAAAAAAATTTTTTTTTTTACTTTTTTGAAAAACCCATGGTAACGGATGAAAATTCCGTTACCTCCATGGTGGTAACGGAATTTTCATCCGTTACCATGTTTTTTTCACAAAAAAAAAATTTTTTGTTACTTTTTTGGAAAAACCCGTGGTAACGGATGAAAATTCCGTTACCTCCATGGAGGTAACGGAATTTTCATCCGTTACCGTGCACCGGTGGCGGAATTTTTTAAAAAAACGAACCACATTTCGTTCCGGTGTGGTTGGCGGCGTTGACGATTCTTCGTGGTGCTCCTGGTGGCAAGTGGGTCCGCGATGGTGGTAGTCGGTGGTGGTGGTCGGTGGTGTTGGTCGGTGGTGGTGGTGGTGGTGGTGGTGGTGTTGGTGGTGGTGGTCGAGGTGGTGGTGGTGTGAGAGGCAGAGAGAAGAGTGGGAAAAAGGAGGGTATGGGGAATTGTAAGGAAAAATACGGGCGATTTTTAGTAAATACGGACGGTAAATAGCGATTGGGTTATTAATGTCTATCTCTACCGGGTAGACTACCCACCGGGTAGACAATGTTTTTCCCACGAAGTTGCATTCATTCCCTTTTCCAATCTTATTAGTCATTGATTAGCCTCCTTCCTACTCTTGAAAAGTCCTACAATGTTAGGCACTATTTTTTGTAATTAGATACAGAGAATGTACTGTGTAAATAATTTCGAAAATTTTGTTTCTATAGAAAAGAAAAGATAACATAAAATATATCTTTCTGGAAATCAATGTAAAGAGTGTGATCATAAACCAATTAAATAGTGTTGACTGTTGTCTGTTGTCTGTTGTCTGTTGTCTGTTGGGATAAAGATGTAGTAACACTCTGCTCGAACAACTCAAGAAGTTAGTGCCGGCTGCCGCATCCAATTTGATAAGTTCTAGAAGAATGGTTTACTTCATTTACTTTGTAATTTGCGAAATATAGTATTGAGAAATTAAACAAATTTGGTAAATTTTCAGTATATTCAGGACTCTTTAATGTGAACTTTTTGTTTAGGGCAATTAATTTAGTAGGTCGGTGATGTATTTATTTTTGAGCAAAAAGCTAAAAAATTAAAGCGTAAAGATCCACTATTAGATCTTACACCTACACTCATTTAGTTAGACTGTTAGAGGTCATAAATAATGTAATGATTATGAATTTTAATGTTGTAAGGGAATTTTATGTCGATACTCCATATACATGGTAATACAATTTTATCTCAAAAAATCTATCCTCTTCCTAAAGAGTGGTATTCAGTGGGAAAGTTATGAAGATAAAGCAAATATTTGTGATGAAGTTCAATACCGCAAACGTGAACATTAGATTTTCTTATAAAATTACATTAAAAAGCATTAAAACCATGACCACCATTTATTATTACCGTCTGCCAAATGGAATATATATATATATACCCAAGATTATAGTAGTATGATAATAGAACATATATATATATACAATAAAAGTAATAATATTACTCTGGACTCGGGAGCAAAATGCAAATCATGGTCCCGAGTCTCGACTGTATAATTGAAACATTGCTAATTTGCTACTTCCTTCTTCTTCTTCTTTTAATTAACACACTTTATACTTTGAAATTAATCATATATCATTGACACTGAACATTCTTCTGTGATTTATACATGAGGAAAAACATAATTAAGTTAAAATCTTGCTAGATTCGTCTCAACATATATATTTTCATAATAACAATGTATGTAACTTTTACGTAATGATAACTAAAGATATTAGAGATCAATATTTCTCGTTGACAAGCATAAAAGTTATACTCCCTCCGTCCCAAAATATAGTTCTCATTTCCATCTTGGGTGTCCCAAAATATAGTTCCCATTTCCATATTTAGTTCCACATTTTTCCGTAATTTGTCTAGAAAAACCGTGTCCCATCATTTATTTGCTTCTTGGATTTTGTTTTTTGCTTTGTTTATTCAACCCAAGTGTTATAATTAATGCTCTTTCACTAATTATTATCCATTCTCTCTCCTAAAATCATCTTTTCCCATACAACATTTATGTAATAAACAAAAAATCTTTACTATCCCTCTTAGATTCTACTTGCATAAAATACCATGAAAAAAGGAAAATGGGAACTATATTTTGGGACGGAGGGAGTATTATCCTTAGATTAAAATAAAACATAAATAGTATATTGGAAGAAGACATATAGACTAAACAAATAATCAATTAATCACAGGAAAAAGATAAAACAATAGCTACTTAAGAAAGCGACCAAAAAAACAAAGAACTACTGCAAGACAAGTCAAGAACTTATTCGAATTCAGAGCTGATGAAAAATGATATATCGTCTTGGAACTCAGAAGTGTGTTGGACTCTTGGTCCTCTCGGAATATTGGGACTCTCGTGTTGGACGATATAGAATATGCTTTCTTAGGAATAATATTAGCTGACATACCAAATCGCTTTGTGTTTCGCTGATTTAGCATACTTTCATCATTGTTTATTCAGCATAGTTTCATGAAATAGAGGTCATTCGCTCAAAAACAAATAGGTGTGCATTTAGGAACCTCGTCCACTATAAAAATCAATATTGCTTTAGTTTTTCTTTTATAATAGTCATATTGGACCAAAATGTGTCACATGTAACCTCACTTCAATTCATAGCAAGACTCTTCGGGCATAAAAAATGAATAAGGGAAAATCCCCATCCCAAAAGTAATTCTAATAGAGTTTGATTTTATGAATGTGAGATACAAACTTTTACTGTAAAATCGACCAAGTAATGTCTTATATAAGTATATTATTTTATTTATTATGAGTCATTTCACTAGTAGAATAATTGCTTATTGCGGCGGTCATTAAGTGGCCTATTGCTGCGGTTTTAGCCGCGCCGCAATAAAGGGCGCAGCAATAGGTAATTACCTATTGCTGCGGTTTTTAACCGCAGCAATACGTCAACTTATTCTTATTGCTGCGGTTTCTTACCAAAATCGCAGCAATATGTATTTTTTATATTAAAAAATGTAATCCTACTGTTGCGGTTTCTTCCCAAAACCGCAGCAATAGGTGCACTTTTTTAAAAAAAAAAAAATTGAAATTTAAATATTCATACTATTTTAAATTTTAAGATGCAAATAAAACAAAAAGTAACTAAAACAAAGTAATACTCTAGCAAACACTACCAGCGAAACATGAAATATGCATTAAGTAGAAAATAAAAAAAATAACAGTGCCTAAAAGATAAAATAAAAATGAAAAATGAAATTAAAATAAAAAAAATAAAAATGAAAAATTACAGTGCCACAAACAAATTACAGTGCCACAAACATATTACATATAAAAATGAAAAAAAAAATTAAAATAAAAAAATTACAGAACTTTAGAAAATCGAGCCACTACCAGCGATTCCGGTGCGAAGAAGGAGGTGCGAAGGAGGAGGCGCGAAGAAGGAGATCTCGGCCAACACCAAGGCGTTGTGCGAACGATGAAAATCCCGCGGCACTGAACGAGAGGAGTGAGGAGTGAGAAACCAAGTGAGAGAGGCATGCGGAGAAGGAGATCTGTCAAACGGAAGAGCGCAGGCTGGTGATCATCGTTGTGCGACGCAGGCGGGGAACAGGATCCGGCTGACGGAGGAGCGCAACACTTGTGGTCGGCATTGTGCGAAGAAGGAGCACAAAGGAGGAGCGCAACTTGTGCGAAGGAGGAGCACGAAGGAGGACGAGTAGGAGCACGAAGGGTTGAGAGGATGAGAGGAAGAAAGAGGATGAGAGGAGGAAGAGGATAGAAAACGGCTGATGAGAGGAGAGTGAGGAGAGAGAAAAGAAACCCTAATTGGACCGTGTCTTATATTATTTATTGCTGCGGTTTTTGTAGGAACCGCAACAATAGGTTCAAATATTATTAAAAAAATAATATTTTAATCTATTGCTGCGGTCCTTGGAAGAAACCGCATCAATAGATTTCGTCAGATCTGGTCAACACAGTTTGAATTATTACCTTTGAGGTATATTGCTGCGGTTTCCATCAAAAACCGCAGCAATAGATTTATTTTCGAACTTTTCTTTATTTTTACGCGGTTTATTGCTGCGTATGGGTAAAACCGCAACAATTCAACCGCCGCAATAAGCAATTATTCTACTAGTGTTTGGTATCATTGTTAATTTCTAGCGTTTAGTTTTAAATTTCTAAAATCATATGATAGAAGTTGTATAATTAAATAGCAATTAGTCATAGTTAAACAAATCATATATATTTCGAAAACTAACAACATTAAATTGGAAACTAATTGTATGTAGTCCCTCCATTTCCTATAGATTTTTCTATTTACTGTAGCAAATTAGCAACAGATACCAAGGCAAGGAGGAAAGAAAGTGTCAAAATAGTTTTTTTTTTTTGTTATTTAAGGCTCTCTTCTGTTCAACTTATTTTAACTTATTTCAGAAAAATTAAATAAAATCTTATAAGATAAGATCAAATCAGATCAGATAAGATCAGATCAGATAAGATAAGATAAGATAAAATAATATGTTAAACACACGCAGTAAACTATCTTATAAGATAAGATAAGATAAGATAAGATAAGATCAGATAACATAAGATAAGGCAAAACAAAATAAGTTGAATCAAACAAATCCTAAATAGGAGAAGTTGTAAGAGAATGTAAAATTTTGCGGGTCCAACAAGTGGAATAAGGACGTAAGGATGACTTATCCTTCGGTCTATTAAGAACTATCTCTCCCAGGATAGTGAAAAAGGATCTACTCGAAATATTCTTATTATTACTTCGACTCATATTCCTCAAATGTGAATCCTGCTCTAACAGCTTAAAATCAATTAGATACATGCATTAAGATACGAAACAAACCTTAACCAAATAATGGGTACTTCTAAGAAACGAATGGATTATAGAAAAAAGTTATTTTTTATAAACTTTCTACATTCTTTTACTACTCTACATTTCTTTTTTATGGAGATTTAATAACAATTGCTAAAGAACCATTTTTTAAAACCTATTATTATTCCTCCCTGCCAAGTTCGTGGGACCATGTGCTTTGGATGTTCCATTTACGCTTAACAATTCATTTCTATGATTATTTCTTTACTTGTATGTAGCTAGCACATGGTTTTGTGTTTTCCTCCTCCCCCTTTTCTCCTTCTCCTTCTCCTTTGAGCATATTCCTTAATCCTTACATGTGGCGTCAATGAAAGAACAAAGAAATATCTACTAAAAAATTCCGATATTTTTTCACTTTACTGCTCTGTTTTATTCCACTTATATCTTATCTGAATTTATCTTATCTGAATTTATCTTATCTGAATTTATCTTATCTTATCTGAAGTTATAGTCTAGTTTATTATGTTGTCTAACACAGTGGCGGATTCAGCTTTTTCGGTATGGTGGGTCACCGTCATTCCGAGCATGTGTAAAAAACCCGTTTTTTTTTTCAAACTTACTCTATAATAAATTTTCATCATGTGGGTTCAATACTTCAAATATTAGATTGAAGTGTTAAACTAACTTTTTACTCCATAATAAAAAAATCCGATAGGAATTAAAAAAAACAATAATGAATTAGAAAATGGAAATAAAATTGAATGAGAAAGTGAGGAATATATATCTTTTTACTCTAGACTATATAAAATGATAGGAATTAGGAAAAACAATAGATAATTGTAAAATGGAAATAAAATTGAAAGAAAAAGTGATGAATATGTATCTTTTTACTTGAGTAAATGATAACAAAATTGAATGAGAAAGTGAGGAATATACATCTTTTTATTCCATACTATTAAATCTTATAGGAATTAGAAGCAACAATAAACAATAGGAAAAAAGGAAGAGTAAGGAATATGGTAGAAAAATGGACATGATGTTTGAATTTTGATGCAAAAGAGGAGAAATGATAAACAAGTCAAAGAGAATGTACATGATGTTTGATACAAAAGAGAAGAAATGATAAACAAGTCAAAGAGAAAATTGATCCAAAAGAGAAGAAAATAAAAAGCAAATCAAAAAGAAAATTATGAACAAAAGTAGGAGTCGTAAGGCTTGAACCCATGACCTCTGAAATGAAGAGTTGTACCTATGTTGAGACAAGGATTACCACTAGGACAACCTTTTCTTTACTACATTGTAATTTCAGTATTTTCTTCATATATCATTCCACTGCTTGATTTTTTTTTTAAATAATGGTGGGTCACGTGACCCACCATGACATCCGCCACTGGTCTAACATAGTTAATACATTTTATTCAACTTATTTTATCATATCTTATCTAATCTTATCTAAACTTATTGTAAATTTTCTTAAATAAGTTAAAATACGTTGAACAGATTAGAGCCTACAAGTCTTATTTAAGAGTTCACTAATTAAAACAACTACTCTCTGCGTAGACTTTTTCTATTACTCTTAAATGTTCATGTGGTAAAAAATAATTGACCGTTTGATTTGTGTCAATGTAAAGATCATAACATAAATTTCTATAATTTTAATAATAAGAATATAAAATGTATTAATAGTCAAATTTCAAAAATGTGTACTAAAGATCAATAGACTAGTAATAATGATACATGAATAATAATAATAAAATAATGCACTAGTGGCACATGAGTGGGTATATATGAAGTAAAATGGAAGATGTTATTACACTGAAAAGTTCAACCTAACGTTTGATACTCTCAATAGCCAATAGGCACTAGTATACTTCATCGTGGATTCATGGCACAATAAGAGAAATAAGTTTTCCAAACGAATCGAAAGACCAATTCTATAAATTATAATGGGTCAATAATCATGCTTAAATTGTACAAGTAAACATATTTTCTTCAACCCATCTGTTTGACTAAACTGAGAATAGTACCCAACGTGTCCAAGACCCATTCATTATATAGACATGAAGACATCATAGTAAATTATTGTATTTCATCCACTAATTAGCGAGTGTTTAGGTGAAATAGTTACTACTAAGTACTATATCAACTAACCGTGTCCAAATCATGCCCGAAGATTTCTTTACCTACCTTTTTCCCCCAACAAGGCAACAGGAACAAGTAACGCTTCACATAATGCCGCGTCAGGCCTAAAAGGAAATAAAAATAAATAAAATAAAATAAAATAAATAATGTAATACATGATACAAGGACAAGAGCTAGGGACAAAATAAAGATAACATACAAACTTCATAAATGTGAAAAATGGAATTTTGGTCACGTGAAATAGCTCATTTGAAATTGTTTATAACTCGTCATATTTCATGGTTGTTGGAAATTACTAAATTTACATCAAGCACTATGAAATAGACATGTATTTTTATTTTTAATTTTGCGATGAGGACATTGGCTAAACGAAAACGCCATATATTACTGGTATAAAAAGTGAATAAATAATATCTTCTAATAGTATGTAAACCTAGTCGCCCCTTTCTCTCTCAAACCCTAGCCTCCCCTACCCATTCTTCCTCAATTAGGGGATGTCATGGATGATTTCATCCATGGTAAGCCCCTTTTCCCCTTTTATTTTCAGTTTTTAGTTTATTTATTTCTTGTTTTGTTGAATAATTTAGTCTCTCTTTATGAGATTTTTTCAAACCCTGTTATGGGGATTTTAGTCTCTGTTGTGGAGATCTTCTTCTCCCCTATGGGAGTTGTGAGTATGGTTTTTTTTGTTTTTAGGTATGAGAAATTGTTCTCATTGGTTGAAGTTCGAGACTCAACATGAAGGTATTGGAATCTCGGATGCGGTCAACATGACTCGATCAAGAATGCTCTTCCCAAACTATGTCAGAATGATAGACTTCCTCAACAATAGCTTCTTGATTCAGCAAATACAAGGGGGCTGCACTGTATTGCTCGATCTGGTTCATTGTAATTTCTTCGAAGACGAATTTGATTTAACCTTGTTTGATTGTAGCTTGTTTTTCTTTAATACCAATGGTAGATGCAGTTTGGCCTTCAATTAATGAAATTTCTCTTTCAAAAAAAAAGTGAATAAATAATAATGTCGCCGACAGAATGTGACAAATACAAGATTATAAACATAAATTTTATTAAAATTTCTAGAATCTCATAAAAGAGTAGTAGTTTTAACAACTAATTAAAATAATATTATATTAAGTTATAATTTTGAATCTTAGCATATTTTGTTTGGGTCCACTTGAATTATTCACCTTGCCAAAACGAATAGAAATTAAAATTATTCTTATCCAAAGGTAAATTATCTTGATGTAAATTTTTTTTTTTTTAGAAATCTTAGAAGTTTGGGTATCTTATTAGAAGTTGGAACTCCTCCAATAAGTCCATTAGTGAAAATGACTATAGTGTACTACCTCCGTTTCTTTTTAATCTACACACTTTCCTTTTTGGTCTGTTTCTTTTTTTTATCCAAAAGAGGTACAAACACCAAGCTAAAAAGAGAAAAACAAGAAATTAACAAAACAAAACAAACCAAAACAAACTA
Organism: Beta corolliflora; assembly: GCA_947648045.1. Classification (NCBI taxonomy): domain Eukaryota; kingdom Viridiplantae; phylum Streptophyta; class Magnoliopsida; order Caryophyllales; family Amaranthaceae; genus Beta; species Beta corolliflora. Next base: position 376,119 of record CANSZD010000357.1, on the reverse strand, counting down.
AGATGGGACAAGGCGAGGAGTTACAACCCCACGCAAGTCCTCATCTATTATACTACCTAAAATCGGCGGAGCAGAAGAAAAATAAGTAATATGGAGGGGTTGGGTGACCCCAAAATTGGCAAGCCAATCCGCAGCCTTGTTTCCTTCATGATAAAGTGTGTAGATTAATTTGAAACGGAGGTAGTATATATGTAGCAGCCAAGGAAGAAAAGCGATCGGGGATCACAATAGTCCATAAAGGAAGAGGCACTAACATGGTAGATTGGTAGCTGATTCATTAGCAAAGCAACGACTTTTGAGGCAAGATGAATTCATAGCGTGGCTATAAGGATTGTATTGCTTTGTGCTATTTTGATTGATGTTGTTTAGTGCTCTAGTTTCCTTGGTTTTGGATGAGTTTGCACGTTGTGTTATGTTGTACTGAACTCCGTTTCCTAGTGCTAGTATAAATGAAACAAAATTATAAAATTATATATATATAGGTACAAATATAAGCTCTATTATTTTCGTGTTTCTTGGTAATTAGTTGTTGCTTTCGTTTTACGACAAAAACTTCGAATATTAATTTTCTTTATCATATAATCAAGCCGATAAGAAGTTATAAAAAAATATTTAAAGTATTTGGAAAAAAAATCTCTACCAAAACACTTTTTTATTATTTTCATCGACATATATAAGGAAAAATCATCATCAAAAAGTGAAATTGACCGTCCCTAAAGAATGGAGGGATTAAAAATCAAATTCTAAAAGCTCCATTATCGATCTTGTTTGAGAAAATATAATTGTTTCTAATTCAAAAGGTAAATGAACCTAATCCTTAACTCTTTAGAATACTTTTTAATGAAAAACAATAAAAATAAGTTGAAGGAACTTTTTGATCAAAGTGATGTTATAAACAAGAATTATTGACCAAATCCTATTTAACTTTTACTACAATATGATCTAGCTTATCAATCAGCCTTCGATCATCCATATATGGTTGAGTGGAATTCCCATTACACCAAAACAATTGAATAATAGTTAAAGGTTGTCTTCGGATTCTGTCAACATAAACTATTTCTCGAACTCATTTATTAAGTGATATACTTACTTCATATAACTTTGGACTTTGGAGAGATTGCATAAGTTGTGAACATACTTTTTCTTAAAAAGAGAAAATTTTCATTTCATATACTGTAGATTTTAAACTAACTTTCTACAAAATATAAGTAATTAAAAAGTTGAGCTAATATATTAACTTTTAACTCAACTTGGCGGCTGCAGGCAGTCTGCATTTGAATCTAGACAATTTCGTGAATTTGTGCATTGGTCGCCAACTCGCCATGGTCGATCGGTTTAATTTCAACAAATTTCTTGGGACATTAATTTCAACTTTCAATCGTCATTCTCCTTTCTAAATTTTATGGTTATAAGTTTATTACTTTTTGCCTATGTTTTGACCATTAATTATTATTTTAAGTTCAGGATGGGTAGAAAACTCTAGATTATTTGATTTACCTTAAGTAATTGTGACACTGTCGTACACCTCAAAAAAAAAAATTGTGACACCATAGTAATATTTTCAATAAATCGTCTCCTTGTGAGGATATTGATGAGTGATATTTATATCACTCTAAACCCCTTATTTTTCCCTATATTTAACCTTTCTTTTCTATTTTACCCCTTTTATATGTTTGTTTTGCTTAAATTGCACCTTTTTGTTTTACTAGTTCTTTTTAGATTTGTGTCTTTGTTTTACTTTTCGAGTTACTTTTTACATTTTTTTCTTGGTTCTTTAATTTGTAGGTCCAATTAAAATATACTTTTGATCTCACCTATAAAAGCCAAAGGAATGCACAAATGAGGAGTAAAGCATGAATAATGAAGGGACGAAGGCAAATGGGAGTTGAAGAAGCAAAGTTCACAACATGGTCCACTTCAAACGATCATATCTTACATACCACAAATCATCTTGCATTGATTCAAATTGGAGATTAAAATTTGGCTCGTTATCTTTCCAACGATAGGTCACATGCTTGATTTGGATTAAAAACGAGAAAGTTATGGCGATTTGAAGTTGAGCTGTTTGCCCAGCAGTTTTCTTAGGAGCGCCCGCTCCATTTTTCAAAGGAGCGTCCGCTCCTTGTTATTTGGAGCGCCCGCTCCCTGGTCGCTCCCAGGTCGCTCCAACTTTCTGCCAATACCAATTTCCTTAGGAGTGCCCGCTCCTATTTATAAAGGAGCGCCCGCTCCTTTCAAATTTTCCGGACAGCTCTGTTATTTTCGCGACTCATTAATGATGTAAGAGTTGTACATATAAATAGGACTCATCCCTAATTTATGAGGGGAGACCCTAGTTGAGGGAGGAGGCTCCATTAGTCTTAGATTAGGATTTTAAGTAAGAGAAAGTCTCAAAACCTAGAGAGAGAAAGTGAGAAAATCAATGAAAAATGGAAGATTTTGGATAATCATCTAGTGACAAGAAGATTTGAAGTTTTCTTTTCATCTATCAATGAGAATTTCTTACTCTCTTTCCTCTTTTGTTTTTTATTTTAATTGTTTTCATTAGATTAATTGTTCATGCTTAGTTTAATTATATGTGGTTTATTTTGTTTAGTTTATTGTTAGATTAATGAATATTATCATGTTATTAATGCTTAATTTCTCTAAAGTCCTCATTTTTGTATTTATGGAGTAGTTTGTTGGTTAGAGTTTGGGTGAAAACCCAACAATGATTGATTTGGGTGTTGAAATATGAAATTAGGGGGTTTGATTGGGCTTATTAATTGATTAATAGCATGATTACTATTTGCTTGCATTCTAGTTGGCCACTTGGATGTTTGTTTTATTGATACCTTAATCAAGTTGAGAGAGGAGATTAAGGTTGACATGCATTTATGCTATTATCTTGCTTAATTACTCATGAGAGTGAGATTTGAGTGAGGGTTTTGTGGATTGACATTGTGATTATTCCTTGGTTGCATGTTTGAGACCATGAGAGTGGCTTAATTATGTGATCTATAGGTAGTTTTATGCACCCTTGAGAGAGGGCTTAGAGCTAGTTAAGAGTCAATAACCTCAATTAGTTGCTTGGTTTTCTTTCCTCCATGTTTCACCATTCTAATTGCCTAAATCATAATTGGTTGGTGTTGGATCCCTTTCCCTAATCCTATTTGATCTTTGGTAGTTAGTTTAGTTTAATAGACTTTAGTTGGTAATTGACACCTCCCGACTATTTTTCGGCCTAGCTTATTGTTTGGTTAACACATGTTGATGTTCCTTAGTCCTTGTGGAAGAATGACCCTTGCTTGCCACTTTACCTAGGTTAGTGGACTAGTTAGGTAGTTTGACCTTAGGTGTTTTGTCCAACGACCAAAATATCCTATGTCAGATATTCAGAAACTGGTTTCTAAAAAATGAAAGGGTCAATACGCGAATAAGATAATTAACAAGCCCTTATTCATTTGCAGCTACAATGTTTTGATATATTGATATGTAATATGCATTTGAATCGTTAGATAAAATACATCGATTATATAGTCTTGTCGTAGAGTTTTACTTGTTTTCGATTTGATATATATTTGTTAGATTTCTATTGTAGATGTGGCGTACGATTTCCAATTAATGAATTATTTTTAGTATTCTAAAGATCTTAAAGGTTAAAGTCGTGTGTTAATGTGAACGTTTAGCTGAATAAATAAAGTAACAAACAATTGTTTTCTTCAAAACAAAATAAAAATGTACTATCTTTTATTTCATCAACAATATCAGCATATAATAACATTTCATGTTTTGGCATTACCATACATGTGGAAACCGTCCAAAAACTGCTGATCTAGTTTCTTCTATGATCAAGTAATTTTATTAATATGGTCACTTCTTCTAAATGTTAATTAGGAAAAATTAAATGTAATTAACCAATTCAAAATAACATTACTTGCTAGATGCATATTTTTAAAAAATGTGAACGCAAATCTTTAATCCAAAGAATATGCTTGGGTGATTATGAAAGAGAGGATGTTCTTCATATCTTTAATTATTATAACTAGTGTGTGGCACAGGCGTCGCCCCGAAGGGCTATTGTTTAAATTTTTGTATGGTTTAAATATTGTTTTTATTATTTATCGTGTGATTTCCTTTATGTCGTTTGTAATACCATATAGTTTGTAAGTTGCGTTATGCAATGGAAAATCTTGACCGAAATTCAGTGTCATTCTTACTTTTAGGACAATAGAAATATGTCAAGTGCGTGCGTATGAAAACAATAATCATTACTTTGACATTGGTTAACTAAAGACAAATTCACAACCAAACTGTCATTGGTTAACGTAATCATAACTCTTTATTTGTCATAATCAGTTTAACTTTTTAATTGCATGACTTGCTCTACCCACCTACCCAACGTTTAACCCAACACTACATGACCAAATTGAATTACGCTCCATATCCAGTTAGTTCCATGAGTAACTACTTCACACACCAGCAGTACAATAAACATAAAAGTGGGTTGATTTGTAAAAGTATAATTTGTACCGCTAGCCCATTAATTACGAAGTAGAGGAGTGTAACTTTCATGGTGAATTTCGAAAGGAGAAATGGAGCAAGAGGATGACTGCAAGGAAAAAAAAAACAAATAAGAAAAATAAACTTGGCTGCAAGTAGGCGTTGACTGCCACATTACTAAATTCTTTACAAATATATTCATTATTTTATGGAAATATGAATCATTAAAAGGTGTTAGCTCAGATGGTGAGTCTTTAGAAATTCTTACCTAAGGTCAGGGGTTCGAGCTTGGGATTGAGCATATATATTTTTTCAATAATGATCATCTGACTTAATGTTGGTTAATTGTACATGTGGCAAAATTATTCTAGTGGGAGAAGGAGGGTACCACGTGGCGCATAGACGTTGTCAAGCACACCTTTTAATATATTTGTATAGATGATATACGGTATACTATGTTGGAGTTTTTATTAGAAACTTTAAGTTTGCTTCAAAAGAATATGAAGAGTCATTTTTTCCTTTTGTCCCACATTGAAAGAATATAAGGGAAGAGTAAGGTTTATAACCATTACTCTTCCTCTACCCTTTGAGTTGAGTAGTAATGAGGCTTTTAGTGGGTATGTGGTGATGTGTGATTGCCACACGCGCGCGCCGCCGCCGCCCGCCCGGGCCAGGGCCTTGGGCCTTGGGCCTTGGGCCTTGGGGAATGGGGAATGGGGAATAAACTTAACTTAACTATAGTTTTGGGTCAGAAATATATATGTTGGCAAATTATGACCGTTTTTATCAGTTCTTAAGTTACCGTTTTTCCCCTTAATCTCTCTTTTAATGCCGTTTTCGCCCCTAAACTCTCTCCTTATTTTCGGCCATTTCTCTTCCCATGATATGACCGTTTTTCCCACGATCTCAGCCACGTTCTGATTTCGTTGGTTTTCCTCTCCCTATATATATCAGGATTCGGAGATTCTCTAAGGCACAGAAACACAATTACATCTTCTCTCTTTATTTCTCCTCGATTATTCTGGGCAGTACTCAAGATCATTCTCAATCTGTTTTTCTGTCAACACCGGAAACGCAGAGACCGTGTATCCCTGGAGGTTGATTGTTGTGAGTCCGTGTGTTGTTACGGGGCAAATTCAACTTTTGGGCAGTGATCTTCTCACGCCATGGTGGTCAGTTAAGTGTATCATTTTAGTTACCAGTTTTTGTTCCTACATTCTAAAGTTGAATTTAGTTTTATCTATTTTACGGAACTATGGCTGGTGAAATTCCTAATGATCCTGTGCGTATTCTAAATGCTGTCCCTATTACCAATCCCTTTGTTCCTGATATGTCTAAGTTAGATCCATTTGATGGGAAAAATTATAAAATGTGGTCTGACAAGATGGAATTTTTTTTGGGTCAAATTGGGGTAGATTACTGTTTGTCTGGCGATGCTTGCTCCCGAAAATTTCGTTAGGGATTTTGTGAAAGATAATAAGACTTGTCGTGGAATGTTACTGCATTATATGACTTCTGCCCTTTACATGATTTATAGTAAGTCAAAAAATGCTAAGGATATTTGGGATGCTTTGAATGCTAAGTATGGTACTGATGATTTTGGGACTAAGAAATATGCATGTAGTCGTTGGTTGAAGTTTTCTATGTCTGATGATAAACCTGTACTAGATCAAGTTCATGAGTATGAACATTTGTGTGCTGATATTGTGGCTGAGGGTATGGCTATTCCTGATATGTTCCAAGCCAACTGTTTACTTGAGAAATTACCACCATCCCGGGGAAAATTTTGTTCATTCCTTGAAACATAGGCAGAAAGACTTTACCCTTCAGGAATTAGTTTCCCACATTAAGATTGAGGAGCAAAACCGTATCCAAATCAAAGGGAAATCAGTTGATCATTCTTCCTCTTCTGCTAATCTTGTGGAAAATAAAGTCACTGCCGGGTAAAGGACCAAAAGGTAAGGGTCCAAATCAGTTTCATGGTACAAGGCAGAATTATAACAAGTTTAAGGGAAATTGCTTCGTTTGTGGTAAGTTTGGGCATTCTGCCAAGGATTGCCGTCAAAGAAAGGAAGTTCCAAACAAAGCCAAAGTCAACAAAGCTCAAGCCAACCTTGCTTTGAAGACGACATCATTCTTTGCTTGTGGTGTCTGAGGTCAATCTGGTAAGCAATGTTTCTGAATGGATCGTTGATACTGGTGCAACCCGTCACATCTGCGCCAACAAGGAGATGTTCCAGGACTACAACAAAGTTTCAGAAGGAGAATGCGTCTTCATGGGCAACTCAAGCACTGTGAGTGTTCTAGGCAAAGGAAAGGTTTTCCTGAAATTAACTTCCGGGAAAACCATTGCTTTGCAGAATGTTTTGCATGTTCCCGACATCCGCAGAAACCTCATTTCTGGTTCTCTTTTAAACAAAGCTGGGATTAAGTTAGCTTTTGAATCTGATAAACTTGTATTAACCAGAAATGGTGTTTTTGTGGGTAAAGGCTTTTGTAATGCTGGACTTTTTATTTTGGATGTTGTTATTGATAATAAGAACTCTAATGCTTCCGTTTATATTGCTGAGTCTGTTTCTTTATGGCATTCTAGACTAGGTCATGTGAATGTTGCATCTGTTAAAAGGCTAAAACAACTTAGTCTTATTCCTGACTTTAGCAATACATCTTTTGAGAAATGTGAAGTATGTGTAGAAGCTAAGCACCCTAAGAAAGCATTCAACAAAAATGTATCCCGTTCCTCTTCTTTATTAGAGTTAGTCCATAGTGACTTAGGTGACTTTAAGAATTCCATGAGTAGGGGAGGAAAGAAGTATTATATTACATTTGTTGATGACTTCTCACGTTATACTAAGGTATATTTATTGAGTTCTAAGGATGAGACTGAAGAAAAATTTCTAATTTATAAAGCCGAAGTTGAGAACCAATTGGACCTTAAGATTAAGAGGGTGAGATCAGATAGGGGTGGAGAATATGATGGACTTTCCCTTAAAAAAATTTTGTGAGTCTAATGGAATTATTCATGAGGTTACAGACTCCTTATACCCCGAACAAAATGGAATAGGCGAGCGGAAAAATAGGACTCTTAAGGATATGATGAATGCAATGCTTATTAGTTACGGTATGCCTACTAACATGTGGGGTGAGGCTATTTTATCTCGCTTGCTATGTTCTTAACCGAGTTCCCCATAAGAAGTTAGATAAGACTCCCTATGAATTGTGGAAAGGCTTCAAGCCTAATTTGGGTTACCTCAAAGTGTGGGGGTGTTTGGGTAAGATTGGACTTCCCGACTTTCAAAGGAGTAAAATTGGACCTAAGACTTGTAGATGGTATTTTTATTGGTTATGCTTCTAACAGTGCTGCTTATAGGCTCATTCTTAAGGATGCCTCTGGTTTTGGTCCAGTTAGAGAGTCAAGAGATGTTGAATTCTTTGAACATGTTTTTCCTATGAAAGTTAGTGTACCATCATGCTTGCCTGCTTTGCATCTTCATCTTACGTGCATCATGACATTGCATCATCTAGTGAGTCTTTAGAACCTAGAAGGAGTAAGAGAGCTAGAATTGAGTCTAGTTTCGGACTCGATTTTATTACTACCTTTCTAGGCGAAAAAGAGTGTTTAGATGAGCAAGATGTCAATGTGCTTGTATTGGAAGAGAACCCGAGAACTTATACTGAGGCCATGAGATCTGTAGACTCAAGTTTTTGGTTAGAGGCTATTAACAGTGAAATCGAGTCTATTATGAGTAATAATACTTGGATTTTGTCAGACCTTCCTAGAGGTTGTAAGGCCCTAAGTAGTAGATGGATCTTTACAAAGAAATGTAAGCTTCGATGGGTCTTTAGACAAGTATAAGGCTAGACTTGTAGTTGGAGGGCATCGCCAAAAACACGGTTTAGATTTTTTTGATACTTATTCTCCCGTGACTAAGGTAGCCACCATTAGAACATTAATTGCACTTGCATCTATTCATGATTTGATTGTGCATCAAATGGATGTGAAAACCGCATTTTTGAATGGTGAGTTAAATGAGGAGATCTACATGAAGCAACCTTGAAGGATGTGAGGTTCCCGGTCAAGAGGACAAGGTATGCAAGCTTATTAGATCTTTGTATGGTTTAAAACAAGCACCAAAACAATGGTATGATAAATTTCATCAAACTATTACTTCAAATGGTTTTTTGGTAAATGATTCGATGCTTGTGTTTATTCCAAATTTGATGAGCTTGGTTGCGTTTTCATATGTCTATATGTGGATGATATGTTAATCTTTGGGACCAATATAGACGTAGTAAATGCAACTAAGAGTTTCCTCAATTCTTGTTTTGAGATGAAGGATTTAGGAGAGGCGATGTTATTCTTGGAATAAAGATTACTAGAACGTCATATGGGATATCTTTAAATCAATCTCATTATGTTGAGAAAATATTAAAGAAGTTTGATCAATTTGATTGTATTCCCGTGAAAACCCCATATGATTCTAGTATTCATTTGAAAAAGAATAAGGGTGATAGTATATCCCAAGAACAATATGCAAAAATAATTGGTAGTGTAATGTTCTTGATGAATTATACTAGACCCGATATAGCTTATGTTGTTAGTAGATTGAGCGGTATACTCACGGTCCTAATCGAGAGCATTGGGTTGCCTTGATTAGATTGTTGAAGTATCTAAAAGGCACTATCAATTGGGGTCTACATTATCAAAGGACACCTTGTGTTCTTGAAGGATTTTGTGATGCCAATTGGGTGTCGGATAATGATGAAATTCAATCTACTAGCGGTTATGTGTTTACTCTTCTTGGGTGGAGCTATATCATGGAAATCATCAAAGCAAACATGTATTGCCAAATCTACCATGGAATCTGAATTTATTGCTTTAGAATTGGCGGGACAAGAAGCTGAATGGATAAGGAGTTTGCTTGCGATATTCCATTGTGGGGGAAGCCGGCTCCATCGGTTTCTATGCGGTGTGATTCGCAAGGCAATTGGGGTAGCGAATAATCAAGCCTATAATGGAAAGAGAAGGCATATTCGCTTAAGGCATGCCATAGTTAGAAATTTAGTTAAAAATAATGTGTTGTCACTCGAGTATGTAAAGTCAGAGAGGAATATTGCTGATCCTCTCACCAAAGGCCTTTGTAGAAAAATGGTCTTTGGAGTCGGCACAAGGAATGGGTTTAAAGCCTATTGTGGAGTGAATTGTGATGGATACCCTTCTTAGGAATTCCTAAGTTCAAAGGGTCAAACGAAATCACAAAAGAACTCAAGTTGTTGATACTACTACCATTCCTAGTAATAAAAGTGATGTAGTATTTTGTTTTATTATACTGTTATATGTGTGAGGTTGAGCTTATAGCTCTTAATAAGTTCATAGCCTTACTTAAGGTGGTTTGTGACTGTACAAACTTGATGAACTTACCTATGTGAATGTGGGGGTTACGCCCAATCCCCTATGAGAGTCAAAAGGCTTAGGCTCTCTAGAGCATTCATGAGAATCCAGGTAAATTGTGGGGGCACTGATATTACAATTGCGAGAATGTTTCTTGATTTGAAAAAGGTTGAGTGCGCATCTATGGTTTGCTAACCTCGTGAAAGGTTCAGAGAGAAATCTACCTATTATGACAACAAGACATATTTGTATGCACTGAGTGTCAATTCAAGTCCATAAGACATTGATACTTCAAAACCTAGTATCTATTGCCCAGATCATCTTTTTCAGCCCCGTTTCTTTCTGTTTTCTTCTTTTGAATCATGTGGGGGATTGTTGGAGTTTTTATTAGAAACTTTAAGTTTGCTTCAAAAGAATATGAAGAGTCATTTTTTCCTTTTGTCCCACATTGAAAGAATATAAGGGAAGAGTAAGGTTTATAACCATTACTCTTCCTCTACCCTTTGAGTTGAGTAGTAATGAGGCTTTTAGTGGATATGTGGTGATGTGTGATTGCCACACGCGCGCGCCGCCGCCGCCCGCCCGGACCGGGCCTTGGGCCTTGGGCCTTGGGGAATTAACTTAACTTAACTATAGTTTTGGGTCAGAAATATGTTGGCATTTTATGACCGTTTTTATCAGTTCTTAAGTTACCGTTTTTCCCCTTAATCTCTCTTTTAATGCCGTTTTCTCCCCTAAACTCTCTCCTTATTTTCGGCCATTTCTCTTCCCATGATATGACCGTTTTTCCCACGATTTCAGCCACGTTCTGATTTCGTTGGTTTTCCTCTCCCTATATATATCAGGATTCGGAGATTCTCTAAGGCACACAAACACAGAAACACAATTACATCTTCTCTCTTTATTTCTCCTCGATTATTCTGGGCAGTACTCAAGATCATTCTCAATCTGTTTTTCTGTCAACACCGGAAACGCAGAGACCGTGTATCCCTGGAGGTTGATTGATGTGAGTCCGTGTGTTGTTACGGGGCAAATTCAACTTTAGGGCAGTGATCTTCTCACGCCACGGTGGTCAGTTAAGTGTATCATTTTAGTTACCAGTTTTTGTTCCTACATACTATATATAGGTGGACGTGGATCGGAGTTATTTCGACCCGTCAACGTAAATTAAAAGTAAACCTTTACGTAACAATCAGATCGTGTGATTCATGTGTTTTTAAAAATCAGATATTGATATAGAGAATCTTATTTCTATATCAAATCATCAAATGTGTTGGTCCTGTTGGACGTATTTTCGACAACTTAAAAATAGGAGTACTTATCATATCATGCAATAAAACCTTGGAAACATATCATAAATCCAGCGATTCGCAATGACAACATATTATGCGTGACCTGCTGCCAACTCACACATCCACTGATTGACAAACATTTATAGTAGAACTAATAGTTGTAACTTGTAATTATGAACTCTGATCCATTTGCCTATAAATTAAGGATTCCACGCTGCCAATAAGAAAAATGAGTTATGACGTCATTTATGATACTCGCTGCACGTAAGCCAACAGTTTATGGTGTTTTGGATACTAGTCAAAATTGGTGGCGCACGGCACTAGTGTCATAGTCTGTAGTGTTGAGGCCAATTTTGCCTAAGAAAAAACATATTCAAGTGAAATCTTGTTAATTAAATTCGTCTCAATACGAGGATTTCAAATATCAACTTTATATAATTTTTACTTATACGCAATTAGAGATATTAACGTTTAAAAAAGTATAGCGGCAAACGCGAAAAAAAATAAATAAATGTTGCAACTATTTTGAAACAAAGTATATTAGAAAAAATCTAAAAGATACTATGTACTTTTAAATAGTATCAAGATTTTAAGTAGCAAGTAGGAACATCAATAAGAAACGAAGCGAGTATTATATTACTCGTATACTTTTTTTTTACCAGCTTAATATTATGTATCATTTGAAAATGGAACAATAATTGATAGGCCATAAAAAAAAACCAATGAAAGAAAGTGCCAAATGAGTAGTACACAAACTGTAGGATATGTATTAGGAATTTATTATACGGTTTTTTCACCATATACCCCTGACAAATTTTTTTTTGCACCGTATACCCTCGCAAGTTTCCAAATTCACCATATACCCCTCACGTTTGAAAAAATACATCCACTTACCCTTAATGACTAACGGCGTTAACGTCCGTTAGTCATTAACCCCTAATTCCCCCTTAACTCTAATTAACTAACTTAAACCCTAACCCCCTCTAACCTAATTAACCCTAAACCCTACCCTAATCCTCCTTTAACCCTAATCAACCCTAAACCCTAACCCCACCCCACCCCTTCCCTCCACCCTCCCCGGCGGCCCCCCTCCCAGCAACCCCAACCCCTGCCGGCCCCCTCCCCCGGCAGCCCCACCCCCCCCACCCCCCGCAGCCCCCTCCTCGACAGTCCCACCCCCGCAGCCCCCTCCCCCGCATCCCCACCCCTCGCAGCCCTCCCCCCCTCGGTCTCGCAACCCCCCTCCCCCTCCCCTTCCCCGCAACTTTCCGTCGCACCAAACCCCCTCCCCTCCCCCTCCCCAGTCTCTTTAGGATGCCTCCGTCGGATCTCCCCCTAGGTACTCGCCGGATACCGACGTTGCGGCAATTGGTTCTCTTTTCAACGCAGCCACCCTGCCGTAGGATGCGGAAATCGGCGGGGATGGGGGGAGGGGGGTTCACGACGAGGGCGGGGAGAGGAGGAGAGGAGCGGTTCGCGACAAGGGAAGGGGGGGGAGGAGTTCGTGACGGGGGCGGGGAGAGGGGGAGGGGTCGCTTCATGGGGAAGGGGGAGGAGGTGGTGGTAACGGGAAGGGCGGGGGGAGGGGGTCGGTGGGGGGAAGGGGAGGGGAGGAGGGCGACGGGGGAAGGGGAGGGAGTGGTGGTGGCGACGGGAAATGGGAGGGGGAGGGGTGGTGGTGGTGACGGGGGTGGTGGTGCTGTGGGGGGTAAGGGGTGGTTAGGTGTTAGGGCCCAATTTAGTAAATTGGGTTAGAGTTAGGATTAGGGTTTGATTTAAGTTAGTTAATTAGGGTTAGGGGAGGATTAGGGCCTAATGACTAACGGAAGTCTAACACCGTTAGTCAAAAGGGTAAGTGGATGTATTTTTTGAAACGTGAGGGGTATATGGTGAATTTGGAAACTTGCGAGGGTATACGGTGCAAAAAAAAATTAGTCAGGGGTATATGGTGAAAAAACCGTTTATTATATCTTCAGTCTTTCAAAATCATGTTCTTTCTCCATAAGTATATTTTTAGTAACATGAGATTTTGATTCGTGATGAATTATTCAAATATACATGTTATTTGTTTGTAGGACGTGGATAACAAATTAGAACTTATTACCCTTATTCATTGTTTGTACAAAAGAATATACAGTATACAATTTTTCATCAAATACCCCTGACAAATTCGATTATTCACCAAATATTCTCAATATTTTAAATATTTTCCATATAACCCCGACTTTTGAAAAAAAATGTACAGGATACCCATTAAGGGTAAATCTCTTAATTATTCTTGTAATCTGATTAACACCTGACTAATTAACCTTCATTAATTCTACCTTATTATATGAAAAATATGTTTTTAAATGTTTTTTCTCCCCCTTTCCCTCCATCCAAACCATACCACCATCCAGCCACTTTCTCCCTCCTCGCCCACCGCATTGGAAACCACCCGTCCCCCATCGCACTGGAAACCATCCCCTCCCCTAGTTAGGGCCTCAAATTGTAGCTTCGTACTTATGCCACTAAAATCTCATAAATGGGGCGGCTCAATCATGTGGGATGTTGTTAGATTTATCTCAACATGCCTTTTAAAATATCAACTTTGTATAAGTAGATGTTACTTACTGATAATAAGAAAATTTAATAGTCAAAGTCTCAAAGATTTGATTAGCGAACAAGAAAATGAAACTGTGTAAGTTTAAGATAAACAAAGGTAATTATAGGTTATGTCGGTGTAAAATATACAATGAGGTTGCATAGAAAAAATATCTGAGATCCTAGCTTAACACCTACAGCCTACTCACCTAGCTATGCATAATATGGAGTGCATGAAAATCGAGTTTTCAATTATTTTTGTGTATTTGGTTGAGAGTTTGGGTTAGACAGTAGCTCTACATGATTAAAATGCAAAAGGCCGAAAAAATTCTCGGCAATACTAGTGGGTTGCACCTTCCCATCAACTTAGCAAGTCATTAAATTTCTTTGTTAATTATTTTGTTATGCGTATTTAACTTTATAGACTATATAAAGTCAGTGTATACATTTATCTTTTGTTTTCTTTTATAAGGATAATGAAAGATATACTTCATCTATTTGCTTTCAAATGCAACACTTTGACTTTTCCATGACTCGTACACATCACTTTAACCTAGACCTGATCAACAAGAGCCCGGCCCGGTTCCAAAATAGGCGGGTTTTGGGCACTATTTTTTGTCTGTGGTTCGGGCATGACCCAACCCGAGTTTTGGGCATAAAACCAGGTCACGGGCGACTAAAAATATGCAAAATTAGGCCAAATTTTGGCGTGGAAATTTCGACCCGAAGCTTTGGCCCGAAATGGGCCACTTTTTTTGCCAAAGTCAGGCCGGCCGATTACCACCTCTACTTTAACGGTATTTTTTATTAATATATAACAACAAAAAAAAATCATAATATAAAATGTTGTTGGATTTGTTTCAATGAATATTTTTATAATATCAACTTTTATAACTTTTACAAATTTTGAAATATTAATCAGCAAATTGTGCGTTGAAAAAGATGAAATTCAAATTGTCGCACTTATTTAGAAATAAATGAAGTATGAAGTTAGATACGCCTCTTAGTCAATGATGTACCATTTGTATACTGACTTTATCCTCTTGGCTGAGTATATATAACTGGGAGGATGAATTACAAAATATTTCCATAAAGTGGAAAAAGAGAGAAAATCTAGGAACTTAGGGCTTGTTTTTTTTTTTGACGCGGTGCGATTCAGTTCGGTTGATCTAGTTCAACTCAATTCAGCTCACCTAATTTCCTCTCCCAATTTCAGACATCTCAGTTCAGTTCATCCCAAAATAACGTCTTACATCATCTACGAGATTTTTTTTCTAGGGATAAATTTTCACCATCTAAGTGCAAGGCGAAGCTACATGAGGAGCTGCCAGAGGCCCGTCTCCCGCGGCCCCATTCTTTTTTCTTTTTTTTTGACATCGAGAAAACGTGCATTAATTAAACAACGAAGACATCCTATCGCTTAATACAACCAAACATAAAACGAAAAAGCGAAACCTAAAGGAGACTTTTATGAATCCTTGTGGTCCATATATTTTAAAGTTGTCCCTGTAGGTTTGATTTCTAAGGTATATTTTATAAAACTGACTATTATATTGCATAAATCTTTTTTTACTTGAGTGGTAAAATGAGATAACTAAAATTAAAGTAATTTTTTTATAAATTTGCTTGAAATATATATATTCTTTTTTAACAGCTGCTTTAAATATTCTTAGCCCCGTTAATTCTTATAATCTGACTTCGCCCCTATCAGACTGTAAGGTCGTTTGATCAAATGTCGTCTCTTTGGAGATTGGTTTGGCTTTCATTATCATCCCAAGTTTCTTGGCATTTCGAGTTTTATTCTTAGTGGCTAGTGCAACAACTAGTCAAAAGAAAAACAAAAACAGAAATATGAAATGTTCTTTATTTTTGTCCTATATTACCTAAACTAAGACATGCATCATGCATGATGCAACTACGTTACATATGAAAAAGGCTCTACAACGTCTCCATAAATGCAAATTGTCATATGACTGGGGACGTTACAACTTACATATAGTCATATACTGATATGAGGTCCTCGTGGGAGCACCAATGGTTGGTGCTCCCACCTCCCAACCGCAAGGTCGGGTGTTCGACTCTCATCACTCCCCAATTTGGGGAGTTTGTATAAAAATGTTTGCTTGTGGGTATAAATCACTCTACCCCCTGATGAAATTTGGCCGTCTGCGCTAGTAGTAGCTAGCAGGGTTGGTCTTCGGACCAATTATCTTTCCTGAACAAAAAAAAAAAAAATAGTCATATACTGATATACATGTCAATTGTCAAGGTAAATTCTCGGAAGAAAAGGTTTATTTCACAATGTCAAACATGTCTTGGGACATTTGCTAAGAAAAAAGAAATTCTTAAAAAATTTACTCCACTGTATAGATGTAGAAATCAGAAAGTGAACCAATAACCTTAAGGCAAAGAAGCTCACAAGTCACAAGAAAGTTTCTTACATAAATTAAGATATTTGTTTTTTTTTTTTGGGTTGGTTGAACTATTTTTTAATATATGATAAGATGTACAATACTAAATTGACATTTTTTAGATTCCAATGCAATTTAATTTTAAAAACAACAGCCACTAAAGAGTAAGAGGAATGAAAAAGGAATTTTCACCCATAAAGAAATTGTACTTCCTCCGTTTTTTTAGTTCTGTGACACTTTCCTAAAAAGAAAAATAATTAATTAGTTGCAACACTTTCAAGTTTTGCTTTTCCTTTCTATCTATCTCTCTCCAATCACATGACATGGGACCCTCTCTTTTTTTCCTCTCTACCTCTCTCCTACCCAAATTTTGCATTGGAGTTGATGAAAAAAAAGTGTTGCAACTGTAAAAAAAACGGAGGAAATATTAAGTTTGATCCAATAACCTTAAAATTATAAGTAACATCTCTTACCACCAATCCACTAGATTGGAAAGATCGGACACGGGACACCGACATGAACAAATTACACTTGAAAATTTGTGCATAATGTAATCATACAAGTTAAATTTTATAAATCGTCAAATGGACATGGACACACCCTTTCAATTTAAAGCCCATATACTAATTACCAATAAGAGGAGCAACTGCTTAAATTAGAAATTGTTTACTTATCTTCTCTTCTTCAATATTATTGGACATTCCTGATTCTCTTGTGATTGGATATACAACCAACCCTAAGACAGGGGAAAAGAAAAAAAAGGGGAGAAATAGAAGAAGAAGAAGAAGAAGAATAAAGGGCTTGTCTCAATGAAGTCTACGGCCCAACTGCTCTTGTAATGCGTCCAATGATTGAAGGCCCGATACGGAAAATATGGCCCAAAGAATCAAAGACGCAGTAGCCACGTAGGCCTCAGCAGCAAGCCAGCAACAAAGCATCACGAACCGGAACCATTACAGCTTAAATGCTCAATGATAGAAATTTTCATTTCTCCAATTACTAAGTGAGTAATTGATATAATAAGATTTAACGCCTATTCGTTATCGTATTTTGTCTTCAGTTTTTCAAAAAAAAAAAAAAAAAAAAAAAAATGTTACTCAAAAAAGTAGTTTTCACTTTTGAGTTATCAGTTTTCAAAATCATCACGTTTCTAATAAATTTTTAACTAGTTTTTTGTCCATATAGGACATATATCATATGACTTTTAAATACAAAAAAAAACTGAAAACCACAATAATAGCGAACGAACCCTTAGGTTTTTGGCATATTGCCATATTGGTGGAAAAAAACAGTCGTCTGAGTTAACTTATCCGGATTTATGTGGCCAATGCGCCGTAGGACCCAAAATTTAATAATGAGTGAGCCTTAATGTGCCAATATATACAGTACACGAGCAAGTAAGCAACATTTTGACATCGTCACACATGCCCAAGTTTATATCACTATTCTATAACAAAGAAATGGAACATTAAACAAAGAACAAGAACTAAAGACACCCATAATTTAATACATTAACCAAATTTATCAATGAAAGTTCATGCTAGTATCAATATAGTTAATGAACTGTTGCAAGATCCAATTCCTTTGCGCTAATGACAAGAAACCAATTGTGATGTTTGGCTATCATTCAGAAGTTGCGTCTTTTAGATACGCAATCAAATCTGCACGTTCTTGGGGCTTCTTCAAGCCAGGGAAAACCATCTTCGTTCCAGGAATGTACTGCATGCACAGCCAAAATTTGTAAGTTTATCTTTGATGATGTTCTCTACACTATCTTCATTTATATATCAAATCACAAGAAAGCAATTACATTATCCCCACAAACATCACATTGAATTAGACAAAAAAAAATGTGGGCAGGCTCGACGGGTGTAGTCATGTAGAGCTCACTTTAGAGTTAAGGTAGGGAAATTAAGAGGACTTCATATGCTAAATACTTCTAAGAGAGGCTATTTCGAGAACTGTTTGGTGGTGATTGGCGAATAAGAAAATGAAAAGAGTGTAAGGCCCATACAAGTGGAATTACCAAAACGCCTCATTTTATCTTGTCCACCACTACATGGTTTCCTCAATAGTCTTTATAAACTTTCCACTGGGACCAAGAACTTATACTCGCTGTATCCATTCTATAAAAGAACTCGAAGAAAGCTAACAAGTACCAAGTAACAATGCAGCAACACTTGATAGCGCAAACTGCAACCAATCAAACAAGAAGACAATTGACTCATTGAGGGACCTCCTCACCTTCTTTGGGTTCAGCAGATATTCATATAATGTGTCTTCTCCCCAAATCACAGCCTTAGACTTGTTGGCAGTAGAGTAAGAGTACCCTGGAGCTTGGCCCGATTGCCTTCCAAATAGACCATTTAGATTGGGACCTGCAACGTCAGACGCCCGGCAACTAAATCAGAAAACCTCTGTGACTTATGTTTGTTTTGTTATCATTAAAGTTGGCGATCTCTAACACCACACAACAACACGACACGACACGACACAAACAAGGAGTAACCGAAAGCCTTACGTTGCTCTATAGGACCTTATCTTTAGAAAGTTGTATCGTTGAGGAGCCTTCATTTTCTTTTGATTAAGTATCGAAGGTCAAACCTGTCCGACATTGTCAGATAGTGGCATAGTAGAAACTAGATGTAAGGACTAATGCAGAAGTGTTGCAATTTTAACTCATTGATACTGACTTTGCTGATCAAAACTGTTTTTCCGAATGAAAGTCAGCGAGGCCTTAGTCTACAACTAATGCAAAGCTGATAAGAGAAAACATAGGCTCATATAACTCAAAAGAAAAAAACACAAGAATATAATGTTGGAAAATGATCAATACTCCAGGTTCCAAACTCTGGGAGTTCAATCTCATCAAATTCGATCGGAACTACACCTAGGGTTCATTTGGTTTGATGGAAAACATTTTTCATGAAAAATATTTTCAGGTGGAAAACGCAAATGAATAAAATTAGCCTTTGTTTGGTTTAAAAGAAAATTATCTAGCTAAGAAGAGAAAAATAGAGATGTGGGAAATAAGAGAGTGGAGGGAAATGGTTTTCCTTCAAATTTTGGACGAAAATATTTACAAAGGGATCCACCTTACTTTACCTTTCTAAATCCCTTGTCCAACCAACTAACGGAAAATGTGAGAAATCATTTTCCTCGAAAATGTTTTCTCCTAAGACAAATAGAGCTCTAATTATACCATTGATATTCTTATATTTGCTCAAAAGGTTATCTGCCCTATATAAACAAAAGTCAGTACAAAAGGATTTTCAAAAAAAAAGCACCAATAAATATATCTCTAATTCATTTCTCAATCACTAATCTTATTTTCCCCCCTAGAATTCATTTTAGCACATATCTGAAATTTCTTGAGTGAACTTAATAAAATTCAATAGGGAAAAGGAAAGAAAACTAATACAAAATAAATTGATCAACAAACCAAGCTTCCATGGCAACTAACCAATGATCGCAATAAAAACTAAAGAGAATTGTGAATGTCAACTAATTTAGTTGGTTAGAGTCTTGGGATGTGGTGCCCAAGACTTGGAATCAAATCCCGTCAACATGATTCGCCCTTGTGGCTCTCTCGACACCAAAAAAAAAACTAACGAGCACAGCCATATATTATGCAATTTATTGTATAAAAAAAGAGAGAAAATGAGATGATATTAGAGACCTTGCTTATGACCGGCGCCTTTATCAAGGGTGTGGCACTGAGCACACTTGGTCCTGAAAATCTTGGCTCCAGCATCTTTATTTCCTGCTGGTGCTTCGTTGAAACTCGCCATTATTTGAGTTACTACTTTATAAGCTCTGTTTTTATAATGACCAAAAATTCTCTACTTTTTGTTTAGATGGTGTATTTGGTACAATTAGCTTTTTAAAGATGTTAGCAATAAGAATGATAGTGGAAGTAACAGGAGAATTTAGGGACAGGAACGAGAAGGTTGTGGAAAGTAACAAGGGAAAAGTCATTACTCAATGTTGCCTTCTTGTGGCCTTATCAATGGACAAAGGGAAGCCACGTGCCTACTAAAAAATTAAAAAACGAAGTACTCCTATCATTCACAAAATCACCAAAAAAAAATTGATGTAGGCCGGGCTAGCCTGGCTAGTACGAGGCCTTCGAGCAGCCAAGGGCTACGCCTTCGCCGAATGTGGCAAACGGCACGGGTGCCTTCACGACGTATGTAGCCCACGACCCATGCATTACAGTTCCTGGTCGATGGGTCAACATAACACGATCGTAAGTTATCTCATGTTGCTGGTGTAGTGATTAGAAGACCCATACGACATGGCGTGGTTGAAGTGCTTGCTAATTGCTATGGCAAGTTGTTTTGAGCTCCATGGTAAGTCGTGTAGCTCACAGGCCGTTCAAAGCTCATCACCAAGCTAAGCTCGATCATATAAACATGAACTCAGGTTAAAATTGATTTCACTGGTTCAACACTTCATGAGGAACTTAGTCTATGTAATAAGGACTTGAGGACCGAGAAAAGAGGATGCTGATTCCTGACAAGTGACAACACATACAAGAAGAAAAAATATTTACTCCCATCCCACACCACCAAGGAAACCGTGAGCTCAGCAGGGCCAAGCACTAGGACAGTTCAGGCTTTCGTGCAATAGGCTAATATAAACTGTATCACACATTTCCTAAAATTGGAAATGTTGCACTTATTTAGAAACGGAGGAAGTATAAAGCTTCAAGCCTATATATGCATGCACAAAGGCTGAAAAATTTGCCCATAAGTAAAGCTGGTCTCCTAGCAGAGATTTTTGGCCCAGTTGATCAGCCCTACTCCATTTGAAGATCAAAAATATAATCTCCTACACTGATCACAATGTGGAACATTAAGTAATCAATAAACCAGTATCTATTACAAAAGAGGTGGAACAATTTTCCAATTTCCTTTTTCCATTCACGGAGCAAAACAAGTTTATGATTCGTCTGTAAACAATCGTCAATAAACCAAGCTGTAGCAGCATGATATAGTAAGAATCGAGGGTATAATAATTTCCCCAGCATAGTAAATCTTATTTAACAAAAACGAATTCTAAGTTGATCTCACTAAGAAACAAAAAATCTCATTTCGCGATCAAAATCCTCCTTCGATCTTCTCCTACACAAAAGATGGGAAAAGTATATTGTGCAATCACTGAGTAGATTCCTTCAGATAGGCAATAAGGTCCGCGCGCTCTTGCGGCTTCTTCAAACCAGGGAACACCATCTTTGTACCGGGGATATACTGCATGAAACAAAATTTGTGCAAAGAGATTGAGACAGACCTCAACACAATTTTCTACTAAGGCCACAAGAGAAATTGACACTATCCAACTTTTGATGACTACTTATTTGTCTTTCAACACAACAATCAAACATAAGAGAAACTGATGGTAACGGATAGACCAAACTATGAACTATGCGGACAAAAGTTAATTTAGTGGTGTCAACTGTCAAGGTTATTCAAACATCTATATCACCAATATGAATGAAAGAAAGAACAATCTAATGACAATGAAGGAAAAGATTCACTTTAGAAAAAAGTCCAATCTTTCCGGTGATTTAGATGCCTAATAATTTGATTTCCACATCACCAAGTCTATTGTTGTTAGTGTTGTTCATAACCCCTCTGTTACGCAAAGACATTTAAATTTGATTTGGCAAATTAAACAAGAAAAGATGACAGAGATATAAAATCTAAAAGTACACCCATTTGATAGGAGATAAAAGAGAGACAACCCGAAATAGGGAAAAAGCAAGTGAAAAGGCAATTGTGAAACATCCATATTTAGTAAATGTTAAGCTCTTTGCGACAGAGAGGGAGTAGTTAAGCCTTTTACTAATTTTACATATCCAAAGTGGTCTGTTTTTGTTTAATGGTTCATAGTTCAGTCTATTTATAATGAAAAATTTGTCAGAAACCACCTTTTAAAAAAAATTGGGCATACAGCCACCTATTTTGTTCCTTTTTTTGGTGAGAAGCCACCGATTGCCGGATTCCGGGCACTGACTCAACTTTTCAGGCATTACCCCCCTTTTACAACTCTATTTCTTCCTCATTTCTTCATCTCTTCTTCCTCACTCCATTTGTGGCCTCCCACACACCTTCACTGCCACTCCCTTGATGCCGCCGCCGCCACCACCGAACCCTCTCTTTCCTGTTCATCACCGCACCCAAACACCACCACAACACCTCGATTCTCCATTAAATCCACTTCTTCTTCCTCATTCACTCCTTCAAAGGTTCAGGTAACATGCTCAACTCTTTCTCTCTTCTTCGAATTAGCAACAACAATCAAGGCATAAACAACACGAGACAAAAAAAAGAAGCAAAGCAGCAGCAGCACTAACAAGTAGCGGCTAGCAGCAGTGCAAGGAACAACAGCAGCGGTAGCAGTAGATACAGACCAGAGGAGAGAGAAGAGGAGAGGCAACAACACCAACACCAACATCGGCGGCACCGCGGCGGCAGCACGCAACCATCCAGCAGCTGCGGCGCAGGGTGGCTGAGAAGGAGGGAGGAGTAAAGGAGGAAGAAATGGGGGAAATCTGAAAAAAAAGGGTGCAAAGGGGGTTTACAGACCTCATGTTCGTTGCACGTGACGGTCAATGCCCGGAATCCGGCAAGCGGTGGCTTCTCACAAAAAATGGTTGCTTGCCCAATTTTTTTTAAAGGTGGTTTGTGACAAATAAGTTGTTATAAAAGGTGGCTTCCGACAAATTTTCCATTTTTAATTGATAGTCCACATTGACATCTCATGAAGGATTTTTTTGGGTGGAACAGAAGGAAAAAAGAAGCCTTTACATGTAACTATTGTTAAGAGGAAACATACCTTCTTCGGGTTCAGCAAGTATTCGTATAGTGTGTCTTCCCCCCAGACAACAGCCTTGTTCTTGTTAGCAGCAGAGTAAGAGTACCCAGCAGCTGTCCCAGATTGCCTCCCAAAGAGGCCATTTAGATTTGGACCTGAAACACAGTAATAAAAAGATTAGAAAAGGCTTGAACTAGTGGGTCACGGAGATTCCAGAGGCAAGAAAACAAAATTCTATCTTACGCTTTCAAAAATACAAATGACTACGAATACATAATTATCCTTATAGCAAGTAGCAAAAATTGGTTAATAGACCAAGCTGGAGATGACATTTCCGAGAGCAATCACATCAACTCAACTCCACAACAATTTGAATGAAAAAAAAAAACCATCAACTACATATAAGTGACAAAGCATAGCTCTATTCCCATCAGAACTATTAAATTATTCAGATACAAGAGCACACATTCGAATTCAGATATAGCTCTGACAAAATTCAGCATCATCAGTGTTGACTGTTGTACATGTGAAAGCCTACATACAATTTCCATTTTCCAAGGTAAGTCCTGGGGCACATCAACCTAAGCTCAATCACTACTGCAGAAAAAAATAAAACATCTAAGTTTTGATGAAATATCTCCTGTTATTATGGAGCACAGATGATTTTTTAAAATTACTCACGTTATTCACATGGTTGGATTATGGAATCATAAAAGGATTATGATCTACAAAGTCGAACCTATTATGGTTCAACGTATAGCATCAAAGTTATATACTGTGTTTAAGGATACAAAGTCAAAGGCCATGTTTGGTAAATGACTTTTTCATTGGCTTTTGGCTTTTCAATTTGGTCAAACAGCCAAAAAAAGTGTTTGGTTATTGGCTTTTTGGTTGGTACAAAAACGCTTTTAAGCCAAAATTTAATAAATTGCTTTTTTTTTTTTTTTTTTCCCATAAATTCTCTAAAAAACAGCCAACAACCACAATTAATTTTGCCAAACACTTTTGCAAACAAACTTTAAACAACTAAAGCTATATAAAAACGCCAACTGCCTCAAACAAGCCAACTAAACCAGCCAACAGCCAATTGCCGATTGCCAAACAACCCCAAAGTCTAGTTACATTGTTGTAGAACAAAGTGTCCGCGTAACAAAGAATGTAACTGTAACACCATTAAAGCTAATCCAAGAAAAAATTCTCTTGATTGCATATCAAGGAGGGAAACCTTGAAACATAAACTCCGAAAATTAACCAGAAATTGCATAGAAAACCTAAAAAAGTTTCATTACATAATTGAATATCCTAAACCTCAAATCAAAATAACTCGATGAGTTTGCAAAATTAAGCCACATCCTACAAAGACATCCAAAGAGCAAGATACATTGCTCAATCAAATAGCCACATATACGAATTAAGAACATATTCATGTTAAAAATATATTCTTTCAAAGTGTATTGCGGTGTGTGTATATCTAGTTAATTTATAAAAAGAAATAAAACCTAACATACAAATTAACAAATTAAAGCTTGAAATTTTAGGTTAAAACTTGCATAAATTCTTACAACATTTTTTCTATCAAAAATCGATCCCAGAAATACAAATTCAATTCAAAAATTAGTAAGGGCAAACATATAAATCAATAAATTTGGCTAATTAATGAAAAGTTCTCACAAAAATTCAACGATCTACATATATTACACAGACTTCCCTTGCATGTTCAATTTCCAACAAAATTAACCTAATCCGATCAATTTCGGCCGAAAAATCAGATAATCATATAATCGAACAACAAATTAACAAAATCATATCAGATCTCATTCATACTTCACAGATCTACACAATAATCTTAATTCAAGCAAAAAAAAAGAGAGAGAAACCTTGTTTGTGGCCAGCTCCTTGTTCAACGGTGTGACATTGAGCGCACTTCATCTTGAAGATCTTACCTCCGCCATCTTTGTTTCCTGCTGGAGCTTCGCTGAAGGTCGCCATTTTTGCGTTTTTTTGGTTTTCTCTCTCCTCTGATTTGCGAATTATTTGTTTTTGGGGGAGAATTCTAGGGTATGAGAAAAACCTTTAAAGAAAGGAAAGGTTGGACTTGGGGAAGAAGAAACTAAACAAAAGTTGGGCCTGGTTAATGTTAATTGAAGGGTCGGTGGCCCTTTTTCTTTTGTTTATGGGAAGAACACAACAGCGTGTGAATGGTCGTTTCTCAGCCACACACTAGTTTAATTGGTCTTGTAGTCTTAGGGTGCGTTCTCTTCACCTTAAAAAATTAAGTTTCAGGTTCAATAAGTTCAGTTCAGTTCAGTTCAGATAAGTTTCAATCAGGTCCAATCAGGGCAATAAGTTTCAATCAGGTCCAATCAGGGCAATAAGTTCCAATCAGGTCTAATAAGGTCCAATAAGTTCCAATCAGGTGCAATAAGTTCCAATCAGGTGCAATAAGGTCCAATAAGTTCTAATCAGGTCCAATAAGTTCCAATAAGGTCCAAATAGTCAATGATCAATAAATATTTATATTATTGTCCATTATTTTATTATTCATATCACTATTAGCTGATTATGTTATTATTAGAATTTTAATTAAAGTACCACAATGATTATATCGTATTATACTTGTATTATTGTCTATTATTTTATTATTCATATTACTATTAGCTGATTATATTATTATTAAAAAATATTATAATCATGGTTAAATAAGGTTAACAATAATAATATCATAATTACAATATTTTGCAATTCGTCTTTAAATAACTAGAGATAACATGTTTTCGTTACTAATAACAATGAATTCTACTACTTTAGTCATAAAACTAAGTGGAGTGAGAGATAAATTTTTCCATATGTGGCAATTTCTCACTTGTTAGCAATAAATGTTAATCAACTTTTGGTTTTCTACTAGTGCTTTATGAAATCAAAACAAGACTATTAGATATATTAGTGGTGAAAGTTATGTATAGGCAAGTATATAAATAGTATATTTTTTTTTGTTAAATTGTTTATCATAAGAGATAATTAATAATAATTATTTTTTTAAAGGGTGAATTTTAATAATTATTACTTCATAATAAATTTTGAGGGGTAGTATTTACGTTAGGGGTAATATTTATGTTATTACTCATTAATTTTTTTGTCTAATAAGGTCAAATAAGTTCCAATTAGGTCCAATAAGGTCTAATAAGTTTCAATCAGGTATAATAAGGTCTAATAAGTTTCAATCAGGGCCAATAAAGTCTAATAAGTTCCAATCAGGTTAATAAATTTCAATCAGGTCCAATAAGTTCCAATCAGGTTTAATCAGGTCCAATAAGTTGAATCAGGTCCAATCAGGTTTAATAAGTTCCAATCAGTTCAGTTCAGGTCCAATAAGTTCGGTTCGCTTCGGGTCCAATAAGTTGAAGAGAACGCACCCTTATTTTGACTTTCATTATTCTTAGGTTTTCTATTATTAATAAGAAAGATAAACTATGTTGAATTAATATAATATGTGTGCGTATAATGAGAATTAAATTAGTGTTTGAGATTGGGGCAATGCTATGGGTTATTTCTTTTTAGATGTGTCAACATAATGAAAATAGTTATTTAGTAATTGGAACTGAATATGGCTCCATACTTTTATATAAGAGATTGGCTTAGTGATAAGATTATCGCATTTGAATTAAGAGGTCATAGGGTCATAAACATCTTATATAAATCTCTTATCATTTTCAAGGGAAATGTTGTGTTAGTAAAAAGATAAAAAAAAAAAAGTCATTTTTACACATAATATGCATTGAAATCAATAGAACTTAACTCTTGGTTTCAACTAAAAATCCACACGTCAACATTGATCTTGATTAAAGAAGAGATAAGAGGATATATTTCTTCCATACTTGAGGTTGTGGGTTCAAAATTTTACATTGATGTTGTTCCAAATAGATGTCAAGTCATATATGACATGGAGCCATGTTAGTGTTTGAGTGGAAGGGGAGCCTATGTGGTCGTCTAGGCACCTACATTTCTTGCCCACGCTTAAATAGTAATAGTTGATTGTTTTGTTCTTTTTAATGCATAAATTAAGACGTCACTAATTTCGTCTACTTTTTGTAATTCAAATGGATCCAATCTAATTTATACATAGTTTATCTATTGGAAGGAATATTTATATGTTAGATTTGTTATACTAAATAACAAAAAAGTAAAGAAAATTAATTACTCATAGTCAGCACCGAGCATTGTGCTTTATAACAAGGTAAATTTGAGAGTATTGTGTGGAATTCTAAAATGATTGGGGTACAACGTAAAAATCGAAGAAACACACAAATTTAACGCAGAAAAACCCAAAATACTTTTTACATCTCAATAAGGTTAGTTTTACCCTTTCAATTATGCAAATAGTAACTTCAATTGCATCCAATATAAATCTTTATCTACCTTAATTGGTAAAGTCTTATTAAAACGATACATAAAGATCCTATCGGACTCGGGAGGATAAAATTAGAAGGTCAAATTCGAACCAACTACACCAATACACCATGTAAAATCTTATTAATGATTTTAATGAGAGAAGCTTGCCTCTTGCGAAGGCCATACCGCCCATACTAATACCATACCTCTTGAGTTGAGCCTCAGCCTGAGGTGTCTAAAACTCACTCTCGTTTTGAGCTCCAAGTGGCGAAGGCAAAACCTCTTAGTCTCAGATCTGAATCCATAACTCTTTCACACCCACAAATCACTCATATTCCTAATAAACATTGATTTTGAGGTTAGTTTCTCATGCTACCTTTTTCATTTCCTAATATTTTCAGTTCATGTGTTAATTTCCACGCTTTTTTATGTTCTCTACTTTCAATTCCTCGCTATATTGAATTACACCCACTTCGCAAATTTTCTGGGTTTGTATCTTTCTATTAATTTCATTATTTTTTTTAAAACTTCTACCTTGGCATTGTTTGTAATCATAATTCATAAAACTGCAATGATTAGGTGATGGGTTTCAGATTTTGAGAGATTTGGTTACACTTTGAAAACCCAGATTGCTGATGAATTTTTGTACAATCCCAAATTTGCATTCTTTTAGTTACATACACATTACGTTGAAATTGCTAGAAATGTCACAGCTTTAAATGGTTTTGGTTGTTGTTAAATTTGAAGTGATCAATAAACATGCAAAGTTATTCAATTAAAATCTGTAGTTATGGAAAACACTACGTTAGATTGGCATTAGGGTTTGAGTTTGTGTTGTGGAAGATGAGAAGGAAGGATAGGAAGGGTAAAAAGAGTGGAGACTTCTTCGCCGCGAACTTTTCTATTAGTTGCTTGCAGCATAATCTTGTAAATATATTAGTGCTTGTTAAAATTAGTAGTAGCTTTTGATGTAGGGATTTACACTAATGCGGCTCCTTGAATTTGGTAGAAGATGTTTGTCTAACCATATTGTCGGCGAGAATCATCTTTGTGGGAACCTTAGTTGCTGGACCGAATGTTGCATTGTACTATTGGAGAGCCTATGCATTTTGTAGCTACTCTATCTTTGGTGGGGGAATGTATATCTAGTTCGTAATATGTTGCTTTAGTAATCATATTGCATTCTGCCATCTTGTGCATTCAAAGTGGAACAAGACAATTGCTTCTGAGGTAACAATTCTGACTATGTCGCTACAGATGAAACTAGCGCATGTATGATGATATCTGCACGGAGGTAGTAAAAATAATTGGCATTTGATGATGGTGTGTTGGAGTAGATGAGCAGCATTGTCGATTTAGTTGTAAGGGTAAGACTAGAGGAGCCTCAATACATATTGGGCAATTAAATTATTAAGCACTCCCTTCTCATAATGAAGAGCTACACTTGGTTTTGGGGGTAAAAGATTGGTTGTTTGATGTCAAAATATATACTAAGTAGTAAGCGACAATGTGATTTTTTTGTCGATATGACTTGACTTATTTTTTGTAAGATTATAGCTTTGTTTGTTTTGCTATGATATGGTAGTTTAAGAAAATTTGTAGAAGTTGACTAGCTTCGACAACAATAGACAAATGTGACATATTATTTTGAATTGGTGGGTGAACTTGAAATAAATTGTGATACACATGTACCCAGCTGTTAGCAGTTGGCACACCCTTTTAGAATTGTGTGCACCTGATTGACTTACCTTTTGGCCATGATTGTCATTTATCCTTTTCTCTATCTCATGTTACGTGAGACCTAACAAAGGAGAATATGCAATGTCAATCTGAGATATATTTCCTTTCTGTGACAAAGTGTTCACTTTATGTTGATACCCTGATCATAGTCTCCTTTTGCATACTATCTGATTATTACATATTTACATCTACTATCTTGCAGGGGTACTACAAGTGTGCGTACTTTCATTCTTGCCATCACAGTTTGCCATGTCACGTAGGCCTGTAAATCCTACTCGGCGAGTAGTTGATAGTGGAAGCATTTCTTTGGGAGGGTCATCGCAATCAAAATCACGTTCATCCCCGCTTTTGTCAATCGGGCTTGTGCTTTTGGTACTTCTCATATATATACATCTATGGCCTTGACGCCTTATGTGTTCCAATATCAGGCCCCTTTTGTTTTTGTCATTCCTCCTTTGTTTTACTCCCTTTTTTCAGTAAATCACATTTAATACCAAAATGAAACTATTTGTTTGATTCATTTTACTTCCCGAAAGCAACTTAGCTTGAATTTTCTCTGGCTCAAATCGCAAAGGTATCTATATTTTGATTTGAAGCATTTTCTATTTCGTGTTTTGGTGTTCAGTTATTTATCTATCATCGTTAATGTTGAAAAAGTGACTAAATCAAAGTCGAATAATTAAATTTTCTTTTTTCTCCTCGTCTTATTTTTGTCTATATTCCTTGATAACTGACTACATAGTGACGTTCACTAGTATTTTGTTTCCAATAGTTTTCTTCTTATGCAGGCACGTCTTTTCAGAGAATTTACTTGATTTTCTTATCATTTTCAGGGTGTAATTGTTTTCGTTGCCTATTCATACAGCAGTTCAGGTTTGTAATCTACTTTATATCGTTTAATTTTGGTGCATGTAAATGCCTGCCATCTTTTTGCTAAGTTGCATTCAGTTTCATTCACCCCCTCACCCTAAGTTCTAATTTGAAGTGTAAACTTTTTCTCTTCATGTGTTGCAGGTTGGTCAAGAGGAGTTGATGTTGTGAATAAATTTGAAGGTAACTTTATGCTCATGTAACTTTCTAAATTACTTTTCTTTGTGAGTGTTAGAACACAGCCGTGATAATAATATGATGTGTGGTAATTCTTTTATGTCTATGTTCATTTCATAAAGAGTCATTGGATACCATCTATATCCTTTTCAAACAAGTCACTGAAAGCAACTTCTATATAACGTAAACACGTGTAGCTTTCATGTATGCAGGCTGCAGCTAATTCTCTATTTTCCAATTTTTTATATTTGCTTATCATGAAGAAAGAAGAGAAGCTAGATTTTGATCAGAGAATAATGCGAGTATATGACCTCTCTGCTGCATCTCTGTAGGTGGTGTGTCATGCACGTTAGAGCTGCAGCAGGCCTTACCTATTCTAAAGAAAGCATATGGAGACAGCTTGCATAAAGTATTGCATGTAGGCCCAGATACGTGTTCTGTAGTTTCTAAGTTATTAAAGGAAGAGGACACTGAAGCATGGGGAGTGGAACCATATGACATAGATGATGCTGATAAGCATTGCCAGAAACTCGTGCGGAAAGGAATTGTACGGGTTGCTGATATCAAATTTCCTCTTCCATACCGTGCGAAATCATTTTCACTTGTTATGGTGTCAGATGCGCTGGATTATTTGTCTCCGAGATACCTTAACAGAACACTTCCTGAATTGGCAAGGGTTGCTTCTGAGGGGATTGTTATTTTCACTGGTAATTCTCTAAACCATCATAGGACTTTTCTGCTCAAACATGTACTTCTTCACCTTCCAAACCTGTGTCAGCATTTTGCCAATATTTTTAACTTAAAACAACTAGAGAGAGTGGGGGGTTTAATTAAAACTTAGGTGAGTCTGGATATAGCAGGTTGAAGGAAGTTGTGGACGTAAGATTATCTTAAAGTATGCTGCAGAACTTTTGGTATAACTATTTCTTGGACTCTATCTTCATTAATTTCTTCTTACATGATTGGCCTTTAAAATATGCTTGTTTTAGCTGTTTTGAATTTACTTTGGAAGACCTTTTCTCTGGACAAAAAAATCAAGCTTCAGTGAAATGGAAAACATATGGTATGAAAGGCCAATCATGTAAGCTACATATATTATTGGAGACCAGGACTCTTGTCTGAAGACATTAAAACAGGTCCCTGGACTTGGTGGAGCTAAGTTGCAGAAAACATCTGTGTTCACCGTTACCTTCATGCTTTGTTTTGCTCACATGACTAGGAGGACGGACATGAGTGAAGAAAAGTTAGCGTAAACACATGAAAAAGTGTCGGCATTGTGATGCTCTAAACCCAAAAAGTACTGTAAACACGTGATAAACATTGCTCACAAGAGAAAGGAAATAAGGGAAGTCGAGTAAATACCCCAAAAAGGAACGTGTGAAGTTAAAGAATTGCCAGAATAAACTTCATCTCAAATAGTAGTAAAACATGTTTCTGTTTTTACTTTTGAGTTATCTAGACAACACTTATAGTCGTTAGATAGAAGATGATTATTAACTCATCTAGTGAGAGATTAGATGACTTTGTTTTGATTATTAAATTCATTTGATTCATACCCATTATTTGAAATTGGCTGATTGACTTTCAATATAATAGGTTATCCAGGACAACAGAGAGCCAAGGTTGCCGAGCTAGCCAAATTTGGTCGTCCTGTAAGTGATGCACTTTTTATCCTTAATACTGGAAAGGCTTTCTTTTGCTATTACTAGTTTAAAGTATGATTTATCCATAATTTGCTTCGAAGCTACTACTCTGTTGGTTCATATACCGTATATATCAAGTTTACATAATTGTTGAATACTTAAGGGGTAGATCTATGGCAGTGAGCACTGATTTGGTGGAGAATGAAGTGTTAATGTAATCTGAATTATTAGAGCCTGTCATAACTCTAGTGACTACAAGTCTACAACTCCACAAGCCTGCTTTGCAATGAGAAAGTTGGGTCACTAACAGGCCAAGAATAACCATTTATTTTCTTTTAAGCTTTTACTAATGTCTGCATCCCTTTGCTTCGGGCAAATGATAAATGATGTCTGGACTTGAAAAGTTGGATTTGTAAGTAAAATATTGGAGGCACAAAACTAGTAAAAAGAGACGAAGTATCCAAGAACTATGCTTTCCTATATTACCTTCATAATACTCTTATTTAGAAACCCACAGCAAGACTACATCGGTGTTCAGGAAATGTAAGGACTTATTTTGAAGGAAATGTGGCCTTAGGGACACAGTCTGATGTCCTGATCTTTTGTTTGTGAAGGCCAAATTGCGGAGCTCGTCTTGGTGGATTAGATATTTTGTTCAGACAAGTCTGGAGGAGAACGAAGCTGCAACAAAGAAGTTTGAACAGGCTGCAGCAAAGCGTGCATACAAGCCGCCTTGTCAAATTTTCCACTTGAAAGCAAATCCTTGAGTTGCTTAGTGTTTATGTTCTTTTAGTAGGTTTGGATTGAGAATGATCCTCAATTCTTTCTTCTTGCTGCTTAGATCAGAGTATATTACATGTTGGCAATAGAATTACCAAATCTTGTAATTTTATCTTAGCTTAGGTAAATGTTGCCAGAATATATCATGAAAAGTTTGATTCTTCCATACTGATAACTGCTACCGTGTCATATGTCCAGTTAAATGAGAAGTTCCTTTGTAAGTGCTGCACTTGGTGTAGACTGTGTAGAGTTTGTTAGCACTTGTTTTGTAGAATTTACAGATTCCCGTGTTTTGAATATGTAGGCCACATTTGATTCAAACACTATCAACTGTGACCATTAATGTTGATCCATACCTAAAAGTAAATTATATGTGAAAGGAATTTCTGAGGACTCGAATTTAAAGATTAATCTAGCAAGAACATGCATGATCAACTGTGAGTCTGTGACCATCAATGTGACTGTATACAAATTGACAGTAGATTTAATGATACTCAACTCAAATAGATTTGAACTTGACTCAAAATCAAATTGAATGAACGGTGTTTGTATAAGAAACTAGTATTTTGGCCCGGGCGATGCCTCGTGTCAGTTACAATAAATAAATATGTTATTATTCTTAAATTTCATAATTTATTTTGCCACTTTTTGTATATTTTGTCCATTAAGAAATTGAAAAGTTTACGTCATGATATGATAAGTAAAAAAATCGAAAGTTTTAAGTTTGAAAATAATAGCTGAAAAGGAATTGTGGTAAGAGAATATAACATTAATAGTCTCTTGTTAGTTACGTAATAAGAGTGTTAGAGATTTATATAATTGTTTAAGTCATTTTAGTCAAGTATATTTATTATAAGACTTTATCATATTTTCTTTCAAACATTAGACAATAAAGTCATAGTGTATTGATGGTTAAGCTCTTACTTCTCATTTCAAATGTCATGTGTTCGAGACCTTGCAATTACACAATATTTTTTTTATTGAGGATTATACATGGGCATAAGGCATTTGCATTAGAAGTTTGAGGAGAAGTCTTGAGAGAGTGCAAAATAAGTGAAACACTTCATTTATGTGAGAACTTTTTTGAGACAAGTTTTCACTTATTTTGGAATATATTTTGTATAGACTAGTTTTTAGTTCCGGTCGATTCCTCGGGTTATTAACATTTTCATGTTATAAAATATCATCTAATGTTGCATGGGTTTATTGGTTACAACTTTAGTATATTAACCTGGGGTCACGTGGTCGAATCTTATACGGAGCATGTTTCTTTTTAAATGTATAAGAACGACATGTAATGAAACAACTAAAAAGAGAGTGTCACGTGACTCGTAGACTTGCTTAAGAACGCTTTTTAGTATATTAGTATAGATTAATAGACATAATGAATTATTTGGAGAGAATTATTTGATAAATAAATGAGTTGCAAGAAAATTATGAATTTGAATGATTTATAATTTTTGTAAAAAAGAAGTAATACCCCATTTTTAAAAATTATTATTATACATATTTCAATTAAAGAATTTATCCAAAGTAATTTATGAAGATCTACAATTGTACATGAATTAACACTCGAAAATTATAATCTTTTGTCAGTGACACAGTCCTTTTATATTTAATCTTTTTGGGTTCGAGAATTCATAAAATCCAGTAATTTACAACATGTTGATGTATATTTTGCCTAGCTAACTTTTATCCCCTCAAATTTTTAATCATTTTCTTGAGTGATAGTTGATGACATTCCACTATTCCAGCTTGTAATGTTAAGAAAACATGCAGGAACACCTCAATCCTCATCACATACAAAGCTTAATTATTTATTAGTCAAAAGTTATGATCAAATATTCAAATCCAATATCATCTGTCAAGTGCGTGCGTACGAGGATCTTGTCTGCTTATTTACTACTATAAAATAGTGTTCACACTTGCCTTAATTTTCTGAGATTAACGTAGTTGTCAAATAATGTGTTTTATTTTTATGGATGTTTAAAGCAAGGAACAAAATAATTCCGACATTCTCAGTGATTAAAATTTTGCATCCTTTATATGCGATTAGGGGTGAAAGTTATTCGGATAAAAACCGAAATCCAATCCAATCCGAATTAGTAATTCGGATCGGATTTGAACTGTGTTCGGATTGGATTCGAATTGAGATTTTTTGAAAAATTGGCTTTTCGGATCGGATTGGATTGAGGGTAAGTGGATCCGAAAATCCAATATAACCGAATAGTAATATGCCTTGTATTATGCATTATGGATTGTGCTTAAGTGCTTAACTGATTTATTTTAAAAAAAAGCCCAGTGCTTAAGTGTTGCGGCTGTATTCTTTGTTGTTGAATCGAACCTGCTGTATTCTTTGTTGTTGAATCGAACCTGCTGTATTCTTTGTTGTTGGACTGAACCTCATGTATTCTGTTGCGTTATGTTGTAATGAATTATTGCATATGGGTTTGTTATTAGTTTAATAATGGTCTATGCGGTTTGTAATGAATTATGAATTTGTAAATTGTAAATCTATTGGGTTGTTGTTGTCGGCTTGTCGCGCCTAATTTATTTCATAAAAAAAAATAGATTTAAAAAATCGGATTTTTGGATCGGATCCAATCTAAAATTTGAAAATTCGGATTGGATTCAAACTCTAATTGGTTTGGATTCGGATTGGAAAATTGAAATCCAAATTTTGTTCGGATCGGATTGGATTAGGCCCAAATCCAAACCGTACATCCGAACTTTCACCTCTATATGCTATTATATTCTGCACATTGCAAACATTAGAAAATCGTTAACAACAACCACTTTTGTCAGAGAAATCTCTAAAGTTCAGCAACTGCGTCCTTTTACATGCGTGTTAGACAATTTTTTAGGTGGTAACAGAGACATAGTTGAGTTTATTTCTTACTTAGATTTTGCAAATCTATGAAAAGTAGAGTAATTCATATATGCCTTTATTCATCTTTATTCTCCAACTTTCACGTCGGCAGGTTGAAATGGTTGTTGATCTTAAACACTATTATTGACACCATTACTATGACTTTATAGGACTCCACCATCAACTTTTGAACATATGGTTTACTTTTTTGTAAAGAAATTAAAAATGGAGAAAAGGTGATAATGATGCCATATAATCCTTCCACATCATGCTATTTTCTTTCCTCTTCCTTCTTGGGAGTAATAACAGTAGAGGTGGTAAAAGTTGACACGATACGAAATCGGATGAAAAAAAAGGGTTACTTTTTAGGATTTCCAACCCATTTAGTTAAACGAGTCAATACGACACGACACGTCTTACTAAATGGGTTGGGTTAGTGTTGAGGTTTCCAACACGAAGATGACACCCTTGAATCCGTTTTAACATAATTGCTACATAAATATAGGATATTAATTTATAAAATTGGTTTAAAATTACTAAAAATTAGCTTCACACGAACCGGACACGAAAAAAGGGTTAGTGTTGAGATATCTCAACACGTTTAATTAAACGAGTCAACACGACATAACACATATTAAATGGGTTGGATTAATGTCAAGGGTTTTCCAGCCCATTCATATATGACATGAACACGACGAACATCACCTTTTGCCAGCTTTAAATAAAGTATATAGTGATTACGAAATAGAGTAATGGTTGATTTGCTTATGTGTTTGCTTTCTAAATTTGTTGAATTCTCATTTTTGTCACTTAGTTGTCATTATGGTTAATTTTGAATGGAGCAATTGCTAATATTCTCTTGTATTAATTATCCAAATTTGTTGAAATGCCATTTGTTATTGTTAAGTTATTTTCTTATTAATAGAAGTAGTTGTATTATTTTTACCAATACCTCAAAAGAAAACCCGCTCCTACTACCCATAATTATGGTGCATTTTCTTCACTTGTAAATATAAGTTTAATAGTTAATCAATATAATTGAATTGGTCGTCCAACAAGTTTAAATATAATTAGTCGTTAATTATGCTTGCATGCACCTTGGAATTAGCCAACCTAAAACATATTTTTAGATGATAAGAGAATGAATAAAGATCATCTATAAAGGAAGAAAGCTAGAAAGAGAATCGAGAACATGATGTCCATTGTTGCGCCATAAAATTCTTTAGCATGTTTCATCTCTTGAAAGTTGATACCAAATGTGCAACACAAGCTTGAAAAACTATGCATCAACAAATATACTCTAAACAGTTACTAAGACAACTAACAATTACCACAAGTCCACAACAGGCCAACAACAACTTATGTCGGACATTACATGTCTGATATTCTGATATCCCTCCTTGATTTGTGTGTCCCATTAGGAATCTTAATATGTTAATTATAGAATGTGTGTTCATGAAGTTTCCCTAAACAGTCCTATCTATGAGTTGCTTAATTAAGTAAGATTAGACCTTAATTAAGATTAGTATTATATATAAAACGACCACTACCCACTTCAAAGTTAGCATCCCCGGAAAAAAGGTACCCTTGACACCATTCTTTATCACTTATCAGCCACTCCTCTGCTGCACACGTCGCAATTTCAAACAATAAAATCTCACTTTCTCTCTCCAAATCGTTTCCGTAGAAGCTACTACTAGTCTACTACTACTACTCCTCGAAGAATTAGGGTTTTCACTTTTTCTCAAATTTGTCGCAAAAATGGCGGATTTGATTTGGTTCTGCTAGTACTGGTTTTCGAGGAGAGAGAAAAGAGTGTTCATCAATGGCGGTGGAGTATACGTGTTGTGAGACGCACTTCTGGATCAACATAGGAGTGATAGTTTTTCTGGTGTTATTTGCTGGTTTAATGTCTGGACTTACTCTAGGGCTCATGTCGATGAGTCTCGTTGATCTCGAAGTTCTTGCTAAGTCTGGTACTCCTAAAGATCGTAAACATGCTGGTATTTCTACTTTCTCTGATATTTTTCATCTTCGTTTTTTGTTTTCTGGACAATTTTATGCTTGATTTTGATTTTAGTGACAATTTAATTGCAATGCTGCAAGTTTTTTCTTCTTCTTGTGATGAACTAGCTGAGGTTTGTTTGATCAATTATGGCGATTGTTTTTTCTTGCTGTTACTTTTAGAAACTATGGAAAACTCTAGGTTAGTCTGAGGACTTTAGATTAGAATTTTTTTAATTTTTATTTTCCAAGTGTAATTCAAACTGGTAAAGTTTCGATGAAATAATACTTCCTCTGATAATTTTCATCTTCGTTTTTTGTTCTTTTGGACAATTTTATGCTTGATTTTGATTTTAGTGACAAATTAGTTGCAATGCTGCAAGTTTTTGATTCTTCTTGTGATGAACTAGCTGAGGTTTGATTGATCAATTATGACGATTGTTTTTTCTTGCGGTTACTTTTAGAAACTATGGAAAACTCTAAGTTAGTCTGAGGCTCTGAGGACTTCAGATTAGATTTTTTTAAAATTTTTGTTTCTAAGTGTACTCGAATTGGTAAAGTTTTGACGAAAATCTACGATGATTTGGAACTAATAACTGGATGATTCTGAGCTATAGTCTTCGTTCGATGGTTGCGGAGCAGGTTCTTTCCAATTTTGGTCCATAGAGCTTATAGGTATTGAAGTTGCATGAGCTTGAAGGAGGTGATATGTATTTGATGTAGGTTATGTGGTTGTAGGATGTTTCTTTCTTTACATATATATCGATGTTTGGCAGCTTTAGGATTTTGCATTCGTATCTCGATTTTCATGTAGATTTTTCTCCTGCAAAATGCCTGACTTAGTGAGGATTGTTGAAATTTGATTTGGTTAGCTTCTACAGTAAGAAGTCAGCTATGGCGATGTTGCGTCTTTGAACCTTATTATTTATGGCTTAAGTATAGTCATTTCGAGACCTTTGGCAAAATGAACTCTAGCAAAAATGGTTAGAGGATTTTAGATTTCTTGTGCTGCTATTTATGCACGCCTTTGGAAATCTAATGAGTGTGCTCCTATTGAAGGTAAAAATATTGGCATAGTTGAGAAGGGTTTCAATGTGTTGTTGATCAGCAAAGGTAGATTACTATTTTTCTTTTGTTAGTCGATTTCTTCGTCTAATCAACTTTCAATGCTCTAGTTCTCTAGCCTATATGACCGCGATGGACAATACTTCTCTTGAAATTCTTTCTCCTGTAGTCCTGTAGGTTCCTTCATCAAAGGCTGCAAAAATTACATTCTTGTTAAAGATTTCCTACCTTGGCAAGCTTGGTAATGTAGTTGTGAACCAGCAGACAAGATATGCTGCAAATGCTAAGAAACATTGAAACTCTTTTGTTCGGATCCATAGTGTTCATTAGGTTTGGCAGGCTTTTATTCTATCATGTTGGTTCTGATGCAGATAACGAGAAGGAGATGTTCGGACACATTCTTTTCTAGAACTTTTTTTTTGTTATTTTCTTCACGTGGTTTTTTGTCGGGAATTTTGGTCTACTTAGCTTCTATTAGGACTATTAGCAGGGGCTTTAAGGGGGGTGTTTCTCCCATTGACATCCAGCTTTGTAGGGGTATTTTATTTTAGGTTGTTCTTCAGCACACTTTATCCTCTATGTTACACCTGTTCTCACTTGTCATTGTTTTTCAATCCCTTCTGTTTGTGCCCTTTGGGATTTGTGACTCTCAATTCACACATTATTGTAAAACGTAAGTCCAAAAGGGGACCCGAGGGAATAACATAATTATTATCTTATCTGAAAATGGAATTTGTCGCTAGTACTTGGGATAAATCTTGGCAATTCGAAAATCATAGGTGACAATGGAGTGCAAACTGAATAGTGGGTGAATCTATATGAAATTTTGAGTCTAGGGACATGTTATTACTAGAGCATTAGGAATTAGGAAAGACACTTCTTTTTAAAAAAAATTGGAGTAGGATGTTATGATGTGGTTAATATACATAGTTTAGTCCAAGATTTCTAAGTAAAATATGGTAAACATTGATTATCATCAGTTCTTTGTTGCTTTTGGATCTTTTCAATCTTTCCGAATCCAAGGTATCTTTCCTTCCATTGCGCATCAGTATTGCTCTCCTATTTAATTTTGCGGACAGGGTGTTCTAAGAAGGGTAGAGCTTCCTGGAATGCAAGAAAGGGAACCAGTTGGAAGTCAAATTCCGATCAAACTGTTTCGTTTCTCTGAACTCATTTGAATATTTTCATTAACTAAGTTGGTATTTATTTAGAGAATATATAGCTATATGTATATGCTAAGAACTAATATTATAGGGGGAGGGTTTTTTAAAATTTTTTCCTTTTATTTGGGGAATAAGTGGGTTTTTTTGTTAGGAAAGTAGTATAAATATAGAGCCACATAGAGTGTGAAAGGCATGTTGAAAATAGAGGAGAATTTGGGTGAGCTTTTAAGAGTTCAATTGGGAGAGAAAACCCCTCGAAAGCTTGAATATCTTTACATTTTTGTTACATTTTCTGCTATTAATCAATCAAAGTTCATCTTCTTCCCTTAATTTCTCCATTTTAGCACTACAATCTGTCCAAGCTAAGTTGATTCTTAGCAGTATATTGTTACAGTTTATTAGTCATTCCTTCCTAAGGTAAGAGCTTGTAATTGTGGTGCTGTAGGCTTAGCTTTGCAGAAAGAGTGACACTGTTTATTCTTGCATCTGACTCAAAATGTTTTTCACTTTTCTATGCTTTCATAATGAATTTCTGATTCCAGTTCTAGTTTGAGAGTGTGCTGTGTGTTTACTGACAATTTCTCCCTTTTCTCATAATAGAGAAGATATTGCCTGTTGTCCGAAATCAGCATCTATTACTCTGTACACTGCTCATTTGCAATGCTGCTTCTATGGAGGTATTCTCTCTTATAATTCCTCTATTCACCTTTACTTGCAATTCTTACCTTTTACAGCGATATCAAATTACTTGCAACACTACTAATTTTGGTATTGAGTCCTCTCTATCTTTCTCCTCATCACATGGGTCCCATTTTATATTTCTCTCTATTTCTCTCTTCTCCTTGGTTCGTGTGCCTCTCCCCATGTTGCAAGTAAAAGTGAACAGTGGAAATTTGTAATATGTATTACACACTTAAGTTTATAATGAATATATGTAAATTTTTGAAGCTTATTTTTGCAGGCACTTCCAATTTTCCTTGATAGTTTGGTTACTGCTTGGGGTGCCATCCTAATTTCTGTGACTTTGATACTCCTGTTTGGCGAGGTTAGTTGTTCAGACTTTTCTTAGCCATAGACTATTCTCTCGTTAATAAAATATAAGTCAGCTTGGAATTTTTACAGTAAAGTGTTAGTTAAAATAAGTTATAATTGGTTCATAGTAAATGGTAATCAATATTTTATTGATTTAATAAAATGGCATACAATGTTGTTTATAACATGAAGAATACAAGTGCTGTATTGGTATTGCAGAATGTCTTATATTTTAGAATAAGTAATTTGTCTAAGATGACCATGTTTGGATCGGAGAGAGTTCTGGAAAGATATTGCCATTCTAGGTGGAGTTTGGACTGTAGCTTGTTGGTGATAAAAGCTATCATTGAAAGATTGATAGTAAGTCCACTCCCCCTGACATAAATGTCCAGTTATAATGGACTAAAATCTATCTGGTTTGACGTAAAGCTGTTCCCAGACCCAAGGATGGCGGTGGTTAGTGTTGAGTAGTACTGTATGATGACTTTGTTCACATAAACATTTTCTGTTCCATATAACCTTCTCTATATCTTTCTTCTTCATTCTTGTTGATGTTTTATTGCAAATGCAGATATTACCTCAATCAGTTTGTTCTCGACACGGTTTAGCAATTGGTGCAACCGTATCACCATTCGTTCGTGTTCTTGTTTGGATTTGCTTTCCTGTCGCTTATCCTATAAGCAAGGTGATAATTTTCTCTTATGTTTCTTAATGTTTACTATGGAGATGCACTGGGGTGGAGTTTCCTACCATTTTTTTTGGTCCATACATGTTTATGTTAATTGATTATACATTTTCTTGTGTGCAGCTACTAGATAGACTTCTAGGGCATGGACATGTGGCTCTTTTCCGAAGGGCTGAACTGAAGACCCTTGTCAATTTTCATGGAAATGAGGTGTGTTTCTGTTGTTTTCAAAAATATTACATATATATTTATTCAATTTTCTTTATTATCTATGGACAAACATATACTCGCTCAAAGATATGTCCAAGTACACCAAGGTCTTTTTGTTCCCCTTTCCCCCCTATAATGGAGGGCTAGGGCAGAAAGTCATACCTATGAACTAATTTAATGATTCAAATGAAAAATAATATGAGAGACAATAAGGGTCATGCTCTCAAGTTTATCCACAGTATCAAGAACGGAGAATCGATGTTTAAATTTTAGTGCTGCTTGCTGCCACAAAGTCTCGCCATTTTAAGTCAAACTATGCTGTTCCTTGCTGCAAAATTGGAAAAAAGAAACCACTATAAGCTTCCACCATTCTGTTGTCCGTTTCCCTTTCTGCTCCAAGCTACTACATGTATGTGACTTTTCCTGAATCCACAAACGTTCAAGGGCGACAAACTCAGGCCAAAGCAAGCACCTAGAACAAAAAACCAGGAGGTCATTGAATTCACCACAAGAAGAGATTACATCTACTAGTATGACTGGCATCTCTTCTTTCTCGTAGACCTCTCCTGCCACCCTCGTGAAGAACAAAGAGGCCTGTTTGGGGGAAATCGGGTTATCCTTCTATCTTCTAACCTGTTAAACGTAGCGAGCCAATCCAATATGGAATTCACAGGACCTGTTAATCAAATTGTTCTGATGCAATCTTGGTGATACAGTGAGATTTGGCACTGTTATTTAGCTTCTTGAGTTTGAGCCTTCACCAACATTTCCATCTTATTGTCAAGACTCTTAGAGGCTAGAGCCATTGCTATCCAGTTCTTAGTCCTCTGCTTAGGGAATGGGTGAGTTGTCCTAAATGAATCTTGGGAAATGCTAAGTTGATTGAATACCACCACATTATGGAGATAACTTTACCAGAGAACCCATCTGTCTTTAATCGCTCTTCTTCGCAACTTTAAAGGCCTCTTTGAGGCTTGTGGAAGGAATAGAAGTGCTTTTAGATAGAATAACTTGATGATCTCCTAAAATGCTAATCCCAATCAACATAAAACTGATTGATGTAAGAAAACATTGGAGCCTCTTCTTGGATTGACCAGTTAAAGTAAATAACTTCAGAACACAATGAATGAGTTTGCAATGGTCAAGGAGGTGGATTTCTCAGATCTTGCCCAAGTGATGGATTGCACCTTCAGATCAGGATTTGCAACAATGAAATCCCCGAGTAAACACTAGGGAATGTCTTCATAAATTGCCACAGGATGTGACAATAGCGGCTGTTCCTTTTTTTTTTGGATTTTATAAATATGGGATATGTTGTATACAGTGTCAGATATCATAGCACGGCATAATTGTTTTATTGTGTTCTAATGGTGGTGTCTTGATATATTCATCCTTTCATAATCTTGTGTCTGATCTTTATGTTTAAACCAGGCTGGTAAAGGTGGCGAATTAACGCATGATGAAACTACAATTATTGCTGGAGCACTAGAACTAACAGAGAAAACAGCTGGTCATGCAATGACTCCTATATCTGAGATATTTGCAGTTGACATCAATGCCACATTGGATAGGTGCAACATACTAGCACATTAAAATGGAAAAAATGACAATGTCAAATGACAAGATTTGAGCTTATAATGTATCTTCTTTTGTGCAGGGCCACAATGAACTTAATCCTGGATAATGGCCATAGCCGAATTCCAGTATACTATGAGCAGCAAACTAACATTATTGGACTGGTTCTGGTATGTTATGTTTCTTCGTCATTTGACTTTGCTGTTTCATCACATTTTCATGCGTGAGTCGTTGACAGTGATTCCTTTTCCCATGTAGATATTAGTTCTTATGTTCTTTTGCTTGCTTTGAGATGTGTTGTATTACTTCCTTTCTGCTGATGGATGAACATCCACTTAATGACTATTATAGTGAAAGAAGATTGTATACAAGAGAAAATAAGTGTAAAATATGGTACAGAGGAAAATATTTCACAATAAAAAATTAACTTCCACTTATGGAAGAGAAAGAAGTGTGGAGTGTGGAAGCAGAAGGCAAGATCTCCTCATATGCTTGCAGTTGAGGAGATAAAGAAATTCCTTACATTATTCTTCAATTAGATGCCCTAAAACATGGGTAGAAAAGCATTGTCCTTTGCAACTTGCTTTCTTTTTCAGCTCCAAAACCAATATATCTCTCCAGCAAAAAGTGTAACAAGAGAACCTAGGCAATTTCAGTTCTCACCTTCATCTAAACTAGCTCACTAAAAAGAAAATGTATGACCAAGCAATGAATTAAAGATGTTTTGTACTTCTAGAGCACAACACATATATATCTGGGGATAGAGACTTGGCAGGGCTTAGGGATACAAACAGGAAGTTGGTCGTTCCTTTTGATTCCATTCAAGAACAAGATGTGGAGTGTGGGCCTAGTATTCGCTTTTGCAGGGAATCTTGAATTCCAGACAAGGTTATATAGAGGTAAGGCAGAGAAGTGGAAGACACAAGTAATTGAGAATTAAGACTTGCAAGTTAAAGCACCAGAAGAATCTGCCTCCAAACTCTTTTATCTGTATC
This sequence comes from Beta corolliflora, assembly GCA_947648045.1. NCBI lineage: Eukaryota > Viridiplantae > Streptophyta > Magnoliopsida > Caryophyllales > Amaranthaceae > Beta > Beta corolliflora. Next base: position 331,943 of record CANSZD010000357.1, on the reverse strand, counting down.
AGTCAAGTACTAGAAAGGCTGCAGAACTTTTTACTGATTACATGGTCTAAAAGCTGCACAATCAACTTTTGAAAATGGTTTTCTGGGTTTTTCCTTGAATCCTTAGGATACTTGCTTGTTCCAATTTTTCACTCTTTTTAAATTATCAAATCATCATGAATGGTAAATAGCTTTAATAAGTTGGTCCATGGTGATGCCTTTTCTGTCCACATTGTGCTCTCTCTGTCCACAATCCACATTTTATAAATATAGTGATCAATGGACCAGTGGCTTGTACATCCACTTAAAATATAAGAATTTTTTTTTAAAAAAATTGATTTTTTGAAAGTATACATTGAGATTAACCGAACAACAATTTAATGAAAGACATTTATCTTTACATATTAGTAAATAAACGAGGTTAAAGTTGATATATATATAGTGTACAAAGTCAATGCGATGCATAGATGGAGGAAGTAACTAGCAAATGTCAAATGATATGAAAAGATGAAAGTTCAATCCATTGCATGTTTACTTGTGCTGTTTTCCTTATCCTACATATCTCTTCTATGTATTTCCTTGCTTCTTCCTTGATCTTTGATATGCACCCCGTCCTTGTTTCACTGAATTAGTTTTTTCAGAACTGATACATTGTTAACCGTTCCTTGTGATTGGAGACTTAAGATATTGGCTAATGCTCTAAGATCTGCTATGACCATAAGTATGCTAACAGATATTTAGACATATTCTAATGTCTTGTCTTGACATGTATGGGCTCTCATGTCGTTTGGTGCAGAAGGTTCTGACTGTCTTATCCACTAGTGTTTGCTACTTCTTTTTCTACTTGTTTATGGGTGATTGTGTGTTGTATTAATTGTGTGGTAGTCTTTGCAATTAAGTTCTAAGTCGACCTACCCTTGACAAAAAAGAAGAAGTTGTGAGTCAATCTATACTGCTGTATGATGTCCTTCGAAAACAGCTGTATTGATTGTGACTGCTAATGATGATTTTTAATCATTTGTAGGTGAAAAATCTGCTAACTATTCACCCAGAAGATGAATTACCTTTAAAGAGTGTAACAATTCGCAAAATTCCAAGGTATGTGATGGTGATTTTCATTCCAATGGTAGAATTTATATATGTGCATAGTAGCTGGGATGGGATGAAGTGGTGTTTTTAAGAGTACAATGCTGAAATACTATTTTGAAGTGTTTTCGTTTGCTAAGATTACAATGGTAGAATGTTTACATCTGCTGATTTGACCCTATGGTATTTGCTTAATCTGTGGTACTCTGGTAGACTAAAGGTGTTTACTGATTTACTGCAGCCTCTTAAGAAGCTTAACCTCATGTTTTTTGTTTTCTTAACAATGATATCATGCAATAATAATACTTTTGTGGCAATCTATCAGGTGGTATTTGTGGGGAGGGGGTATATGTAATTCGTCCAAGAGGGCCTCTCAGTATCACACAAGTCAATAATGTGGCATTTTGAATGTGCAATCAAATGCTTAATTCAAGTGAAAGCATGGGTTTTCTAGTCTAGCATCGCCGTAGCTTTTTTGTGCTTTATAATATGTAGAAGTTCACCAGCAGTAGTACTTGCATTTTTAGGGGGTGGTGTTTAAATTTTGGTAGGTTTGGAGTGGTGGTGGCGGCGGTGGTGGTGTGTGTGTGTGTGTGTGGGGGGGGTATATACATTTTACGTACTTCACCCAAAGGGGCCCTAGTTATACTGTGGCATTTTGAATGCAATATCATGATTAGTTCCAGTATGTGCAACCTTTCTAGCTTGTGTAGCACCCCGTGGCATTTTTGTACTTGATTTTGGATTTGTTTCTAATCAAAGTTCAAGACAGATGATATTAGAAAGTAGAGTTATATCTCATACATACTGGTAGAACTAGTGCACTTCACATTGTCTGATGGAAATTGAGTTCATACTTGTTTGTCCATTGACTGCAGGGTACCTGAAACAATGCCACTATATGACATACTGAATGAGTTTCAGAAAGGTCATAGCCACATGGCAGTAGTCATAAGGCAGGTGAACAAACCAGAGGTGCAGACTACCAGTGGGAAGCCTGTGGACGGTAAGTCTAGGCATTTAACCTGCTTCATGAGTCTCTTTAAACAATAGAAGACTAAGTTCAACTTAAAACTTCAATTGGCCAGACCAAATGTGTTTCTTCTTTCCCCCCAACTTGATGTTGCTATAAGATTGAAGTACCTATATTTGGGTTTTTGGCTGAAAGCCTGAAACACACTAAATAGCTACCTGTTCTGTATATAACAAAGTGTACATTGACAGTTGCACCCTTTTTGTATCTTACCTTTTTGTTTGCAAAAGTAGCAAGGTCAATATTTGCTTTATATCCTTACTTAGTTTGGCTATACTCGATGTCAAAGGGGATATCTTGTCAATCTAATCTTCAGATGCACATGCTGATTGGAAACCCTTAAAAAAAAACAGAAACATAAAAAAAACATGCTGATTGGATGGACGATTTCTGTTTAGTCCTGAAACTTTTACCAATGTTTTCAAAGAGAATAGGGAACAAGAGAGAGGAATTCGTGTTGGGCTCACCCCAAGCGGATTTTACTTAATTAACCCCCCCCCCACATGTCCACAAGTGAATTGTTTTCCATTTAGCCTTGTTCCTAAAAGGTCAAATAAATCTTCTGTCGCTGGGATTAGAAGAATATGTATCCAGCTATTCTAGCTTTTTCCTTATATGTAGATTCAGTGAAAGAGGTGAGAGTGGTCGTTGAGGATGATGATTCTGAGAAACCGAAGACTCCAAAGGAGAAGGCTCTGCAACACAAGAGAAACTTCTACAAATGGAAGAGCTTCCCAAACACTAACAAATCAGACAAGGGATCAAGGACCAAGAAATGGAATAGGGATATCTATTGTGACATATTAGAAGTTGAGCAACCTCTACCGAAGCCTGATGAAGAAGAAGCAATTGGGATAATCACTTTGGAGGATGTCATTGAAGAGCTATTACAGGTTAGTAAATATTATACTCTTTTACCCCCGATACTTGTTATAAACTGGCTTTCTAAACTTGTCCGACATATTGGGCACTGATATTATGTTATGTTCGCAGGAGGAGATCTATGACGAGACCGACCATCATATTGATGATTCATGACACAGGCTATTATTAGTGATGTATTATGAATATATCTGATATAACCGTTGCCACCTTTTGAGAGGGGAGTTAAGTTCCAGTATTTTGTTGATTCGAAGCTAGGTTAGGCAGCCTCAAGCTGGAATGTATGATATGCCATCATTTAGTATAGGCATTTTATGTTGTGAATGTGCTGTAAATGCAAGTATCAGTTACAATTGATGGTTCAAGGTTATGCTGTCAAACTATCGTCTCCTGTAAAACGTGTCTCGTGCTCATATGATGTAAAGAATTATCAGTTTCCCTTCTAAAGGATTATCAGGACCTCTATTGATGCATTAGCATTGATTCCATAATAACCCTAATAATGCTTATCAGTTTTCTCATTTATGCAATGTCGAAAACTATATATGCTGTTTCATTTGTCACAAATCCTGTGTCATATCATCAACTAATATAAGCCAATAAACCAAAGTTGTTTCACGGCTCAAGGCAAATAGAAGAGTTATTCTTCTTGACCAAATACTGAAGTCTTGCTTTCGCGCAGTTTAATTTCAACATCACGGAGGTCAGTATCACCCACCAAACCTGGTGTGCTATATACAAACCGTAAAAATTTCTTGATGTCGTAATCAAATGACATTTTTTTTTGGGTTTTAGACAAAGTACATGATTTACGGATATATTATTGTCAGCTGGTTCAGGGAAATGATATCACATAATTGACCTAGCAAATATAAGCAAGACCTAGATTGATTTGATACCCAAAAGGAGAAGTTTATCTCAGAGATTCAGAGAGCAGCAAAAAGTTCCATCTCATCTTAGAAAGTTTGGGTTTGGGGTCAAGTCCGAATTAGGTCAGCTTCGTATCTAGTTAAGTGTAGGTCGGAATAAGTTCGTTTCGGGTTGAGTCTGATATGAATTTGGGTTTGGTAATTGGGCCACTTTGAGTTTGGTGTAAGTTTAGGCTATAATAAGTAATTAGATGATGTTGATTGGGTTTGGGTTAAATTCATAACAATAATTAAGTAACAATTATTAAGTTATGTCAAAATTTATAACAAGATCTAGGCCGTAATAACTTGGGGTTTGGCTCACTCTTAGATTCAGTCATTTGAATAAGTGAAACATCTACAACTCTATGTTTAAATGGTTATCATATTCTGTCCATTGGAAACTTGATTTTGTTTTTTTTTGAAAGGAACCTCATAAGAGGAAACTATATTACTAAATCAGAAATCGCACAACGAGAAACAATATCCGGGTAGTTATCAACCCAACACCTACACCCATACTCCACAGGTTGCAGATGAGCAAGTATGTGAGCCATTTTGTTTCCGGAACGCTTAACAAATGACCAAATAACTACATCAAAATAACTAACAAAAGCTAAAATATCATCAATAAGCAAATAAAATTCACTAGAGCCCCTCATCTTCAACTTTAGAGCATTGATAACTTGAAGGCAATCACTTTCGATCACAATATAAGGCACGCAAGATGTTCGAGGTCGAACTTTGACCGTTAATTACTCTCAATTTGTTATTGTGAGTTTTATATAGTAATAATTAGTTATTGATAATACTCCATCCGTTTCAAAATATAAGGCACGCAAGATGTTCGAGGTCGAATTTTGACCGTTAATTACTCTCAATTTATGTTGGTAAATTTTTTTAAAATATAATGCTATTATAGTATTTTTTAAGACGAATCCAACGGTATAATTTTTATTTATCATATTATGAGAGATATTTGATGTCAAAGCAAATTTTTGTAAAGCGTGAATACCTTATATTTTGAAATGGAGGGAGTACTACTATATCTCTTCATGATTCATATGGTTTATATCTTTAAGTAGAATACTCCTTTAATTATCTGCTTATGTCCTTAAAAAGCAACATTTGATTACGTATGTTTATACAACCATCCAATAGTCCCGCCCATCTTATTTGACTGGAACTCAGGAAGTCTGGAAGACTGGAACTTTTGAAGATAACTAACAAGGCCATGTGTGGATTGGGACGATGATTTATTATTGTACGAATGGTGGGTGATATACTAATGTTGGTGATTGCGTAACATTTGATTTTCAGACAATTAAATATGGTAAGATTATAAATTTTGATATAATTATAATCTTTTAAAACTCGTCAAATATATACTAGATCATGTTAATAATTTTTGGGCTAAAATCAGATCGACTCAATCACAAGTCGGGATAATATTGAGTTGGCTTTATAGCAGGTCGGTTTTCAAAGTCGGATCAACTATAAGTTGAAATCAAGTTGGGTTAATGTCGAGTTGGGTTAGAACTTAGAAGCATTGCCATACTCAAATCAATGAATTTAGTAAGTTAGATTTTGGACCTTTCCGTATTGCCTTCAATAATACTATTAACTAAAAATTCCAAATTGAACTATTAAAAAAAAAATTCCAAATTGAAACTACGTTGATGTAGTGAAGAGAATAATGATATTTAAATCATTCACGAGCAACGATTAATAAGTCGAAGTTATCTATTTTTTTTTATATAAGGTAAGGAGAAAAGAAGGTTAGGAGACCCTCTGCACGAGGGGAGCTCCAACCTTATCGTTTACAAGAATAGAATGAAGAGCAGAATGAGTACAATCATCTATATAAAACTGAGAATCAACTAAATGACCGACGTTGGCGATCCAATCTGCTGCTTTGTTTGCTTCCCGGTAGACATGACGAATAGCCCACGAAGAGAAAGAACGAAGAAGAGCTTGGATATCCTGGATGATATGAGCAATCTGCCAAGGAGGAGACCAGATACCTTTTACAGAGTTGATGACCATAAGATTATCACCTTCAATTTGGAGTTGATGAATATTGTTCTGGATAGCTAGGCGAAGCCCTTGTTGAAGAGTAGTTGCCTCTGCAATGAACACGGAAGAAGATCCAAGGTTGAAAGCTGCAGCTTTGTGGAGATGTCCATCAGCATCTCTAATGATAATACCTGCTGCTGCAGAAGTACCGCGAACCGAGCCGTCGAAGTTGAGTTTGAAGAAGGAGGTGGGAAGTGGCTCCCAAGAAACGAGGATGGAGGAAGGATACACCGGAGAGGATGGAGGAAGAGAAGAAGGGGAAAACGGGGAGCCAGAGGAGTTGCAGAAGTCTACTGCATTCCTCAGACTCCATTCTGTAAATAGAAATTTTGCTTTATGCAGAATCCCGTAAACATTAAGAGAAGCATTATGAAAGATAATAGAATTTCTTTCCTTCCAGATACTCCACATAAGGAAAACAAATTTGATAGTGAAGGACCTATCATGTCTGATTTTGGACAATGTATTTAGAAGAGTGGCCCGATGTAAGGTGTGAGGTAACCACTCTTTTAGATCCTGAAGCTGCCAAAGGGGAATGAGATGATGACATTCCCCAAAAAGATGGTTTAAAGTTTCCTCGTGAGTGTTACAAATAGCACAATGGTTGAAAGGGATTATGTTGCGCTTAGCAAGGATGGCTCTAATCCCAAGACTGTTGTGAAAAATTTGCCACATAAAAATTTTCAGTTTGGGTGGGATATCAAGTTTCCAAATCCAACAATGCGGCCATTTATCTAGACTTGGTGAGAGATTGTGAGCTAGCCAATTAGCGGATTTAACCGTAAATAAGCCTGAAGAGCTTGGACCCCAAATAGGCTCATCCGGAAGGGGGTTTACAGGCAAAGGAATGCCTTTAATGGAGTTAATAATGCAATATGGCAGCAGGAGCTTTAGTTTGTCAATATCCCAAGTTCTATTAGAAAGAATGAACTCTTTTAGATGAATATTAAGATCAACCTGGTTTTCTGATAATTTAAGTCGAAGTTATCTAATTAATCCTCGATCAATTCAAAGTTTTATGATTAGAATTAGACGTACAATAAATTTGTACGCGTAGAATATATTTTGCGTGAGGAAAAGAAAGAAGGAGCACGTGGTGGTCATTAAAATTTGTATGAGTTAGATTATCAAGTTGAAGTTGACATCTTTGATTGCAAATTGCGAACATGTCCTAATATTGAAGGAATGAACTATGAAGGAACATATAATTAAAACAATGAAGAGGAGAGCGGGGTGTAATTTAAGTTATATCTACCACATAAACCACAATACCTAATATCAAAGTATGTTGAAATGAGGGTACATATATTGTTGCATATTGTTATTGTTGTTGCTGTTCTGTGTCAGCAGTAGTGGTAGCATTCTCTAATCCCTAGGTTGATACCCTTTATGTGTTTTGTCTGCTTGTGAGACAGTTGTCATGTTATGATTGGTCCTGTTTTGTAACCTAGGGATCCTCAATGATATATATAGGATGTAAGGCCTTGTGTGCCAGGAGAAGAGAATGAATGAAAGGCAAAGCTCAGTAAAGAGAGCATAAGAGAAACAACGTATTCATGGCAATGTTATCAACATGGTATCAGAGCAAGGTCGATGGCTGCTCGAAAATTTCTGCCATTGTCATGAAGCCTGTCATCAGTAAGTAAAGTGTCATTTCAAAAAACTTAAGCTTTAAAGTCTCTGTCTTTGATATTTTTTCTTCTGTTTTTCTCTTCCTCTTCCCTGAGTCTGTGTGTCCAGTTTGAATAGTTGAGTTCTAAAAGAAATTTCTCTTAAAGTTCCTTACTTTTCTGATAAGCATGAACCCTATAGAAACTACTAGTCCTCTGTATCTGCACCGCTCTGATGGAAGTAACTCCATCAGTGTTGATAAGCTTCAAGGACCTGTGATAAGTCATTTTTACATATAGTTTTTAGGTGCATTTAGGTTGCATTTTAGAGCATTTAGATTCATATTTAGGTTCATTATTGCATTATATTCTTAAGTTATGTTATTCTATTCCTATTCGGTATGTTTTCTTGTTTTTGATGAATTTCAGGTAATGAGAACGTATTTGGAGTATAATTAGCTAAACTTGAGGATTAGGAGCACTTGGAAAGAAGCTACAATGCATAAGGATCGTATGGATATGTCATAGTACGAGTTTGAGCGAAAACGAAGCGGAAAATCATTAGAAGAAATGTGAAAAAGGAGTCATGTTTACTCTTCTGATCCCAACTTTTGATGTGCTTCTTAGAATTGAGTAATTTCAGCAGATTTGGAAACTAGACTTAAAGAGCTTTCCAACGATAGGTGGCACACCCCGAGGAGACTTCTAGTCAAGGAGTTATGCCTTTCGGAAGATTGCACTGTTTCTACGGGAATCTGCCACGCGTACGCGCGGATCACTATTCCGCCCATTTGATTTATTCAAGACTTTCCTTATCTTGTAAAATGACTTTCCTAGTCTTGGGAGGTTACCTAGTATTAGATATATTAGGTTTTCACTCTTCTTCCCCCCTCCTCCCTTCTCACATTATTTTGTATTCTTAGTTTTAGTTTTTAGTTTTCTTCTTCTCTTCTCTCTAGCTTTGTAGTAGTAAACCCTAGTTTTTCTTGTTCTTGATTTTTCATGAGTTATATTATTTCCTTCTCTTTATTTCATTGTTTTTTTTAATTATGTTTTTCTTTGTAGATTTAGATTTTATTATTTATTTCATGATAGAGTAGTTTTTATTTCTAGGGTTTGGGAATCCATGTTTATATGTTATAATTCTTGATGGATGTTTATTGATGGTTTCATTAGTCATTGTTATTTCTAATTGATTAGTGTTTTCATTGTTAATCTTGCAATCTGATCAATTGTCTGATTAAATATTGCTAATGAAAAGTCATAGATCGAGAGATAGTACTTTTTAGAGGCTTGCCTACAATTAGCAAATCTGATTATGTTGAGCGATCATACTAGCATATGTTGATTTGAGAGCGTTAAGACCCGATCGTAGGATTAACCTGTGCTCTAGATATCTGATTAATTGAACTATTGATGATATTTTGATAGATTATAAGTATAAACATGGTGAACCATTGCCCTAGATCTTTTTAGTTTGATTTTCATATTTTTATTAGTTTAGAGTTAATTCAAGTATTCCTGATCTTGTTTAGTTTCTCTATACCTTATAAGCTAGATTAAAACATCCACCTCTCTGTGGATTCGACCCTACTTACCGTACTATATTGTTAGAAGGTTTTGCAGGAATTATTTTTGACAGGTGTACGACATCCTATCAAATTTTGGCGTCGTTGCCGGGGAATCACTCATATTTTTCTTATAAATTTTGGCCCGGGGAGACGGTATAGTTTTATTTAGTTTTTATTGTTGGTGAGACTAAACTGTATATAATTTTTTTCCCTTTTGTGAATGTTTTTCTTTTTATAATTTTTTGTGTATCATGGATTCATGTTATTTTGATGATGGGGATAATTCTTTTGCTAGGCAACATAGTCATAATTCTTGGGATTCTCATGTTTACAGTTTTGATACATTATATCAAAATCCTCCCAATTTTTGTATGAGTTCTCCCGGATTACCTCATATGTTCTGTGAACCCCATGCACATGTTAGTAATTCTAGAGCAATTTTTTCTTTTACTCAGTATGAGAATGAAGTGTTTTGGAAGTACTATCATAGGCTTGGAGATTTTATTGGTCCTAATCATGGAATTGAACTATGGGATATGTGCTTAGTGATCTATGAGGGGTTAAATGAAGAGACTAGGATGATGGTTGAATCTATGTCCAATGGGGGATTTCTAGTCCAATCACCTGATTATTGTTGGGATTTAATTGTGTGGTTAGCTAGAAATACTTACGAGTGGGAGATGTCTTCATATGCTCTTTCACCCCAAACTTACATGGAACCACCCCCTTATTGTTCTAATTGTCAGTCTACTTCTCATGATTTTTCTTCATGTGATGTGACATTATTAAATGGCTTTGACCCCTCTTCCCAATATGAATGTCAATCAGCTTCAAAATTCTAGCCCCAAACTGTTTATTTATGATGATGATGAGGGTTGGATAATAAATGAGAGCTATTGGGATGATGAAAAGATGGAAAGAAAGACTAATGTGATGGATGTTTTGCAGGAGGAAGAAACTATGGTTGAAATTTCTTCTTTGCAGGAAAGTCAAGTTGAGCGTGAGATGATTTATGAGTCTTTATCGGTACCACCTACTGTTTTTGAGTCTCATATTCCATTCTCTCAAAAACTTGATATAATTCCTTCTTCCCCTTTATTATATCCTCCATCGTTCCTTCTTTCTCCCCTTTTGAATGACTCTCATGATAATGTAAATAATGTACAGTCATTTTCTTTTCTTTCTTTTGAATCATGTAAAAAGACTAACGATTTTTCTTTTTCTACTTCCTGTAAATCTAATTTTTCCTTTGATTTTTCTTTTTGTAGTTTTAGTAATTTTTTAGGATTAATTTTTTTCATTTTTACTTTTCATTCTTATATAATATGCTCTGAGTTGTTTGCAGAAACGTATGATAAGCTTCTTAGAGCATTGAACTATTATGAGTGATCTACTAATCTTAATATTTTCTTTTTAATTAATTGAATTCACTTGACTTCAATTTTTTTTTTTAGGTTAGTTATTTTATTTTTATTTCTTATTTTTGTGAATTCATTTGAATTCTCATTTTCTTATTTTAATTAGTTGATTTTCGTATTTTATTCTTTGTCTTTGGATTCATTTGAATTCGTTTTTTTTATTTGTTTTAGTCCACTAACGAACTAACAAATTTTGTGAGTTATGTTGTCATGGTTTGAAAGCGTATACAGGTTGAAGTTGCGCGTTTGGACTAATTAGGCGTAATAACAAACTTGTCGAGAGCCCGCTGCCCATCCATTGCCCAATGGGTCTCGCACGCCGCACAAACCGCCGCTCTCGCCCGGCCCGCCGGGCGCCCAGCCGCCGGGCGCGAACCACCAGCATTCCTTCATCGAGCTCTCCCTTCCCCTCGTTTCTCTCCTTCCTCCTCTTCAGTCTTCGCCCACCCCTGCATCTTCTCCACCATCCCAGACCACCACTGCCAGACCGCCGGCCTTTCTCCCATCCGTGTATCGCCACCACCACCGAGCCCCCTGTTGGAACATTTATAGGGTAATGGGTTTTGTTAGCTCATATGAGTATATACTAGAAGAGGAGGAGGTCTAGTATGTTAAGATTAGAATGCGCAAAATCACGTGGAGTAAATCAAGCAAGACAGAGGGGCCGGTCGCGGGTCGCGACATTCGTCGCGGGTCGCGACATTCGTCGCGGTCGCGACCGGGAGGCCGTCGCGGGTCGCGACATCCGTCGCGGGTCGCGACCGGCGCCACTCGCGACTCGCGATCCGTATCGCGAGTCGCGACGTGGAGTCTGTTTTGGGGCGTGTAATTTTGCGTGGACGGTTTATAACCGTTGTAATGCATTTGTTATCCGTTTTAAGATGATTAAGTACTCTTAATCGGGGGATTAAAGAAGGATGAATGCTTGTAATGACTCTAATCAAGAGGGAAGATTATTCATCACTCTTGTGATGTATATGAGTTAAGAGAGAGAGAAAATCAGATTGGTAGATTCTCATCTTCTGGCTTTGCTTGAAAGAAAACTTGCAACTTTCTCTTGAGTGTTCTTCACAAACATCAAACACAAAGTTCTTGTTGATTCACTTAGAAGATCATCTAGTGAATTGTTTTCTCCATTGTATCTCATTAGTTATTTCGTGTTAACCCTAGGTGATCCTAGAGGGGCGAAATTAAACTAATAGGAAAGCGTAGTTTCCGTGCCTTGGAGTGGTTATCCGGTTCCCTTGTTTGTTCTCACATCTAACAATCTATTAGTTTAATTTCTTTTCATTTCGGATATGGCTCAATCACTCAAGGACATGACTATGAACTTCCAAAAGTTGGACAAGTTTGAGGGGGTGGGTTATCGAAGATGGCAAAAGAAGATGCACTTCTTGTTGACAACTTTGAATGTGGTGTATGTTCTATCAACACCCATGCCACCATTCCCGAAAGATGGAGAGGAAGAGTCCGTGGAGACTACAAGGAAGAGGACAAAGTGGGAGAATGATGACTACATTTGCCGGGGTCACATCCTCAACTCTCTTACCGACCCTTTGTTCGATCTCTATCAAAATGTGGAGAGTGCAAAGGAACTTTGGGATACTCTTGAGGCCAAGTATATTTCTGAAGATGCTTCAAGTAAGAAATTTCTTGTTAGTAATTTTAATTCATTTAAAATGACTAATGATAGGCCTATTATAGAGCAATTTCATGAAGTTCATCATATTTTGAACCAAATTAGATCACATGGTATGGTGATGGATGAGGCTATTGCCGTAGCCTCAATCATTGATAAATTACCACATTCTTGGAAAGAAACTAAGCATTCCTTGAAACATAGGAAGGAAGATATTTCCATGGAGCAATTAGGAACTCATCTTCGTATTGAAGAGGGTATCCGGGCTCAAGATGGGGTTAAGGATACTACTCCTAGTATTCCTAAGTCTACCGTGAATATGGTAGAGGTTGGTGGGTCTAGTGGGACCAAGAAATCCAACAATAACAACTCTAAAACCAACTTTGCAAACAAGAAGAGGAAGACCCTCACTTGTTGGGTATGCAATGGACCTCATCTCAAGAGGGATTGTCCTTCTAAGAAGAAGAAGACAAAGAATGGACAACCTAGTGTTGTTCAAAACCAAGGTAAAGTTGCACATGAACATGTAATTGAAGAAATGAATTTTGTGGCTATGATTTCGAAATTATGTTTGTGCCAGGTTGATGATTCTTGGTGGATAGATTCGGGGGCCTCTAGACATGTGTGCAATAATAAGCATTTCTTCAAGTCTTTGGAAGAATTGGATGATGGTCCAATCTTGTATATGGGGAATGATTCTACGGTAAAGGCCAAGGGTATAGGCCAAGTAGAATTGTTGTTAACCTCGGGAAAGACTTTAACTCTCCGGGATGTTGTTTATGTACCGGAAGTTAGGAAGAATCTTGTGTCGGGGGTCTTTTGAATAAATTTGGTTTTAAAGTTGTATTTGAATCGGATAAGTTTATAATTTCTAAGGGTGGTATTTTTGTTGGACAAGGATTTTATTGTAATGGAATGTTTAAATTTAGTATTAATAATGAAATTGATACTAGTTCTATTTACATGCTTCGATGTTTCTTCTCTATGGCACAATCGTTTATGTCATGTAAACTATCGTAGATTATATGACATGTCTAAGCTAGGTTTAATACCTTCTTTCGATTTAAAGTTAGAGAAGTGTAAGACATGCATGCTAAATAAGATTACAAAGAATCCTTATCCTAGTGTGACTAGACAAACGGTTTTGCTTGAATTGGTGCATAGTGACTTGTGTGACTTTCATAGTTCACCTTCTTTGGGAAATAAAAAATATATTGTGACTTTTATTGATGATTATTCAAGGTTTTGTTACACATATTTATTATTTACTAAAGATGAAGCACTAGAAAAGTTTAAGATTTTTAAGACCGAAGTGGAACTTCAACTTAATGAAAAAGTTAAAAGACTTCGGACGGATAGGGGTGGTGAATACTATAATCCTAGCTATTTTAGTTCCATTGGTGTAATTCACGAAACAACCGCTCCATACTCACCTCAAAGTAATGGTATAGCGGAAAGGAAAAATAGGGTTCTAAAAGAAATGGTTAACACCATGCTTTCTAATTCGGGTCTAAATGACGGTTTTTGGGGTGATGCAATTTTAACTGCTTGTTATATTTTGAATCGAGTTCCTAATAAAAGGAATAAGACTACCCCTTATGAACTTTGGTGTAACAAAAAGCCTAATCTCAATTACCTTAAGGTATGGGGTTGTAGGGCAATTGTCAAATTGACGGAACCTAAAAGGAAAACTTTAGGTGAAAAAGGAATTGATTACATTTTTATAGGCTATGCGGTACATAGCAAAGCCTATAGGTTTTATGTCATTGAGCCAAATGATGTTGTCTCTATTCATACTGTGATAGAGTCAAGGGATGCAATATTTGATGAGACTAGATTCTCATCGATTCCTAGACCAAAGGACATGATACCTAGTACTAGTTCCAATGTTGTGGATGACATTAACAATGATCATGATACTACAACACCGGAAATTAGGAAAAGTAAAAGAATTAGAAAAGAGAAATCTTTTGGACCGGATTTTCAACTATATTTAGTTGAAGGGTCAAGGGAGTCTGTTGTGACTCAAATTTCATATTGTTACAATATGGAGGAGGATCCTAGGACCTTTGATGAGGCTATGAAGTCTCATGATTCCCGCTTTTACGGAAAGAGGCGTGAATGATGAAATGGATTCGATAATGGGCAATCATACTTGGATTTTAGCTAATTTACCCCCCGGATGCAAACCTTTAGGTTGTAAATGGATTTTCGTAAGGAAAAGGAAGATCGATGGAACCATACTAAAACATAAGGCCCGGTTAGAGGTCCAAGATTTTAGGCAAAGATATGGTATCGATTATTTTGACACTTATGCTCCGGTTGCTAGAATAGCTACCATTAGACTTTTGATAGCCTTAGCTGCGATTCATGGTCTAGTAATTCACCAAATGGATGTTAAAACTGCTTTCCTTAATGGTGAATTGGAGGAGGAAGTGTACATGAATCAACCTGAAGGTTTTTTGGTTAAAGGTCAAGAGACTAAGGTTTGCAAATTAGTTCGATCTTTGTATGGTCTTAAACAAGCACCTAAGCAATGGCATCAAAAATTTGATGAGGTCATTTTGTCTAGTGGGTTCAAAATAAATCAGTCCGATAAGTGTGTATATAGTAAATTTGATAATAACGGTAATGGAGTTATAATTTGCTTATATGTTGATGATATGCTTATCTTTGGGACTGATTTGGAACAAGTGGAAAAGACCAAAGTCTTTCTCTCTTCTAGCTTCTCCATGAAAGATTTGGGTGAAGCGGATGTTATTCTAGGTATTAGAATAATGAGAGGTAAAGGGTCAATTTCTTTATCACAATCTCATTACATTGAGAAAGTGATCAAGAGGTTTAATGAATCGAATTCGACTCATTTTACTACTCCGATGGATCCTAGTGTTCACTTGGTTCCGAGTAGTGGTACTCCAATTTCACAATTGGAGTATGCAAGCTTAATTGGAAGCTTGATGTATGCTATGACTAGCACTCGACCGGATATAGCTTTTGCTATTGGTAAACTCAGTAGGTATACTAGTAATCCTAGTATGTTGCATTGGCAAGCATTGAGAAGAGTGTTAAGGTATTTGAATAAAACCTTGGATTATGTCATAACTTACAAAGGAGAACCTTCTATTCTAGAAGGTTACTCGGATGCTAGTTGGATTTCCAACAAGGAAGATTATTCATCCACAAGTGGATGGGTGTTTCTTCTTGGAGGAGGTGCTATTTCATGGGCATCCAAGAAGCAAACATGTATAACGGATTCCACTATGGCATCGGAATTCATTGCATTGGCATCTTGTTGCCAAGAAGCGGAATGGCTAAGGAATGTGTTGAGTGAGGTTGACTTGTGGGTCAAACCTATGTCACCTCTTGCTATTCATTGTGATAGTGCATCAACCATAGCTAAAGCTTATAGTGAAGTCTACAATGGCAAGTCAAGGCACATTGGAGTTAGACATAGCTATGTGCGTGAATTGATAAGGAATAGTTGTATAACTATTAATTTTGTTCGGTCTAGTTTGAACTTGGCGGATACGTTTACTAAACCGTTGTCAAGGGAACTAGTGAACAAAATGAATAAAGGGATGGGTCTTAAGCCTATTGAACAACCTATGGTGAAGGAAAACTCAATTTGATGTCTAATACAACATTAGATCCCAAATTCAATGAGGAAAGTACTTCTCTAGTAGGTTGGGAGCACTTGTTTAAATCATCCCAAGGTTAGTGCTTGTTACTACAATGATAAGAGGTTGAATTAAGTTTCTTAATAAATCTTTGATGAGTGCTCAATTGTAGGAGCATGTGCGTAAAGATTTACCTATATAAGCTAGAGGTTTGGCCGCTTCACCAAGTCTAAGGCTTGACTTGGAACGCTTATGAATGGATATGGACACCAAGGCTTCATAGGTGTCGGAGGTTAAGAACTAAGTTTATGCTTATGTGTATTAGTATCTTCAATAATTTGTAGTGGTTATATGATTCAAAGCTTTGTCTATCATTATGATCGAAATTGTTGTAAAGTTACTTTTACTAAGTGGAAATTCAATCGTAAGATATTTCCATGATGCATGAGCATGTTTTGTTTTGTGATTTATAGCAAGTTGAAAACTTTTCAACATTACCCTATAAATGGGAGGAGGATTGTTGGAACATTTATAGGGTAATGGGTTTTGTTAGCTCATATGAGTATATACTAGAAGAGGAGGAGGTCTAGTATGTTAAGATTAGAATGCGCAAAATCACGTGGAGTAAATCAAGCAAGACAGAGGGCTGGTCACGGGTCGCGACATTCGTCGCGGGTCGCGACCAGGAGGCCGTCGCGGGTCGCGACATCTGTCGCGGGTCGCGACCGCCGCCTTCGCGACTCGCGATCCGTATCGCGAGTCGCGACGTGGAGTCTGTTTTGGGGCGTGTAATTTTGCGTGGACGATTTATAACCGTTGTAATGCATTTGTTATCCGTTTTAAGATGATTAAGTACTCTTAATCAGGGGATTAAAGAAGGATGAATGATGTAACAGCTCTAATCAAGAGGGAAGATTATTCATCACTCTTGTGATGTATATGAGTTAAGAGAGAGAGAAAATCAGATTGGTAGATTCTCATCTTCTTGCTTTGCTTGAGAGAAAACTTGCAACTTTCTCTTGAGTGTTCTTCACAAACATCAAACACAAAGTTCTTGTTGATTCACTTAGAAGATCATCTAGTGAATTGTTTTCTCCATTGTATCTCATTAGTTATTTCGTGTTAACCCGGTGATCCTAGAGGGGCGAAATTAAACTAATAGGAAAGCGTAGTTTCCGTGCCTTGGAGTGGTTATCCGGTTCCCTTGTTTGTTCTCACATCTAACACCCCCCCCTTTCTTGTCTTCTCCCAATACCAGCCCCTGCGTCCTCTGTCTCCTCTTCACAATCCACCCCACTCGCCAATATGAGTGACCCGCCGGCCTCCTGCTCGCCGCCCATACCACTTTGTTTGGTATTTTTTTAGTAAAGGAAGGGAAAAGAAAGGAAGAGAAAGGAAAAGAAAAGAAAAGAAGAGAAAATAATGTAGTTGCAGTTTCCAATGTTTGGTATAATTGGTGGATTTGAGAGAAATCACATGTTTGGTTGTCATTAGTAAAGGAAAGGAAAGGAAGGAAATAAAGAAAACATAGGTAAAAGCTTGTTAGCTTTCTTTCCTGTCAAATTCCTTCGATTTTGGGAGGAAAGGAAAGTAAGGATTTAAGAGTATTTTTTTCCTTCCACTTCCTCTCCTTTCCAATCAAACCCCTCTTATTTTCTTTTACCAAACATGAGAAAGTTTATTTTTACCTTTCCTTTCCTTTCTTTTCCATCCAAATCCTTCCTACCAAACAAAGCCTACGACACTAGTTGCGACCCACCCCACCACCAAACCATCACTTTCCCTGCGTAACACCACCAGAAACCCACTGGAACCCCACTTTCGTCTTCTCTCCGCACCCACCAATACCCCTCGCGACTCCCATTGCCTTCGCCTCCAGATCACAGCCGCACTCCCCCTACTTCCTCCTCTGTCGCTTCGTCGCATCTCCGTGACCAAGCCACGAATTTTTCCCCCCCTCTGATCTTTTCTTTCTTTTTATTTCTTCTTCTTTCTCCTTTTTCTTATTTTTGCTTCTTTTTTTCTTTTTAGTTTATATTAATCTGATTTTTCTTTTGAACTTTTCTTTTGTTTTTACTTTTTTCCCAATGAACCTTTAATAATTTCTTTTTATCAATTGTTATCATAGGACTCTCTCAAGTCGGCACCAGGCTTCGTGAAGCATTATGACATGATTTTTGCGCATATTTGACTCTTCTCCCCAATTGATTGGGTAGTAAGTATCTTTTCTCACTTGTACATGTTGTTTATGTTCATTTCGAATTCTTACCTGGATTTTTGTTTTGATGCCATCTAGTTGAGAATCTTTTGAACACATTGATTGAATTATTTGATTGTTGGGAGTTGTGTGGTGTTTTAGTGGTGCATTTTGGTATTTGTGGGAGTGTTCAGTGGTTCGGTGATTGTCGGTGTTCGGTTGTGGTTCATTTGCGTTCTTTTTCTAAACTGGTTTCTTGCAGTGAGGACGCTGCATATTCTAGCTTGGGGGAGGGATATTCTATCCTTTATTGCTTTCTAGTGTAGATTTTTTTTTTTTTTTTTTCTTTTGTAGGATGTTGCACGGTTTGTACTACTCACTAGGAGTGGGAGTTTACGTGTAACCAAAAAAATTGTGCTGCTTTCTTAGTTGCATTAGCATATTTCATCTTTTTCTTAGTTTGCATCTATGGGACTGTTGCTGACACTTTTTGAGAACCTTGATGATATTTTACTACAATTCATAAGCGTCACTCATCTTGTTCATGATACTTTATAGCACGATTGTTTCGCAATTGATTGTTTGTGGTAAGATTGATTGATCTCTCTCTGGTTCGATTTAACTTGACTATGCAGACACCCTAGCCTAAGTGAGCTTTTGTGCCCATAATTAAACTAACGTATCTGTGTCAGTTCTGTTCTTTCATGTGTGATTAATTCCTCAGTTGTCGCATAGGTCTTGACTTTGATTTTGTACTCCTTGATATTCGATTATGCATACATTTTGATATGATTGAGGCGTTTCATTTCATGATCTTAGCTCCAGAGTTATTCTTTTTTTTATATTATCCTTTCTCTAGCCCCATTGAGCCTCCCCGACTGTGTTTAATTGAAACCTACATTACAAGCCCTTGGCCTCATTTGATATTTGTCCCAAGCCTAGCTTAGGGGAGCGAGTATTAGTTTTGGTTCAGTTTGTATTGAATTGAAGTGCTCTATTTATGGTTTAGATGGATGGAAAAGTATGTTTAGTGAGCTTTGAAATTGAATTGAAAGTTCAAAAAAAAGTGAAAAGTGAAATGAAAAAAAAGTGAAAAAAAAAGTTGTGAATAAAGTGAAATAAAAAGGGGTATGATTGAATTTCTTGAGTGAAAAAGGTTGTTGATTATATTTGGAGATTGTTGGTTGTTGCACGGAGTTGTTGTGACCTTTCTTGGTCATGTTTTTAGTTATATCATGCTCCCCCTTCTTGGTTTTTCCACCACAATCCCCAAATTATTCCATATCTTTAATCTCAGCCCCATTACAACCCTTGAAAGTCCTCTTGATCATTGTGTATTGTATTGTTGAGTATTAAGTGAGTCAAAAAGTCAAAGTTAAAGAGTATTTGCTTCATCTGAGTCGACTTGATTAGGTTGAGTGTCATCATTTATGCCTTAAACACATGAGAGATTTGAGTGCACATAACTATAGTGAGGTTTGTCAGGTTTTGTTAAATCCAGCTTGGGAGAGATGGTTTGTGGTATGATTGGAGAGTCGATTGCGATACATGACATGCTATGCGGCTTTGTTCGATGTTCTTTTGATGCTTGGTTTGTGTAGTGATTATATCTCTTGTGTTTTCAGTTGAGTGTTTAGCCCTGTTGTAGTCCTATATTGTAGGACGTCTTTCTTTTCCAATGTTTATGTCTTATTGCTTGGGGACAAGCAATGGTTTAGCTTGGGGGAGTACATTTTGACGTAGGATATTTTGGTCGTTGGACAAAACACCTAAGGTCAAACTACCTAACTAGTCCACTAACCTAGGTAAAGTGGCAAGCAAGGGTCATTCTTCCACAAGGACTAAGGAACATCAACATGTGTTAACCAAACAATAAGCTAGGCCGAAAAATAGTCGGGAGGTGTCAATTACCAACTAAAGTATATTAAACTAAACTAACTACCAAAGATCAAATAGGATTAGGGAAAGGGATCCAACACCAACCAATCATGATTTAGCCAATTAGAATGGTGAAACATGGAGGAAAGAAAACCAAGCAACTAATTGAGGTTATTGACTCTTAACTAGCTCTAAGCCCTCTCTCAAGGGTGCATAAAACTACCTAGATCACATAATTAAGCCACTCTCATGGTCTCAAACATGCAACCAAGGAATAATCACAATGTCAATCCACAAAACCCTCACTCAAATCTCACTCTCATGAGTAATTAAGCAAGATAATAGCATAAATGCATGTCAACCTTAATCTCCTCTCTCAACTTGATTAAGGTATCAATAAAACAAACATCCAAGTGGCCAACTAGAATGCAAGCAAATAGTAATCATGCTATTAATCAATTAATAAGCCCAATCAAACCCCTTAATTTCATATTCCAACACCCAAATCAATCATTGTTGGGTTTTCACCCAAACCCTAACCAACAAACTACTCCATAAATACAAAAATGAGGACTTTAGAGAAATTAAGCACTAAGAACATGATAATATTCATTAATCTAACAATAAACTAAACAAAATAAACCACATATAATTAAACTAAGCATGAACAATTAATCTAATGAAAACAATTAAAATAAAAAACAAAAGAGGAAAGAGAGTAAGAAATTCTCATTGATAGATGAAAAGAAAACTTCAAATCTTCTTGTCACTAGATGATTATCCAAAATCCTCCATTTTTCATTGATTTTCTCACTTTCTCTCTCTAGGTTTTGAGACTTTCTCTCACTTAAAATCCTAATCTAAGACTAATGGAGCCTCCTCCCCCTCAACTAGGTCCGCCCTCATAAATTAGGGATGAGTCCTATTTATATGTACAACTCTTACATCATTAATGAGTCGCGAAAATAACAGAGCTGTCCGGAAAATTTGAAAGGAGCGGGCGCTCCTTTATAAATAGGAGCGGGCGCTCCTAAGGAAACTGGTATTGGCAGAAAGTTGGAGCGACCTGGGAGAAAACTGGGCAAACAGCTCAACTTCAAATCGCCATAACTTTCTCGTTTTTAATCCAAATCAAGCATGTGACCTATCGTTGGAAAGATAACGAGCCAAATTTTAATCTCCGATTTGAATCAATGCAAGATGATTTGTGGTCTGTAAGATATGGTCGTTTGAATTGGACCATGTTGTGAACTTTGCTTCTTCAACTCCCATTTGCCTTCGTCCCTTCATTATTCATGCTTTACTCCTCATTTGTGCATTCCTTTGGCTTCTATAGGTGAGATCAAAAATATATTTTAATTGGACCTACAAAGAACCAAGAAAAAAATGTAAAAAGTAACTCGAAAAGTAAAACAAAGCCACAAATCTAAAAAGAACTAGTAAAACAAAAAGGTGCAATTTAAGCAAAACAAACATATAAAAGGGGTAAAATAGAAAAGAAAGGTTAAATATAGGGAAAAATAAGGGGTTTAGAGTGATATAAATATCACTCATCAAATTCCTCCAAGCTTAACCTTTGCTTGTCCTCGAGCAAACAAAATAAAAAGAGTGAAAAATTATGTTATGAAAGTGATAAGTCCTAACTCACTTTCGTAGGAATCACGGTTGCATTTAGCATATGCAACAAGCTCTTTAAACCCCTAAATCGCTCTAGAGGGCGAGTGAGATCTCGCGAGGGTTTCCCAAGAGCTTAAACCCACAACTCTTGTCTTTTCATCAACCATTTATTCAACAAACTCAAGATTTATGCTCAAATCAACTATCAATGAAATGGTTCACAAGCAAGGATAAATAGCAACTTTCAAGACAACTAATTTCCAAGTGTACTCATAGGTTATGGATAGAGAAAGAAACTAATCAAGATTGCAATAGGACACCTAATTAGACTTTTTACTCGCTCATTAGAGAACACCTAGCTATCCAAAAGACTTATGACTTTTCAAGTGTTATAGAAGCTTAAACCACTAGTCCACCATCCCTAGACACACAAATAGGCCTTAGACTCCACTCTACTCAAAACTTAAGAAAAATAGAACTAAGTGTGGGAGGCATCCATAAATTGACCTCTTTTTATTGAAATTCTTCTATTCTTTTTACTTTTCGTTTTTCTTCACTTTTTTTTTTCATTTTTCACGCCTTTTTTGACTGTTTTTGGCTTTTTCTTTTTCCCTTATTACGGGCATTTTTGCTATACAAGGGAGAAGTAACTACTCACTAAAGAGAAATATGAGAACTTGTGACTTTTTGTGCCACTTATTACAAACGAAAAGAAGTAAAAGCTAAGTTTCTTGTAGAGCTTTGTTTGGGGACATGATGAGCATATCTAGGGACACAAGGGACCGCAAATTTGAAGCTAAAATTATCCAAGCATGAGCAACATAGTTAAGATTCAAGACTAGACATCCAATTGAGTATTCATTAGTTTCATTTTGGTAGATTCTAATGCAATCAAGATTAATCACCTCCTAAAACACCACAACCCAAGCTCACGCTCTTCCAAAAGGAGCCTCTAAACATGTACTCAAAATCAAAGCAAGGAATCCACATATATCATCAACTAGCATCTTCCTTGGGCATGAAGTGCTTTGTACTTTTCTTTATTCCTCAATTTTTTTAGATTTTCATTTTTCGAGAAAAATAAAATAAACTGAAGGAAAATATTTTTAGATTTTGAAATTTTTTCAAAATGAGAAATGTGAATAAATAAAGTATATACACCTCCCCCAAGCTAGCGAATAGCTACTCCCCCAAGCTAGAATAAAGCATTGTCCTCAATGCTTGAACAAGAAGATCAAAGGGAGGGTGGGAGGGAAAGAAACATCCAAACCAACAAGCACATGTTCCACAATCATAAAGCATTAGAGAAAGAGAAAAGGAAGGATGCTACCGGATAGTAGGTGGGTGTAAATACCAGCAAATGACCCAATTTCTCCATTTCTAATCGACTTCCTCAAACCATGATGTGCTTTCCATGTACTATTGAGAATGGTTGTTATTCGAACTATGTACCTAAATCAAAATCAAGGATAGGAAAGAAAAATAAGAAAGATTAAAACAAAGAAAATGAAAGCAATAAATCACGGGTTACTTCCCGAGAAAGGCTTATTTAAGGTCCTAAGCTTGACCTTTCTAGTAAATAATAATTCAAAGATCGCAAGAGTTTGTCAAATGCACTAGCACACATTTCCTTTATTATTAAATATGCAATGATAAAATGCAAAATGTGCATAAAGTGCAATGCAACTCCATGCAAATAAGGAGAGGAATGCCAAAAAGAAGAAGAATTAAAAGGAAAAACAAAGAAGAAAGAGAAGAATCAAAATAAGAAGAAAAATAAAAATAAAATGGCAAACTCTCCTCAACAAAATCTTTTTTGGTAGCAAGCTCACTCTTCTCCTCAATAATAAACGAATTGGGCACTTGAAGGTCAAAAGAGGCAAGAAACTCATCAAGAGGTGGAGTTTTAAGAGATGAGAATGGATATGAGATGGGAGTAAAGGGAATAGGGTCAATTCTTCTTGTAAATGGAATATGAGGGGAATTCGCCCGACCGGGCCGTTTTTCCACTCCATGCTCAGGCCAGCGCTGCGAAGACAAAACATGAATTTTTTTTCGCCCGGTCGACCGGGCGGGTCAGCCCGACCGGGCGGATACCACGAGCCTTGGATACTCTTCTTTCTTCCTTCACTTCACTTATTTCATTTTCTCTCACTTTTATTCATCCTCTCAACCCTCTCTCTCTCTCTCCTAAAAATCTCCATAGCCAAACTCCACCCTACCTTTCACCATTCACAAATTCCATCTTCTCCTTCAATTTTCTTGATATCCCAACACTTTTCTTCATTTTTCTCCCATAAAACCTCCATCATCCCACTTCAATTCTCTCACTCCCAAAAATCTTCACTTTTCTTTTCTTTTCCACCATGTCAAGGCCAAGCAAGAGGAAACAAGGCTCAAGAGGAGAATCAAGCGCTCAAATTCCACCAGATTCGACATTTCCGCAGGTACTACCGGTGGCGGTTTTACTGCCGATATGTCTGATGATGACGCGTGAGTCCTCTCTTTCCCTCTAGCTGCAATGAGGCCATTGCCGAGTTTAGCTTGGGGGGAGGATTTCTGTAAGTACTTTCTCTCTCTTTACTGCTTTGTAGTGTAGTTAGATTAGTTAGTTTAGTTTCGGTTTTCAAAAAAAAAAAAAAAAAATACGAGCTTGACATGAGTTATTATGAGTTGCATGGTTGTTTCCCTGCGCCCCCCAAATTTTTGAATGAATTTTTGGACTCTGAATCTATGATAATTAGCGTGAGTATTTGTTAGTCTTGAGTTGATTTTCAATCTTCCATGACCCTTGATTGCATGATACTTGCGGCACTTGCATTGATTGTAGAGCTAAGTTGGTTAGACTGTGAGGACTCATTCTTGCCAATGGATTTATTTCTATATCCATTCTGTTTCTTGTGTGTTAGTTCCTCATTAGTTGACTGATCTTGACTTTGACAACGTACTTATTGATATCTGATGACTTGTGGCAATTGCTATGATAGAGGCGTCCTTTTGTCTGATTCTTGAGCCTCAAAGTGATTTTTTTTATTGATATACTATTATCCTCCTTAGCCCCACTGAGCCTAATGACTATTTCATGTTACTAAACCTCATTACATGCCCATGGCCCTTATTTTGATATTAATCCAAGCCTAGCTTGGGGGAGCATCTGTCGAAGTTAGTATCTGAAATGGTTGCTATGAGTTACTTTGGGTGGAGATGATTGTATTTTGTAAGGTTCAAAGTTCGAGAAAAAGAAGAGAATAAGCAAAGTGAAATAAATGTGATTGTTGGATCGAAAAGATGCAAAGAAAAAGAAAAGAAAGATTGAAAAAAATCAACAAAAGGGTAAAAATTCTTTCCTTTACAATCGCTTGCAAAGAAAAATTCATTACACTGCTTCAAGGATGGGTTTATTGAAAATTTTGTTGATTCATAGAGTTGGGACATTGTTATTGGTTGTGTTTTAGTTGATGCTTCTAGTGACTTTTGCTCCCCCATTCTTGGGTTTTTCCACCACATTTCCTATACATATTCCCTACCCCTACCTAAGCCCCAATACAATCCCGAAAAAAGTCCTCTTGAGCTTGTGTTTACATTGTTTATTGGATTGATGTGTAGTCGATCCGTCAAGGTTAAAGAGTACGTTTGCTACTTGAGTCGACATGATTAGGATGAGTGGCATTATTACCTTTCTAAACACATGAGAGTGTGAGTGGGAAGGGTTGTTATGGTTGGGATGGTGAGTGATCGGACACATCTTTTGCCTGCCACAAAAATGAGAGAAGAGTGTTCCCCCTTGTGAGCACCATCTTAGCATTTGCATGATATGTGCAGTGACCTTGCTTGATTGTCTTTCTCGGTGATTGGTCGTTGGCTTGATATAAAGGATTGATGATGATGCATGCCTTCTTGATTGATTTATGAGTCTACTA
Organism: Beta corolliflora; assembly: GCA_947648045.1. Classification (NCBI taxonomy): domain Eukaryota; kingdom Viridiplantae; phylum Streptophyta; class Magnoliopsida; order Caryophyllales; family Amaranthaceae; genus Beta; species Beta corolliflora. The sequence goes on along the minus strand of CANSZD010000357.1, from coordinate 306,512 downwards.
ATACTTTCGAACTGCATTTTCATTGGGGTGAAACAATTGTATCTTGTAACTCATTTGTGTGGTTTTGCTTAGGGACAAGCAAAAGGTTAGCTTGGGGGATTTTGATGTATCTATTTTATAAGGATTATTTAGCTCATTTCCCTTAGCTTTGATAGTTGATTTGAGCTCGATGGAGCTCGATTTCTGAGTGATTTGATATGTTTGGACTTGTTTCCGTGTGTTAGACGTTTTTGTGCAGATTAAGCGTTTATCACCCTCATTTGAGTTGCAGAACGGAAGTCCAACGGACCACATTTAGCTCATAGAAGATCCAAGAGATTGCACAAGTGATTCGGGCAAGATTACACCAAAAAAAGAGCGAAAAAGCACCCCCGCCCGGTCGACCGGGCGAGCCACAAAGTTCTGCTGCATATGAGATTTGTTCGCCCGGTCAACCGGGCGAGAAGAGACAAAATTCTGCTTGCGCGCCCGACCGGGCGGATCTGCCCGGTCGACCGGGCGAAATTTCTTCTTAGTCGTAATTCCTCAATCACCGTCGCCCGACCGGGCGGTTTCTCGAAGACGGGTTTATTTGCTTTTTTTTGCCGGTTTTGTAAAAAGTATAAATAGGTTTTTAGTATTTTCATTTAACTATCTTATTTTCTACGTTTTTAGGGCTAAACACTTAGTTTCTCTCTCTCTAGTTTTGTATGAACTTTTACCTTTGAAGATTATAGAGATCGTTGATTTCGTTTTCATTGTTCCTCAATCATTCGGTATTCCTCTTTACTTTGTTTTATTTAATGAATTCTTTTACTTTGATTATGTTTATTATTATCATGAGTGAGTAGACTTTTTCTAGGGCTTAGAGAGGGAAGCCATGTTTATACCTTTTTGATTGTGGTTTAAAGTTCTTCGTTATTTGGATTGAATTAGAATAATTCCTATTGATTTGTTATGCTTGTTTAATTCATGTAATTGCGCAATATCATGAGTTATGTTTAGCTAATAAGAATTAGAATCGAAAGATCATATTCATTAGAGGCGTGTTACAATAGGTAGGTTTGATTATGTTGAGCGACCGTACTGGCATATGTTAATCTAAGAGTTGTTAATGCCTGACCAAGGATTAACGAAATACTTTATTTATTCGAACCTCAATCCAAGTATTGTCGAACTATATTGTAGTGATTAAATTGGTATAAGCATGGTGGACCGATCGATTGCCCTAGGTTTTTAATTATTTGATAAACTTCCATCTTTTTGTGTTATAGTTTATTCTAGTTTAGTTATTAATTCTTCAATCAATTTCCTCTCTTGAAGTAGTTAGATAATTGAGCATAAACCTGTAGAACTCCTCTCCCTGTGGATCGACCCGTATTTGCCAGTTTATGCTAAACAGACACCGTGCACTTGCGGTATATTTTAAAACCCATCAACCTGCTAACTATAGATCATGGAAGCGGTCTTTGGAGATAAGTCTAGCCTCAAAACGAAAGCTAGGATTTGTAACTGGTGTAGTGAAGAGAGCTGTAGCAGATAAGCAAAAACAGGAGGCTTGGGATACATGTAATAGTATGGTAATATCTTGGATATTAGCCAATGTAACTGAGTATATTAAAAAGTCTATTATGTTTGTTGAGAATGCTTCAGCTATTTGGAAACAACTTGAACAAAGATACACAGTAGCTAATGTATGGTTCAAGAAAATATAAGTTAAACAAGCTTATTTATGAGACTAAGCAAGAAGGGAAGTGTATAACTGACTACTACACTGAACTGAAGGGTCTATGGGAAGAACTAGAAGCCTTGAATGGGCTGCCTCCCATTACAAATGTGAATGCAGAGATAAATGCATTTGTGTCTGCTCTCAACAGTCAGAAGGGGGAAATGAAACTCTTTCAATTTTTGAATGGGTTAGATGACACATACACAACTCAGAGAAGTCACTTGCTCATGATGAGTGTGCTTCCAAGTGTAGAAGAGGCATGCTCGTCTCTGCAGCAAGAAGAAAATCAAAGAGACATGCTGAAATCTGTGAAAGAAGAAGTGGAGAGCAGTGCTATGTACAGCAAGAGTACTGACCTGAACTGCAGCGTGTGTGGAAAGGCAGGACATGTGAAAGAGAGGTGTTGGAGTGTAGTTGGGTATCCACCCGGACATCCTAGGCATCAAAAAGATGGCAAATTCAAGCAGAAAGAATTTGGAAGCTCTAGTAGAGGAGGAAGATGGAATAGAGGAGGTAGAAATGGAAGAGGTGGCAGAACAGGTGGAAATAGCTGCTACAAGGGAGAAACAGCTGCAAATGCAAGCAGTGGTAGTGGCATTACACCACAACAACTGGAGCAATTGATGAAGCTCCTGCCTGCTCCTTCCAAAGTCACCTCAGATACAAAAGATGAGATGAACTATAGCTATGCAGGGATGGTAATTTGCAACTTTGCTGGAGCAACAAAGGAAGAATGGATAGTGGACTCTGGTGCCTCAAATCACATGACAGGGAACTTTGAACTTCTTGTGAGACCAGTCAAAATGAGCAAGGACCAGAAGATAAACTTGCCTACAGGTCACACTTCAAAGATTACATATTGTGGAGATGTAATACTTGAGAACAACATAGAGCTGAAAAATGTGCTGTATATACCTGAGTTCAAACATAACCTGCTTTCAGTGCAAAAATTGGCTCAGGACACCAAATGGAAAGTGAACTTTCATAGGACCTATTGTGTAATCTATGAAAGTGTGAAAATGAAGTGAAAGGTGTGGGGAAAGCTGTGAGTGGACTGTACTATCTAATAAACCAGCCAGTGAGTGTTGTGATAAAAGAATGGGAAAGTGAAATCAAGGGAAAAAGAAGTGCAGGAAAAGAAAAAGGCAAAGATAGCACAGCAATGAACATCAGCTTGAGTATGGTTGTTCCAAGCAGAGTGAAGAACCCTAAAAAGGTCACAGGAAGTGAGTTGTGGCATTACAGACTTGGGCATGCCCCAATGAAGAAGATAGAGAAGATAGAGGGACTGAAAGGGTACAAAAGAGGTGATGATGAAATCTGCTTGACATGTCCACTAGCAAAATTCACTAAACTTCCCTACAATGTGAGTGAATCTAGAGCTGGTGGAGTATTTGATCTAGTGCACATAGACATCTGGGGTCCCTACAAGGTGAGCACTAGACATAATCAGAGATATTTCCTCACAATAGTTGATGATCACTCAAGAGTGACCTGGGTGAACTTATTGAAACACAAATCTGATGCATTCTCAGCCCTGGAAAATTTTGTGAAGATGGGAAAGACTCAGTTTGAGAAAGATGTGAAGGTGATCAGATCTGACAATGCTATGGAATTTCAAGACAAGCATTGCAAGCCACTCTTTGCAAAGCTTGGGATAGTGCATCAGACTTCCTGTGTGGATAGACCACAGCAGAATGGAAGAGCTGAGAGGAGGCATAGAAATGTCTTTGGAAATGGCTAGGGCCCTAAGATTTGAAGTCGGCCTACCACTCCAATATTGGGGTGATTGTGTAATGTGTGCAAGTACACATAACTAATGTATCGCCATCAAATGTGTTAAATGGTAAAACTCCATATGAGGTACTCTTTAAACACCCTCCTGTCTATAATCATTTAAAAGTTTTTGGGTGTTTGGCTATGGCTAGTAACCCAAGTAGGGTGTGTGATAAGTTTGGTGCTAAGGGTGTCCCATGTGTGTTTCTAGGATACCCACAAAATCAAAAGGGATACAAATTGTTAAATTTAACCAACAATGTGATGTTTGTGAGCAGAGATGTAAAGTTTTATGAAGGAATTTTTCCCTATAAAGTGTTTAAAAGAGATGATCTGAACACTGAGAGAAACATAGTTGTTAACTCTCTGCCTGATGATGTGACTGATGAAAAAGAAAATGATGAAAATCAAACTGAAATTGTAGCTGAACCCACTGTAGGACAACCCTTAGACCAACATGTGGAAGATGATGAACCTAGAAGATCTACTAGGACACAGAAAAAACCTTCCTGGCATCATGATTACATTGTGTCAAACTCAGCTACCAACACTAGCAGTAACTTATCTACTCCAAACCCCACAAAAATCCTTGATACAACTACAGCCACTGTATCTAGTGCTTTTACCTGTTTTCTAGCCCACACTTGTGATAACACTGAACCTTACACCTTCAAAGAAGCAGTTAAACACTCTGAGTGGGTGACTGCAATGAATGAAGAGCTTGATGCTCTTGAAGACAACCAAACCTGGGAAATAACTAGCCTACCACCAGGAAAACAAGCCATAGGATGCAAATGGCTGTACAAAAACAAGTATAACACAGATGGTACTATTAGCAGGCACAAAGCAAGACTTGTTATCATGGGAAATAGACAGAAATATGGGATAGACTATGAGCAAACTTTTGCTCCAGTTGCCAAAATGACAACTGTGAGGTCTCTTCTTGCTGTAGCTTCTGTAAAGGGATGGTTCCTACAACAAATGGATGTTAAGAATGCTTTCTTGCATGGTGAATTGCAGGAAAGTGTTTACATGAAGATGCCAGCTGGTTACAGCAATTATGGAAGCAGAGTTCATGTTGCTAGAGAGGGGGAGTTAAAAGCAGAACTGAAGCATGATGAAGGACAACCATAAGTGTGCAAGTTGCTCAAGTCTCTGTATGGCTTAAAGCAAGCTCCCAGGCAATGGTTTGCCAAGTTGAGCAATGCTTTGAAAGAAAATGGGTTCACTCAGTCTAAGTGTGACTACTCCCAGTTCTTCAAACACAACAAGGACAACTTCATTGCCATACTAATGTATGTGGATGACCTGATCTTAGCAGGAAACAACATGAAGGCTATTGATGAAAGCAAGAAATTCCTTGCAAGCCAGTTCCAGATGAAAGATATGGGAACTCTCAGGTATTTTCTGGGAATAGAAGTTGATCAATGCAATGAAGGACTCTTTTTGTGTCAAAGAAAGTATGTGAAGGATCTGGTTGGTGAATATGGGCTAAGAAACTGCAGAGCTTTGACTCTTCCTATGGATACACACATAAAGCTCTCTGCTGATAGTGGTGATCCTCTCCCAGAAGCTGATGTGTACCAAAGATTGGTGGGAAAGTTAATTTACCTGACCATTACAAGGCCAGACATTGCTTTTACAGTTCATGTTTTAAGCAAATTCATGCACTGCCCTACTAACATGCACTTACAAGCTGCAAAGAGAGTGGTGAGATATCTCTCAGGCTCAATGGATCAAGGAATCTTGCTTGCTAACAACTCAAGTGCACAACTAACTGTCAGCATTCTGTGACAGTGATTGGGCAGGTTGTGCTACAACCAAAAGGTCACATCAGGGTACTGTGTTCTTCTTGGGAACTCTCCCATCTCATGGAAGTCCAAGAGACAGTATGTGGTAGCTAGGAGCAGTGCAGAGGCTGAATACAGATCAATGGCACTTGCAGTGTGTGAAGTGATGTGGATCAAGCAGCTTCTCAAGGATTTGGGGATTAAGAACTCTTCTGCTACTTCAATCTACTGTGACAATCAAGCTGCCTTGGCTATAGCAGCAAATCCAGTTCACCATGAAAAAACAAAGCATGTAGACATTGACTGTCATTTTCTGAGAGATAAGACTAATGAAGGTGTAATTCACCCTACCTATGTGCCATCACAAGAACAGGTTGCTGATGTGTTCACCAAAGTGCTTCCAATTCAACAACATGCTACTTTACTCTCCAAGTTGGGAGTTCAGAATCACTCTTCACTCTCAACTTGAGGGGGAGTGTTGAAATGAGGGTGCATATATTGTTGCATATTGTTATTGTTGTTGCTGTTCTGTGTCAGCAGTAGTGGTAGCATTCTCTAATCCCTAGGTTGATACCCTTTATGTGTTTTGTCTGCTTGTGATTGGTCCTGTTTTGTAACCTAGGGATCCTCAATGATATATATAGGATGTAAGGCCTTGTGTGCCAGGAGAAGAAAATGAATGAAAGGCAAAGCTCAGTAAAGAGAGCATAAGAGAAACAACGTATTCATGGCAATGTTATCAACAAAGTAGGATTTAGGGATATTAGAAGTCATGGTGGGTTAGCATGTGTATATCATGCATATTTAAATATACAAATTAGATAACTTTGACCAGTATTTTTACTTTTGGCCATTCCAAAATAATAGACTGCTTTTAATTTATAGAATTATTTAGATTTCTAATATAAACTTTAATTAATGATGATCTAAGAATCCAAAATGAGTCACATTAGTATGCTACAATGGCGACGGATGAAGTATAGTGAACGATTCAACAACAATTGTAGTACTTCAGTGTAATTCCATATAAAATAACTTCCAATCAAATGTAATGTATAGTATTATTTTGGGACGAAGAGAGGATTATATTGTCGTAGGTTAATATTATAAATGAGCAACTCTTGTTGATTCGATTGAATAGTTGTTATAATGGCGCTAAAGTAGCAAGGTGGTACTTAAATTGTATTCAAATTTTATATATGCTAGAATTTAGAGAAATACAAACACTACAATACAACCAAAGTTATACTTCAATGTAGCTTTAAACAGGGAGCTACTTAATTCGTAGGTAAGTTAATTGATTGACATTCTAGTATGGGAGCTTTAATATTTAAATCTTGTATATTTTTCGGCATGATTCGTCCAGCTAGGATTAGTAGGTTAGAAATATATACCATTGAATTGTATTTCAAGATTAATTCTATACTGAAAAACCAAGTGTAATAGCTCATGAATCTTCTTGTATTGTGATTATATGAGCATTAAAATATGCATAATACATGTTATTAATTATATTGAGCGTTTACACTTAAGTAACAGCTTGCTAGAAGTGTTAAACTGAAGGTAGTTCCAGCAATTGGTTGTGTTTGTGATACATGTGTATAGTAGCTCATGTACATGCTGTGCATGAATTAATTAATGAGTGTACCATTTTTCTCTTCTTGAAAGTTGACATATTGTACTGAAAAAATCCTTTGATTGTAAATCAAGGTCTCAAGGATGTGTTATAACCTACTTGATCAAAAATGATTATTGATAAATGATCAATGCCTTAGAGCAGTACTTTAACTTCTTTTTGAGGGTTGATTGACACTTTTTATATAGTACTACAAGTTGATATACGAGTATTAATTCAAGTACTTTAAGTCTTGAATAAGCTAAGAAGTAAGAACACCCAGGATGATTATCTAATGAAATTTATCAGGGATAATAGGATAATAGTAGTAACTTCCTTTCATCTCTAATAATGTCTTGGGATCGGAGCTATTCTCGTCTGTTGAGTTCTAAATGAATTGAATTTATGTGAACTTACTTGCTAGAACTTATTTTTATCACGACTTAATGAAACTTATGAGAACCTATCTAAACTTATTCTTCCAAAAAAACATCTCTTTTTGAGGCGAAGAGAATTAATAAATCCTTCAATGGGGTATGTGTACTAATCTTCTAGACTTCTACCATGGAGCTCGTTCCACCTTCTACTATCATTTTCCTTCTTTTAGTACCCACAGCTTGCATGAATCAAGTAAGTCAACAGACTAAGAATCACTCCACCAGACCACCACCTTACATGAAGCACACATAGTAGTAAGTAATTATCCAAATAAAATCATGAGATTTAAAGTGAAACTATTAAATAATCTTAATTTTATAACAAACAACTTTGCTTGTATCTCACAAGTCAAAATTATACCATGCTTGGATGATCTTCAATGCATAAATGGTTAATTAATTTCCTCCACTCTGTCACAGCCATTAGCAAAGTTACTTATAAAAACACGTACAATCAGCATGACAAATCAATAATTAAGGTTCATAATCTACCAAGAAAGATATGCATAATCTACCAAGAAACATAATGCAGTTTTCTTGACTGAACCTAGCATATTTCTCCTCCAATTCTTCTTCTCTTAGAATATTTGGTTGATGAGACAGTATTACTAACAAAAAGATGGCTAAAAGATGTTTATCTCCATTTCCTTCATCTTTTGCATTTCTTTATATAATTACTGCTTTCTTTGCTGTCTCCTTAATTTCCTTACTTTATCTTAGATACCCACAACAATATATTAGTGATCACTTTGATTATCACAATTTAATTAAGCTTGATACAACAACATTTTCATTGTCGAGCAACGATTTTACTACCTCTTCTATCAATGTACCACTGTTGTCAGATTCCCAACTTTCACCACCTCCTGTTGTTGAAATTTCAGCAACAGTTGTTCAAGAAGCGAAAATCGACGAAGATGATGAAGAGGAGTCTATTGTAGTGTCAGTTGACCCTCTTTCGTTTCCTCCTAATATCACCAACAAGGAAGAAAGGATGGAGTGGATGAAGCAGAAGCTTCAGGAGTCTACTATACTTGAATCGACTACAAGAACGAGAAGATTTGATCAGAAAATACAGCAGTTCATCAGTACAAAAGCATGCAGTGGCTACATTTTCATGACTTGGATATCTTCCAACAGGTTTTTTGGTAAGCGCGAGTTATTCTCCCTAGAGAGTGTTGTTAAGGCGCACCCTCATGGGTGCGTCATTATATTCTCTAGGATTATGGCCTCAAAACAAGGCCGTGAAATTATTAAACCCCTCCTAGAGCGCGGGCATCACATACTGTCGGTTGCTCCAGATTTCTCACTTCTCTTTAGCGGCACCCCTGCTCAAGACTGGCTCAAAAGGCTTAAGGATGGTAAGCTTGATCCAGGGAAGATCCCAATTACTCAAAATCTCTCGAATCTCTTAAGGCTCGTGATCCTCTATAAGTACGGTGGGGTGTACTTGGACACGGATATGATCATCCTTAAGGATGTTTCGAGGTTAAGAAACTCCATTGGAATCCAAGAAATAGATGAGAAAAGAAATACATGGAGCTCAGTGAATAATGCAGTGTTGATCTTTGACAAGGAACATCCACTTTTGTTAAGGTTCATGGAAGAATTTAACTCGACTTTCGATGGAAGTCTTTGGGGACATAATGGACCTCATTTGGCTAGTAGGATTATCAAGAAGGTCGTCAATGATACAAGGTACCAATTCAATGTGATGTCTCCTATGGCATTTTATCCTGTTACTTGGTTTCAGATTTTTAAGTTTTATAGAAAACCAACAGGCAGTGATAAAGACATGTTCAACAAGGTTAACAATGAGTCTTATGGTGTTCATCTATGGAATAAAGTTAGTCAAAGTTTGAAGATTGAAGAAGGTAGTATTATTGGAAGATTAATTTCTGAACATTGTATCATATGCCAAGATGTATATGCTTCATGAGTGTACAATAATACCATATTTCCTAACAAGAAATTACATTTTCTCGACCCTTAGCTTAGAAGGGGTCACAAATTAAATCAGATAATTATTGAGGTAAACACAACTCCTGCTAAATTATTTAAGTGACAAAACTTACTTCTAGTTAGTTCAAGTTTCAAAGTCACACCCATACCACTAGGGTTGTGAAAAACTGACCCAACCTGTTTACCGAACCCGAACCCAATTTGAAATAAGCGGGTTTAGGTTGAGATTTTTGACTCATTTAAGTAAATGGGTTGACACGACTAATTAAATGGGATAGGTTAAGGTTGACATTTTCAACCCGAAATTAACCTACTTTGACTTGTTTAACTCATTAAAATATAAATTTCCTAAAAAGTTGTGTTAAAGTTATTGAAAATTTTTAAAATACTAATTGTAGAACACAAAAATTGAAAGAAAATCTAATCATGCATACTTTTATGTGAATTTATTGTTGAAAACTAATAAATTTTAATAAAAATTTAATAGTAATAAATATGTAAATGGGTAACCTGTTTAATAAACAAGTCGGGTCAAGGTTGAGTTTTGCAACCCGTTTAATAAACGGGTTAGATTTGGGTTGGAATATGTTCAACCCGTTTATTATTAACCCGAACCCGAACACGACCCGACCTGATCTGTTAATCAGCCCTACATACCACCCCATATATATAGAACTTTTTGTCAGATAAAACCTAATTTTAAAATAGCTATTTTGTTGGAAAAGAAGTAATAAAAATTTTTTTCGTCTAAAAAGACCTATCATGATACTTCCGTTTGTCACTTCTGACCATCTCAACATTAATCTTATTACAATAAAAGGAAGGTTTCAGGTTACACAATCACAATTCCAAGTCTACATTATTTACCTAACACAAGACAGCCACATAGAGCTTCTTAGTTCTTACAGATCAGTACAACAACGAACGATATCTCACAATTCACAAACCGTAGCACCAAATCACGTACAATTACACATTCACACCCATGCAGACTATAGCCCAAGATATCCCGGATAATAAATTACCAATATTTCAGCCAAATCGGACCACGAACAACCTTCGATCAGATAAATTGTGCCCACAAAAACGTGAAGGGAGATGCACTCTTAAGTTTCTGTTCGTTCTTTCCTCTCTTTTCTTCTGCTCTTTCTCTTCTGATCTTTTTTATTAACTAAAAATGACTTTTGCTACATGTTAAGTTGTTAACTACTCAACTTATGAGGCCTTTCAAGAAAGCTTTCATACGTGGGCTAAGAACTACTTTTGTTTGCCCCAATATTAACACAAATAAAGAAAATGAATGGGCTTCTCCACATATGAAGGGATCTATAGCCCAACAAAAATGTCAGGAAAAAAAAAGTTCGTCAGCAACAAATTTGACATACAATGAATTTAGCCGCAACTATTCTCGTTGCACAGTTTTGTACTTTTAATATATACCAATACCATGTCAGGATAATTAAAATCAGGTTGAAATTAAATTGAAGTCAAGTATAACAAGTTAATTTGACAGTAGGTCAGCTTAATTACAGGCTAGGTTAACAGAAAATTAAATCCCCTTAAAAAAAGAAGTTAACAAGAAATCAGGTTTAAATTAGGCCGAATTAGTATCGAGTCGGGTCAATACATGTCAGACTACAGTCAAAATCAGGGGGCGAAGCTATTAAGGGGCCTAAGAGGGCCTTGTCCCCTGCTAGCCCAACCGTACTTATATAATATAAGAGGCCCAAATAAAAGAAAATTATAAAGTAGTAAATTGGCCCCTCACAATGTAATACTTCATCCGTAGATTTGTGAGATGTAAGTAAGTTTTGAAAAAAAGTTAGGTAACAGTCTCTCTCTCTAGTGGCGACTAGGGTTCGAGTGTAAAAGTCTTGGTTTTCGAGTGAGTCAGTCTCGTTTTCTGGAGTTGTGTTCCCTTGCTAGGGAATTTGTTGGCTGTAATGGCTGACGATCTGATCTCGAAGTGCGCAAACCTTAAAATTACTGAAGAAGAGGACGAAATAATTGCTTTACATGGTTCCATCGATACGGACAAAAGTTCTGCCCTAGAACTCTCTGTAGTAGGACGTGTGATGACGGAAAGACCATTTAATTTTGAAGCGATGAAGAGAACGATGAATCAAATATGGAGTATCTCAAGGCTTGTGCTATTTCGCCCTATTGAAAGTGGGTTGTTTGTAGTGCAATTTGCTACGAATAGGGATCGTGCTAGGGTTCTGGAAGGTCGCCCTTGGACCTTTGATCAGCATTTAATTGTTATGAATGAAATTGAGGGATGTACGCAGCCCTCCGAAATTGCCCTAAACCACTCACCTTTTTGGGTACGGCTCTATAATCTCCCGATGGATAGTAGATCAGAGAACCATATCCGTAGTATTGGTGGCGCTATTGGTAGGGTGATTGAAGTTGAACATCTGGGTGTCTCATGGGATAAATCGGCGCGCGTCAAGGTGATTCTTGATGTGAGGAAACCTCTTCGTAGAATTCTCAAGCTGCGGAACTCGAAGGGTAGTGTAGTTGTTGTTGAGGTAAAGTATGAAAGGCTCCCAGTTTTCTGCTATGTGTGTGGTCATATTGGCCATATCGAACGTGACTGCCATAACACACCTGAAGAGGAGAGAGAGACTGATAGGCAGTGGGGGGCCTGGCTCCGAGCCTCGCCACGCCGTGGTAGATTGCAGATGGAAGATGAAGTGAAGTCTTTCCTAAGGTGCTCGAAGTCACTGTTTTTTCATAAAGAAGCTATGCAAGTGACGCCAACTTGCAGTGACAAACAAAATAATGTAGTTGAGCAAGTGACACCAATAACCAGTGATCCTCAAAATAAATGTGTGTCCCAGCAAGATGGGGGGATTGGTGAATCTGCGCACAAAGTTCAACCTGGTGTAGCTGAGGTATCTTCCACGTAGAGTACTACGTCTACTCCAGTAAGTAATGTCAACCCTATTACTTTTTCAGTAGGCTCTATGGAGCAATCATCTAGTGGAAAAAAAGGTAGCAGGGTTATGAAAAAGAAGAGGGGGAGGAAAAAATGTAGGGACGGGTCTAATGTGGTGGGGGTGGATAGGACTGTTAAGAATGACAAACGAAAAATGGGGGATGCCATGTTAATTGATGATGAGAAGGATGGGGGTGATTATGTTCTTAAAAAGCATAAAATTTCGGTTAATGATGCAGGGAGTTTAGGGGGGGAAATTTTGAATGTGTCACTTTATAATGTTGAAACTATGGAGGTTCCTATTGATTTTCAAGTAGCGGAGGTTGGAGTGAACCAACCCCGCGAACAACAATGAAACTCTTGAGTTGGAACTGCAATGGGCTTGGCAACCCATTGTCAGTTAAGGCTCTCCAAGATTGGTGTTGGAGAGATAAGCCGGAGTTTGTTTTTGTTATGGAAACCAAAATTGATGCTCAGAGACTGGAATTAATTAGGAACAGATGTGGTTTTAGTAATGGAGTTTGTTTTAGTAGTGTGGGTAGGTCAGGTGGTATGGGGTTTTGGTGGCGTGATGTTGAAGTTAAGTTGTGTTCGTTCTCTACTCATCATGTAGAGGTCGATGTGTGTGATGCTGATAATAACCCGATGTGGAAAGCGGTTGGTATATATGGTTGGCCTGAGTCTTCGAATAAGCACCTCACATGGGATTTGATGCGCAATATTCACGGTAATAGTGTGCTTCCTACCCTTTTGTTTGGTGATTTTAATGAGATTTTAGGGATGCATGAGAAGGAAGGTGGGGCTGTTCGGGGGGAAAGTCAGATAGATGCTTTTCGGAATGCTATTGAAGATTGTGGGTGTCGAGATTTGGGGTATAGGGGTAATATTTTCACTTGGCAACGGGGAAATTCTGTGGAAACACTTGTGCGTGAAAGACTGGATAGATGTTTGACTGATAATAATTGGTGTAGTATGTTCCCATATGCGGAAGTGATTCATTTCCCAATTTGTCATTCGGATCATGGTGTGGTTCTTTTGAAATTTGGGGACAAACCGGACACAAGACAAAATGGAAAGTTGTTTCGATTCGAAGCTTTGTGGCTATCAAATGATGAATGTGGCAAAGTGGTCTCGGATTCTTGGCTTGCGGGAGATGGGGTTCCAATAAATTCTCGTATTGAACAGGTGGCTGCTTCTTTGTCAGCGTGGACGGGGAAAACTTTTGGGGATGTGCGAAGGAGAATTAAAAATGCAGAGAAGAAGCTCAAAGACACGCAGGGGGGGCCTCTTGATGCTAATTTGCTGCAACGTTGTAATGAGATTAGTGATGAGCTGCAACACCTTCGCAAGCTAGAGGAGAGTTATTGGCATGCGAGAGCCCGAGTTAATGAGTTGCGTGATGGAGATAAAAACACAAATTATTTTCATCACAAAGCAACTCATCGCAAGAAGAGAAATCAGATTAGGGGGTTGTATAATGAGGAAGGCGTGTGGAAGGATAACAAAGATGAAATGGATGCGATTATTGCTGATTATTTTTCGCACCTTTTTGCAACTGAGAATCCAAGCGGTTTTGCCGAGGCACTTGAGGGGGTGACTGAGCTAGTCAATGGTGATGAATGAGGTGCTGGATACCGAGCCGACGGGGGAAGAAATCCGAGATGCATTATTTCAGATGCATCCCAATAAGGCTCCGGGCCCTGACGGTATGCATGCTTTATTTTTCCAGAAGTTTTGGGGTACTATTGGGTGTGATGTAATTCAGTTTGTTAAAGCTTGGTGGCGTGGGGAGGTGAATTTAAATGCGATTAATAGCACTTGTATTGTATTGATTCCGAAAATAAATGACCCTAAACGAATGACGGAGTTTCGGCCAATAAGTTTGTGCAACGTGTTGTACAAAATTATTTCCAAAACCATGGCAAATAAATTAAAGCCTATGTTGGGGTCTATTATTTCTGGAAACCAGAGTGCTTTTGTGCCTAAACGGCTCATTACGGATAATGCGTTGGTGGCTTTTGAGATTTTCCATGCTATGAAGAGAAGGGGAGAGGGGAAGGATGGTACAGTGGCATTGAAGTTGGATATGAGTAAGGCATATGATCGGGTGGAGTGGAGTTTCATGGAATGTGTTATGCTGAAAATGGGTTTTTGTCACAACTGGATACAACGTATTATGCTTTGTATTTCAAGTGTGTCGTTCTCTTTTAAGTATAATGGAAGCATTACTGGTGCTCTTCATCCCTCTAGGGGTCTCAGACAAGGGGATCCCATCTCGCCCTATTTATTTCTAATTTGTGCAGATGCTTTTTCTAGGCTGTTATCGAAAGCGACGGATGAAAATTTGATTCATGGTGCCATGGTTTGTAGGGGAGCCCCAAGAGTCTCCCACTTATTTTTCGCTGATGATAGCATTTTATTTGCGAAAGCTAACTTGCAGGAATGCTCTAAAGTGACTGATATAATCAGAACGTATGAAAGAGCATCTGGTCAGAAAGTCAATCTAAGTAAGACAGAGGTAGCTTTTAGCAAATGTGTTGTGTCAGACAGAAGAAAAGAGATAGTGGATACTTTGGGGGTTCGAGAGGTTGTGAAGCATGAGAAGTATCTTGGGTTACCGACTATCATTGGCAGATCGAAGAAGATGGTGTTTTCGTGCCTCAAGGAGAGAATTTGGAAGAAATTGCAAGGGTGGAAGGAAAAGCTTCTATCTCGTCCCGGAAAGGAAGTTCTAATCAAAGCTGTTGCGCAGGCTATCCCGACTTATATGATGAGTATCTTCAAGATTCCTGAGGGTCTTCTCGATGAGATTCATGCTGTGTTAGCAAAATTTTGGTGGGGCTCTAATGATACTGCACGGAAAATTCACTGGCATAGTTGGGATTCTCTCTGTCTCCCGAAAGCTATGGGTGGAATGGGTTTTCGAGATTTGAAATGCTTTAATCAGGCTTTGCTTGCAAAGCAAGGGTGGCGGTTGAGCATGGATAGTTCCTCCCTGCTTCATGGTGTCCTTATGGCTCGATACTTCAAAAATTCTGCTTTCCTAGATGCTTTGAGAGGTTTTGATTCGAGTTATAGTTGGAGGAGTATATGGGGGGCTAAAGCTTTGCTTCTTGAAGGATTGAAATGGAGGGTGGGGAATGTCATGTCAATTAGAGTGTGGGATGATGCATGGTTTCCAGGGGAAGGTACGCATTTTGTTCCGTCTCCGTTGCCTGATAGTGATATGCAGTTACGTGTGTTTGATCTACTAGATATTGAGAAGGGGTGCTGGGATAATGAAGTTGTTAATGCTACGTTTGCGGCCCATGAAAGACAAACAGTGCTGGATATTCCTCTGCCGGCATCGTGGCGTAGTGACTCACGCTATTGGTGGCCAACTACGGATGGCAACTACACTGTTCGTTCGGGGTATTGGCTAGGAAGAATGGGGCATGTTCGAACTTGGGCGTTGTATCATGGTCAAACTGAGAGCAATATGTGGAGGACGGTATGGAGCATCGATGGTCCCCCAAAACTACGTCATTTTATCTGGAGGGCGTGTAAGGGGAGTCTCGGGGTTATGGCGGTCCTATATAGGCGTCATATTCGGGATAATAGCACATGCCCTGTGTGTGGGCATGTAGAGGAAAATATTATGCATTCACTATTTGACTGTCGGTTCGCGGCGGATATATGGGTGCATAGCGATTTTATGGGTATGTTGATGGAGGCCCCAACCTCATCGTTTGCTGAGCGGTTTATGTGGATGGCTGGAAAATTGAGTAAGGAGGAGCTTGCACTTTTCGGATCCCTCTGTTGGGCTGCTTGGTTCTGTCGAAATGAGTTGGTGTTCAAAGGAGATGATGGACTGAATGCGGTAAATGTGGCTGCTGGGTTTGCAAAGCTGAAGAGGGATTATGTGCAGTATAATTCAAAGGTGGGTATGCCTTCTACTACTGAAAGAAGTGTGTCTGTTGCTTCGTGGCATCCACCCCCATTTTCGTTTGTTAAAGTAAATGTGGACGCCCACATTTTAAATGGTCATGGGGTGAGTCTGGGAATGGTGATCCGTGATGATATGGGACAGATTAAAGCTGCTGGGGTTCGCAGATTGGCGGCAAACTGGGCGCCGGAAATGGCTGAAGCAGGGGCAGCACGTTTTGGAGTTGAGGTGGCTCGAAGGTTGGGCTATGATAGAGTGGTCCTGGAGTGCGACGCTGTGAATATTGTTCGAGTGATTCGTGAACAAAAGCTAGGCGCTGCACCTATTTTTCTGCTATTTGATGATATTAATGAGTTTTGTTCTTCTTTTTCTGCTTTTGAGTGTGTTCATGTGAAGAGAGCCGGAAATACTGTGGCACATTCCGTAGCTAGATGGGATGTAGCTGTGGATTCTGAATTTGTTTGTACGAACTTTTTTCCACAAAGTCTACAAACTTTGGTGGCGTTAGATTTAATATAGTCCGTGACTCTTTTCTTTTCAAAAAAAAAAAAATGTAATACTTCATCCGTTTCATTCTAAATGCAACAAAGGGCTATTTTTTGTGAGATATAAAATATTCCTTTGTTACATTTAAAATGAAACGGAGGGAATAATAGAAAAGGGATACTTGGCCCTCCTCCTTAACCAAGTCTGGCTTCGCCCCTATTTAAATTAATGCATTTGGTAAGTTAGATTTTGGACTTTTCCATATAATTACTTCAATGATACTGTATATTAAATTAATGAAAGATAATCAGGATATACTAAATTATTCAGGAGCAAAAATTAATAATCGAAGTCATCTATATCAATCCTTGATCAATTCAAAAGTTTATATTTAAAACTAGATTAACTAAAAATTAGTATGCGTAGAATACATATTGCGTGAAGGAAAGAAAAAGGGTCGAGCACGTGGTGGGAAATTTATTTCACGACGATCCACTTGCATGTAGAGTCTGTAGACTTGAATAACCTTCGTGGTCATTGTAATTTGTAGAGTTAGATAATTAAGTTGAAGTTACATATCTTTGATTTGCGATTTGCGGACATTCTTACTATTGGGGGAATACAGGAACACATAAAATACACAATGAAAAAGGGGCGATGTAAAAGTGATATGCAAGAGAACTAGAGTAAGAAGAGGTATAGTTTAAGCTATATCTACCATAAAAGCTAGCTAGTATCAAATGGAGTTTGATTTTAGCTTTAAATTTTTTTCCTTGGACCCAACTGGGGACCCCTTGGTAAGAAGAAGGACCCTACTGGACCAACACCTCTCGCTGCTGGTCAGCCAGCCCAGCAACACAGGGTCAACGCTTGAGAGTAAGAGAGATATTAAGGAATCCCTACTCCCAAGCACAAGTAGGTAGTGGGGTTCGAACGTGTGACTTTAAGGTGAGTTCCCCACCACCTTCACCAAGCAAGCTTGGTTTAGCTTTAAAATGGGGTAACTTATTTCCTAAGTAAATCAAATTAGAATTCTAGTGTGGGAGTTTTGATCTTGCAATCTTGTAGTAGCACTAAATTTATTGAGCTTTAAGAAAAATGATAAGAATTGACATAGGGTAATGCATTGAAACATAAACGGATTTTTCATCAAAGGCTAATGAGTGATTTTTTTTCCCACCAAATACCCTCTTACTTTTTATAATTCACCATATACCTCCGAGTTTTATACGAATACATCAAAATACCCTTATGACTAACGAAAGTCTAAATTTATTAGTAATTAACCCTACTTGACCCTAATTACCCCATTTTCTCTATCTTCAGTTCCTCCATAACTCTCTTCCCTCAAACCCCCATTCGTCCCATAATGTAGTGTTTGTTCCATTTTTCATGGGAAAACTTTAAATTGTTTTACCAAATATTCTCATTAATACAAACAAAAAAACATACTCATGTGAGATCTTGGATTCACCTCTCAATGTGTACTTTCATAATATCAACTTTTTATAATTTTTATTAATACGGCATTGAAGATATTGACAGTCAAATGTACGTCTTGGAGATCATGCAAAAAAAAACAATCACTTTATCATGAGACGGAGGGAGTATGATTTTCCAAACTTTGTATATAAAAGATTACTCAAGTCTCAATATCCAAATTCAAGTAGGGTCAAATAATCCCACACCTTAGGGCGTCCACCCCTGGTTTAGCTTGTGAATCTTCCGGTAGTGATGGGAAACTAGTAGTTAAAAACGGCAAAAAGTAAAATAAAAAACTTAGGTTGTTATAAGTTTATAACTTATATGTCAAACGCAATTATTAAGTACAGTTTGCATTTTTTGATGGATAACATGCTCAAGATCCCCCAAAGGAGGAGAATGAAAAGTGAAAAGAACAAATTATTAGGACTAGATATAAATAAGATTAGATAAGAGGAAGATTAGGATCTGAGAATTCGGTGGAATCGTGGAAGCAACCACAGATAAATAAGACATTACAAACATGTGTGGAAGATACAATCTCCAAATATAACCCTGTGCGAGCAGCCTAGAGGAATTTCCTCTTACCAAGGGATTCCGGAAAGGGGGCCAAAAAAAAAAAGTATAGATACAATCTCCAAATATATTTTTACTTTACCATACAAGAAAAAAAATTAACAACTCCAAATCCAAGTTGATCACATATTCACATTTTTCTTAAGTTTTCAAGATAGAGCTGAAGCTGTCCAAAAAAAACAAAGCTACTCAACTATATATTGACAACAAATCCCCTAGAAAAGGAAAATCATATACTACTACTATGTTTAATATTAATATGTTACTAAATCATGATACTTTAAAAGCATTAATATATGTGCTTTGTTATATAAATCTGGTTATTCTATTCTAAGAAGTACCATTAATATTATTTTTTAAATGGATATTATAATGAGAATCAATTCCATTTCATTTCATATTATCCAAGTTGATCACATTCACATTTTCTCAAGTTTTTAAGATAGAGCTGAAGCTGTCCAAAAATAATAAAGCTACTCAACTATATATTGACAATAAATCCCCTAGAAAAGGAAAATCATATAATACTACTATTGTATCTATTTTTAATTTAATATGTTACTAAATCATGATACTTACTTTAAAAGCATTAATATATGTGCTTTGTTATCTAAATCTGCTTATTCGTTTTTAAGAAGTACCATTAATATTATTTTTTTAAATAGCTATTAAAATCGGAATCAATTCCATTTTATTTCACATCTAATCCTAAAGAATTACTCCCTTTTTTTTTTTTTATCTTTCTCACTTTTATGTGCGCATCTCCCAATGCACATCTTTGAACTTAGATATCTTTCATTATATATTAGTGAAAAGTATAACGATTGAATATTAATAATGTACTAATTAAGACGAATCAAACAAGACCCCATATGACGACTATATTTTTTCTTATAAATTGAAAAAAATTGAGAAGATTCTCTCTAAGTATGAATAGTGTCAAGATTCTAAGTGAGAACGATAAAAAAAACAGAGAGAGTATTAAATACTACTATACTTTTATATAGAACTGAATCTCTCTAATCCTATCCAAAAATCTACTTATTTCCATTCTTTTTGATTCTTAGGACTTTGTAAATCTTTTCCTCGATGATAAAGACTAACTTTTGTTGTTTATACTCCTTTTTTCCCAAATTTTTTATATACTTTTTTTACGCATATATTAAGTACTGACTAAAAAATAAAGAGATAAAAAGTTGGTAAGTAGATATGCGTTAGGACTCTTTACTAAGATATTGATTAGGAATAGGATTATTATTCCTAGTTTGTGTTGGAGAAGGACTCTTGTCCTTTAGGATGTATATATATAACTTGATGATGAATGAGAAATATGACACAACTTTGACTAAATTTAACAATGTGAGGGTGCGTTTGGTTAAAGGGTTTAAGAAAGGGAAATGAGGTGAATGAAAAGCCAAACCCTTAGATTTAGTAGGTTGTTTGCTTTAAAATATCTAGGGTATAGGTCATACCAATAATAATAATAATAATAAATGAATAAATAATAACAATAATAAAAAATAACAATCATAATAATAATGTAAATTAATAAATAATTAATAATAAAAAATGTAATAAATTAATAAGAATAATAATAATAATAATAATAAATATAATAAATAACAAATAGTAATACTAATAATAAAATAATAATAAATTAATAATAATAAATTAATAATAATAATATAAATTAATAAAAAATTAATAATAAAAAAAATAATAAAATAATAATAATAAGAATAAGAATAATAATAATAATAATAAATATAATAAATAACAAATAGTAGTACTAATAATAAAATAATAATAAAGTAATAATAATAAATTAATAATAATAATAATAACAACAAAAACAATAACAACAAAAACAATAACAACAACAACAACAATAACAATAATAATAATAATAATAATAATAATAATAATAATAATAATAATAATAATAATAATAATAATAATAATAATAATAATAATAATAATAAGAATAAGAATAAGAATAAGAATAAGAATAAGAATAAGAATAAGAATAAGAATAAGAATAAGAATAAGAATAAGAATAAGAATAAGAATAAGAATAAGAATAAGAATAAGAATAAGAATAAGAATAAGAATAAGAATAAGAATAATAATAATAATAATAATAATAATAGTAATAATAATAAGAATTATAATAATAATAATAATGATAATAATAATAATTATAATAGTAATAATGGTAATAATAATAATAATAATAATAGTAATAATAATAATAATAATAATAATAATAATAATAATAACAACAACAACAACAACAACAACAACAACAACAAAAAAAAAAATAATAATAATAATAATAATAATGCTCCCTTTGTTTTTTTTTATCTTTCTCACTTCCCTGTGTGCATCTCCCAATGCACATCATTGAACTTAAATATCTTTCATTATATATTAGTAAAAATTATAAGGATTGAATATTAATAATGTACTAATTGAGACGAATCAAACAAGACCCCACATGACTATATTTTTTCTTATAAATTGAAAAAAATTGAGAAGATTCTCTCTAAGTATGAATAGTGTCAAGATTCTAAGTGAGAACGATAAAAAAAAACAGAGGGAGTAATAAGGAAAGGGAAAGTGAAACCCTAGGGTGGGTGGAGAATGGATGTAGAGGAGTTTGGGGGTAAGGTAGGGTAAAGAGAATCATTGAATTGACAAAACAAACAACAAGTAAGGGAATCTGCAAACTTGATTCCCTTACCCTTTCCTGAAAACCTCTAACCAAATGCCCCTAGAGTTCAAATTTATAAAGACAAAAAGAACATGAAATATTACAAAAATTGGGATGTAGCAAAGAATTTGAAACGAACCGAAGAGGAAGTGATAAGTTGACATTTATGTCACTTTTAGTAGTAGTTTTTAGATTGTTTTCATAGTTTATTTTCATTTATATTATCTATTTTAACCTTTATTTCTTCCTACTACACTTTTGTAGCTTAATTTATTTATTAAGTGATTTTTTGTTAGTTTTTAGCTCTTAATTTTATAATTTATTTAGTCCCTTTATTTTAGTAATTTTATAGATGGATTAGTTTAGTTTATGTGATTAGTTTTCTACTTTCATTTATTCTAGTTATTCATTTTTATATTCTACATCTCGTCTCTCCCATCGTATTTTAATTTTTGCTTGTAGGTGAGCGTTTTGGTGTACAAGATTCAAGTTAGAATTAGTGGCAGCTTATCCTTCACCACATCTATTCTTATCTTACACCACACCCCCATCTTTCCTACACTTACTCCAACTCCCTCATTCACCCTAACCTACACCACAACATTCCTTAACCTACACCACACAACATCTCCACCCATTCTAACAGCACGCAGCACCACCACCACCCTACCCGGCACCAAGTCGCCACCCTCGGCTCACCCACATATCTGTCCCAGGCAAGAGGAGCGGGCGCTCCGTTCGAATTCACCCAAAAACAGAAGACAGGCAGAATGTATGATCGACCCATGAGCGACCTAGGAGCGGGCGCTCCAAGAAAAACGTGCTACAAACTCATTAAATACATCAAGGGTTGTAATTCATTGAGGGAAATCAACGTCGACGATTGAAAATAGAGTAGCAGCAAATTTGAATTGAAGGAAATTCAGCAGACAATTCGATGATGATGGCAGTTGATGATGGACGATGATGATGCAGGCGTGGTGCGAAGCAGGGGACTTTTACCCAGCAGCGAAGAAGACAAAGAAAATGGGGGTTTGATGTTTTAGGAATTTTTAGTCTTTCTCCTTTTTCTTTTCCTCTCTCTTAAATTCCTTTTCTTTTTCCTTTTCTTTTTTCTTTCTTTTCTCCCTTGTTACTGTTGCACGTTTTCTACTCTTCTTATTTTCATTTTATTTTCTTTCTCCTTTTTCTTTTATCTCCCTTTATTTTCTTTTCCTTTTCCTTTATTCTCTTTTTATTATTAGGAGTAGTATAAATACCCTTAATTCTACTCATGAAAAAAAAAAGGATTTTTAATAAGTTTTATTTTATTCACTCTCTTAGTTTTAGAATAGTTAGGGTTTTAAGGAGGATTAGCGCCATAGATTGTTTAGGGAGAAAAGGGAGAAAACTCAAAAGAAAGGTGGAAGATTGTAAGATTGAGGGTGACTTGTATTGGAACTTTCAACCATTAATCAAATTGAGAATTTCTTACTCTCTCTCTTATTGCTTTATTTTAATTGTTTTCATTAGATTAATTGTTCATGCTTAGTTTAATTATATGTGGTTTATTTTGTTTAGTATATTGTTAGATTAAGGATTATTATCATGTTATTAGTGCTTAATTTCTCTAAAGTCCTCATTTTTGTATTTATGGAGTAGTTTGTTGGTTAGGGTTTGGGTGAAAACCCAACCATGATTGAATTGGGCATTTGAGATTGGATTTGGATATTTGCGTGATTAAATTATTGTTTGTCTAGCTTTTCTAATCTATATTGCATTCTCTTTGATCACTTGAATGTTGTATTGGATTGGAGTAGATTGATTTAGGTTGGCATGAGAGTGCGACCTATTGATTTCTATTATTGACTTGGGCTTATTTGAACCTCGGGATATGTTAGTAATGGATGAGAGTCCTTATTTGATGTCTTTGAGAATTTCTTCGCCTATGAGAGTAGGATGAGAGTTTTATGTTGGGTCAATAGCTAATTCAAGTAGTGTTCATGCATTATATCTATGTTTGATATTCTTATGCCTATTTCATGATTAGTTGGTGTTTAATCCCATCTCCTAATTTTAGTTATCCTTGATATTTAGCTTTTTTTGTAGTTCTTAGTTGGTTATTGACAATTTCCGACTTGATTCCGACTTAGCTTGTTGTTTAATTAACGCATTTTGGTGTTCCTTAGTCCTTGTGGAAGAATGACCCTTGCTTGCCACTTTACTTAGTTTAGTGGTCTAGTTAGGTAGTTTGACCTTATGTGTTTTGTCCAACGACCAAAATATCCTATGTCAGGAAGATGAAGCAAAAATTCTAGCAAAGATATTACAACGGATATAGTACATTTTAATATTTTTTTGAAGTTTAGTTAAATAAAAACTACTTCGCAACCATAAAAGTTATTTGTCCGATTTGGGAACATTAGTTTGGTCATTGTCTCATTAATGAAAAAAATATATAACTTTACAATATATATTGTACTTGGGTACCAAGTAATTCGGCGTCGGAGTGGAAAGGAAAGCAGGAGAGTAGTAATTCGGAGTCGGAGTGGAGTGCAGTGGAAGCACACAAGCCGAATTCGGATCTCATTTTTTTTTTTTTTTAATAAATGAGGAGGAAGATAATGTTGGATTTTACTCAGCTATAAGAGGAAAAAACTTAAAAAGATTGCATTGTTATTGAGAGAGATTTTTTACAAGTGGATAACTCAAAAATACCAAATTATGTGGTACTTCAAAAAGTTATTGTCTGTTCCCAAAACGTATCATGTTCAGAGCTAATCTTTGTATCCCATCTTGTAAAATCATATCGCCAAACTTGGATGGAAAATCCTCACCGATCATAATAGCCTATGGTTCAACTTATACGTCAAAAGTACTTCTTCCACAAAACCTTCTTAAACTGCATCCCAAAACCTCAAGATTCCCAGATATGAAACAAATAATCTTAGCCCAATGAGAAATCATTCGTAAAGGCATTAGATGGAAAATAAGAAATGGCCAGAATATACAAATCTGGCTAGACAACTGGGTTTCTCACTCTAACCTCATTGACATATTACATATCTCCCAGATCATGTGGATCAAAATCTATGCCTATCTGAATTTATCCTCCCTAACCACTCCTGGGATATTAAGAAACTCCAGGACTTACTTCCGCAATATCTAGTCAATACTATAAAGGAAAAATTGACACCAACAATCCTAACTATGGTCGGTCTTCTATTAACAGTCCCAACTTTGAATTATCTCGGAATGGTCCCAACGATTGGGGATATCATCTAAAAACAGTCCTATATATGATTATTTTCTTGTCAAACGAGTACAAAAATTTGAAGGTTTTCATCGAACATGGTCAAGAACAGAAAGAAATGAGTGAAAAAACTAATGTTTGATCAAAATAGATAAATCATATTACCATTTTTTCTAATAATTAGTAAGTTATGACTGTTGTTGGAAGACACCCCTGAAAGTTGGGACCATTTCGAGATAATCAATAGTTGGAACTGTTAACAGAAGACCGGCCATAGTTAAAACCGTTTACATCAATTTTTCCTACTATAAAAGGTATTCCCTTACCTAAATCCAATATATGCGATACACCGGTATGGGTTCCCACCCCCTCTGGTCTTTTCTCAGTTAAATCTGCTACTTGACTCTCCCATAATCTTGACCCTGAGGAAGTAAAATTAAATGGGCTTTTCCGATGGATTTGGGGTCTTGACATTCCCCCCAAACTACAAATCTTCCTTTGACAAATCTGTCATAATAGTCTTGGTGTTGAAGACACCCTTTTCAAACGAAAAATTCTGCCTATCAGCTCTTGTGGGTTTTGTAGCTTACAGTTTTGACAACCTATTTACTAAATGCAATACCTCCCGAAATCTATAGGACCTCCACGAAACAAAGTCCTGGCTATGTTACCACTTCATGGCAAACTCTCTCCTCCCGCTCTCACCATTCTCAAATCAAAAAAGAAGGTAATAGCAAAAATAATATTCCTTCTTTGGAGTATCTGGAAGGAAAAAAACAATATAATTTTTAATAATGAAAAACGTAATATCCATAGAATCATACACAAAGCAAAATTTAATCATCTAGAATGGAATTTTCGCAATACTGTCGATTGTTGTCACTCCATAGGTACCCCGTTCTCTCATCTCCTATCTCCTCCACCACTCTGGATCCTCCTCCCTCCATGGTTGTGGCATGGACCCTTCCGCTGAACTCCTAATTCAAGCTCGATTTTGATGGCTCATTCAGTCTGGTAATCCTCTGCCGCAGCCGGAGTCATCATTTGTGTTGAGCTAGCACATCAAGGGAACCTTATGAAAGCTTGCACATATAACCTCGGCCAAGCACAAGTTTTTGTAGCAGAAGCAACAACCTTTCAGAAAGGACTACTCGCTATAGATGAAGGCATCCATAATCTCCTCACAGAGGGCAATAATCTGTTGGTCATCAAAGCAGTTCAAGGCCTTTGGAATCCGCCATGGAATTTGATAGCATCATCCAAGACATCAAGACATCAAGACATCAAGACTCTCTTTCTTTGTTTTGACAATTATCACATCGAACACATCTACCGGGAAACCAACAAAGCAGTAGATTGGATAGTTAATGTGGTGACTTAGTCGAGTCTAGTCTTAATCGAGTCTAATTTTCCGATTCAAAATTGTACAACTTCAGCTTTAAATTACATACTTGTAAACGATGTTTTAGGAGTTCCGTCCCCTCATGCGGAGGGCCTACTAAAATCCTTTTTCCTTACCTTATTAAAAAAAAATAAAATCCGTGTATCTATCCCATCATTCTACTTTTTCCTATTAGGGTGTTGTCGATATCAATATAACCTTCTTATTTGTTAAACCTTGAAATCTCCATCACATTAAACCTATGATCTTATCGTGTGTAAGAACATCCCATAATTAATTTAGTCAAATCACCTAAATTTTTACCCTTTTTTTAGAACATTTTAAGTATTTTTTTTAGCTCTCTAACTATTAAATATTCTTATATAACTATTTGTGTATTTCTATTTTTTGTAGTCTTTATTTTTTATTTGATTAAGTGACAATTTGATAGTCTGATTACCTTTTTCGAAAATTTGTCTAACATTTTTTATTTCTCAAATTTTAACACCTATTCTCTCAACCTCCACATATATATAGTATTAAACTTTCATAGTTTCATTATCTTCCTACCACTTTAAATCACCTTACTGTTGGAGGAAGATGATAAACTTTACTCTCTTGAATCTTGGTATAAGACTTCTCAACATAGTTATCCAATTATAATTTGCTATGCATAACTTTCTTGATCTCACCAACTCATGATTAATATAATACCCATCAACCTTCACATACCAATACCAATTAAATTTCCATCCTATGACCAATAATAAACATTACCCATAAACTAATTCAGCTTCAAAAAAAAAGCATTGAAGAATTTATTTTCTATGAAAAAAAAATATTTTCCTACATATATGGAGATGTGGATATCATCATGTCATTATTTTGTCTATACAATGAAACGCACAACTTACATTAATCCAAGTCAACGTACAAAGAGAGAACATTCACTCCACCACCTTACATGAAACACGTATAAATTATAATAATAATCTATTATCCAAATAAAAACCATGAGATTTAAAGGGAATTTTTTTAATTAATACTCTTAATTATAACTTCCAACTTTGCTTGAATCTCACAAGTCAAAAATTATATCATGCTTGAATAATCTTCAAAGGACATATACTAAAATCATTTAATTTTTTCTCCACTCTGTCATAGCCAATAGCAAAATTACTTATAAACTCAATTATCCTTATAATTAAGGTTCGTAATCTGCCAAGAAACATAATGCAGATTTCTTGACTGAAAATATCATTTTTTTTCCTCTTCTTCTGTTTCTTCTTCTTCTTATTCTTTTCTAAGAAAACTTAGTTGATGAGAGAAAATTACAAACCAAAAATGGCTAGAAAATGTTTCTCCCTCATTCCTTCATCTTTTGCAACAATTTATATAATCACAGCTTTTTTTGCTGTCTCTTTATTTTCCTTACTTTATCTCAAGTACCCACAACAATATATTAGCCACTTTGATTATCTCAATATTATCAAGCTTGATCCAACAACAATTCCGTTGTCAACCAACGATTTAACAACTCCTTCAGTAAATGTAGTGAAAGAAGCTATTGTTGTCAACCCAGCAGAAACTCCATCAACTAATCCACCATTGTTGTCAGATTCACAACTTTCATCATCTCCTGTTGCTGAAATTTCAGCAACAGTTGTTCAAGAAAAGCGAAATGATGATCAACTTTCAACACCTTCTCCTGTGTTGGATTCTTCTGTTAATGATGTTGTTGTCAATTCATCAGAAACAGAGGAAATGAACAACAATGATAATAAGGATTATGTAGCTCCAATTAGTACTGATCAAATGATAGCATCTGAACCTGCAGCTGTCAGTCAAACAGCAGAAATTAAACAGGATGATCAGGTTGCAGAAGATCAAGAAGAGGAAGATGAATCGATTGTTGTGTCGATTGATCCTCTTTCGTTCCCTTCGAATATCACCAACAAGGAAGATAGGATTAATTGGATGAAGAAGAAGCTTAAGGAGTCTACGATACTCGAGTCAACTACAAGAACAAGAAAATTTGATCAGAAAATCCAGCAGTTTATCAGTACAAAAAAATGCACTGCTTACATCTTCATGACATGGATTTCAACCAACAGGTTTTTTGGTAAGCGCGAGTTATTCTCCCTAGAGAGTGTTGTTAAGGCACACCCTCACGGGTGTGTGATCATAGTATCTAGGATTATGGCCTCAAAAGAAGGCCGCGAGGTTATTCAATCACTCCTAGAGCGCGGGCATAACATACTGCCGGTTGCACCAGATTTCTCACTTCTCTTCAGTGGTACCCCTGCTGAAGATTGGCTCGAAAGGATTAAGGATGGTAGGCTTGATCCAGGATCAATTGCAATAACTCAAAATCTCTCGAATCTCTTAAGGCTTGTGATCCTGTATAAGTACGGAGGGGTGTACTTAGACACGGATATGATCATCCTTAAGGATCTTTCCGAGCTAAAAAACTCCATTGGTGTCCAGGAATTGGACGCGAAAAGAAAGAATTGGAACTCAGTTAACAACGCGGTGTTGATCTTTGACAAGGAACATCCACTTCTATTAAGGTTCATGGAAGAATTTAACTCGACTTTCGATGGAAGTCTTTGGGGATACAATGGACCTTATATGGCTACTAGAATTATCAAGAAGATTCTTCATGATACAAGGTACCAATTCAATGTGATGTCTCCTATGGCATTTTATCCTGTTGATTGGTTTAAGATTCATAGGTTTTATAAAAAACCAACTGTTAATGATACAGATTGGGCTAATGACATGTACTACAAAGTTAGCAAAGAGTCTTATGGTGTTCATCTTTGGAACAAAGTTAGTCGAAGTTTGAATATTGAACAAGGTAGTATTATTGGAAGATTAATTTCTGAACATTGTATCATATGCCAAGATGTATATGCTACATGAATGTGCAAGAATACTACCTTATTCTCTACAAGAAATAACATTTTTTCCGACCCTTCAAAGTGGTCGCAAATTAGATAATGTCAGTCGAAACTGTTCCTTTTAGTGAAGATAATTAGTTGTAATTCTCATTGCAAATTTTTTCCCTAGACTTTTTTTTTCTGATTTATATTTGATACTATACTGCAACTTTATAATTATTTTCGCCGGATATATGATTATTTTTTATAGTTAAATGATATGTAATTCTCGTTGCACAATTTTGTCTTAAGAGGTTCTATTATTTATCTTCGATTTGAATGTGATGATATACTTCAACTCTATCATTAATTATATAAACAATAGTTTGAATTTCTCTTTCATGCATGTTACATCTTTGTTTATCGAAGGTTCATCTTGTCTCTTCACTGTTTCTTGATTGTGATGTTTAGTTTAATTTGTTCAAATATTGGCCGTACCATCAAACAATTCAAATAAGCATATAAAATGAAGTTTCATGGCTTCTTCTAAAGGGAATCTTATATTTTTAATTACTCTGCATCATATGCTAACATCTACTATGTTGGCATATTAGTATACCATCAGTAAATTATTACCACATTATCTATTTTGTTGTAATGTTTATATGTAAACGCCAACCTTTAGCTTGGAATCTTCTTAATGTAATTTTACTAAAATTATTCAGATGCATGTGACATGGTTAAAACAATCATAAGACCGTTGAGATTTGGTTTTCTTAAATGTTTAGATATAAGAACGTGTATGGGAACAGTATCTGCATCTTATACACTTCTTAAAAAGTAGTAGTATAGATCAAACAACAAAAAGAAAGTATAGATTCTTTGATTATTAGTATCATATTTGTAAGGGTATAATCAGTTTTCCTGATTAAAGTTGATTGGTTTCCATGAAATTATATTTACTTCTTAATCAACACAATATTGGTAATGTACATTATATTGTTCAAAATAAATAAACAAAATGATGTTTCCATGTTGCGATAGGAAAATAGTATATGAGGTTGCAAAAAAAGAATACTAATATTATACTTCACCAGTTCTAAAATAAGTGAAACAATTCTCTCAAAAAATTGTCACGTAAAAGAGAGAAATGTTTCACTTATTTCAGAACGGATAAATTATTAGATATTGTATTCAATGGTATATTGCATACACACAGTATTAGAGTTTGGTCATCCAATACAGAGTATTCACATATTTACAAAGTTTACTTATATGTGATTCTGGTGACTACCAAGGGTTTGGCACAATGCACCTCATACACTAGATATATGTTATGAGATGAGATGACTATTCTTCAGATAACTTGTAACGTTTTGCTATTCTTTATTACTCACTCGTATGAAACAATGTCACCTAAATCTTTCTAGGAATAGTGACTCCTATATTATCTTGTAAGGGGAGTTGGGCTCACGGGTCGGTCTAGGTAACCTTGTAGGGGAAGAACGACTAGCCCATGATTAGACCGGGGTGGTTCACAAACCGGTCTAAGCGAGCCCTTAATTATTTTTGATTAAAAAGGTCAAGCCGATTGTGCCTGGCAAGTGCTCAGACGGGTTTCACAAATTAGCCCATGACTCGCTCCATCACTCGATGGCTCGATGGTGGGTCTGTAGACTGTAGCCAACTAGCCATCTACCCGAGGTGGCTCAAGTAGGCTCGGACTTACCCGGCCCGTTGTTGGCCACCTCTAGTGTCAGTGTCACAGGTTTAATATTGAGCTTAAGAGGTGCCTAGTATCAACATCACATATATCTCTTTATTGACTAGCGATTCATTTAAGTGCTTATGTTGTGTATCTAATATATCTCTCCTAGTTGATAATATAATCATATAATTAAATTATGCGTGTATGCTATGACTGGAACATCACATGGACAATTGGACATTGAGATTATGATATATGGGTTCTTATATCTGTATTTCAGAACTTATGAGTTGCATACACTGAGCTAAACTGCTAATCAATGACAAGCAAGAATTAATAAGTTAGCTAATCTCAGAATCTCTTACAACTTTTTTTTATATTATTTTTTGTAGTACTTTAATTAGTACCAAGATCAAGTCAACCAGCCACTAATGTATGATTGATTATATTACAAGTATAAATTTGATCTATTTGACGAAAAAGAAAATCCCTGATGACAAAAAATATAGAAAATTAAGTCACGCCATATCTACATGCACTAATATGTAACATATATCATTGTATATTGTATTGATATTATATATTTCCAACCAAATAATACTTGTAAAGAAAAAAAACCTACTCATGACACAAGAGAAGAGACGAAAACTCTCAACGAAATTGTATAATAAACTTCTTTAAAAAAATAAAGACAAATTGTATAACAAACTCTCATAAAAAGGTTAAATACATGGAAGAAATAAAGATGACCTAGGATATATTGCCATATATATAAGATCTTTAAAAATTCATTTTTATAATAATAATAATTATTATTACACCTGATCTTTATGTTTTCAACCATGCATAAAACAATGATAAATTTGTATACATTGGAGAAATAAATTATTAAATCTTGCAAGAGAACAATCGACTTCCTGAACAAAATTTCAGTACTGAGTTAAGTAGCCTATATGGGAATGAAAAAAAGTTCCGTTGCCGGGAATCGAACCCGGGTCTCCTGGGTGCCGCTGGACGACAACGGATTTAATGATCCATAATGTCTTTCCAAACATAAGGCTGGCAATAATTGATGCTCTAAAGAAAGCGTAGGATATCAAATTTGAAAAATAAAATGAAAAGAGATTTTAAGTATTCAATCATGAAGTATAATAGTTTGATTTGAGGATTACTATTATTTTTTTGACTTAAAACTCTATTATTAATCATTCAAAAGAACAAGTTTAAAGATACATCATTGCGCACTTGTAGGTAGAGTTGTGCAAAGATCAGGGTCGGATCGAAATTTGGACCGGACCGGGCCGAAGAATCCGGTCCGGTCGTCGTTCCACCTAAATCCACGATTCCAGTCCAAATGGGGAAATTTCGGTCCAAACCGGGGAAATCCGGTCCGAGGCCGGTGGGCCAAATTTCTCGTTTTTTAGTAAAAAAAACAATGGTTAAAAAAAAATCTAAAAGTTAGAAAATTAGAAAGATAAAAATCTACTCTTTATTACCTTTAACATTATTATTGTTAGAATTATTAAATTTTAATGTATGTCATTTATAAATATGTTTTTTTTTTTTGATGAAGATAGAAGCCAACTTAAATTACGTAATTAAAAATAGTTTTACAATCCGATAAAAGTTCATCCATACAATAACTAGGGGGATGGGGAAAAATCCTAGTTACATTTCTTCTACCAAGACCACCTTGAGCATGTTTAGCTAATGCATCCGCCACACGGTTTTCCCTCCTGCCACAATGCTCAATCTTCACTCTCGGAATGCTCCTCCACAGCTTTCTGCACTCATATATTTGTCAGGATTAGCCTCAGGGTTACATAGAATATTCACTGCATTAATACAATCCGAGAATATGATAGCATGGTCGTAGTTATACATGGACGCAATAAGGAGGCCCTCATGAATGGCCCATAGCTCAGAAAATAGGATGTCAAAGGTGAGCAGAGCTTTTCCCGAATCCCATAACCCACTCCCTATGCGTATCTCTCACCACCCCTCCCACGCCCATATGGACTAAGGTACTCACAAAGGAAGCATCGACATGGATAAGAACATTAACACTAGGTTTTGGTCTTGGTACCAGGTTACACACTCCTTTCTCAGCCGTGGAATCTAGACCTTGCATAGCCCTAATTCTTTCTAAGGACAGTCTTAAGGCTTTGAGAATAATACGCTGGATAGGGGAGGGTGCAGGGCCTCTAAAACTACACTCGTTACGGTCTTTCCAAATTTTGTGGCACATGTAAGGGAAAATATCTGCCCATTGAATACCTCTAAACATCTCCTCCCTTTCTAGATTATACTTAAGCCAGTCCCGAAAATCGCTAGGCCCAGCCTCTTGAGAGAGGCACGCTTTCCAAACCTGGTCTGAAAAGCTACATTCTCTTATAATATGAGACGATATCTCAGGAGAAAGATGGCATGCGGGACGGCATGCGTCGAGGGTGATTTTTCGAGTAGCCAGAAGAGCCTTGTGGGGAAGTCTATCTCTCCAAAGGAGCTAGAAGAAGAATTTGAGTTTAGGTTCCATGGTCGATTTCCAAATCCAACTTAGGTTAATGATAGGGGCAGTGAATTGGGCATCATACGCTTGAGCCAAGGAGAAACCATGAATGTCACAAAAGTCAGGAATGAGGAGATCCTCGGGGGCATCACTACTTGGGGGTGGCAAGCTCTGTATTCTTTCACTAATGCAAATAGGAAGTTCAAAGGATAACCGACTCAGGTCCCATTGGTCCCCATAGACTAGGTCACTCACTTTTAGACGCTCTTCATCTTCCTTTAGCGGACCCTGGATAAGACTCCTCAAACTGCCTACTACTAACCAATTATCCCCCCATAGGTCTATCTTCGTGCCTTTCCCCAAACTCCAAGAACTATTCCCCTGAAGGAGAGACCAGCCCATCCCTATATTTTTCCATAGATACCCATTTTTGAATTTGGTAGCATGATTGTCATGAATGTATTTTGATCTAATGCAATCTTGGGCCAGGTTTAGAGATGCCTGAGACATCTTCCACCCTAGTTTAGCCATATACGCAATATTCATTTGCTTCTGAGCCCTCATTCCCAAGCCCCCCTATTTTTAGGCATGAATGTTTGGTCTCTTCCCACCAGATGGAGTTTCCTACTTTCAGCCGAGTCCCCCCAAAGGAAATTATTGCACGTAGTGTCAAGGGTTTT
The DNA here is from genome assembly GCA_947648045.1 of Beta corolliflora. NCBI lineage: Eukaryota > Viridiplantae > Streptophyta > Magnoliopsida > Caryophyllales > Amaranthaceae > Beta > Beta corolliflora. The sequence continues at coordinate 272,709 of CANSZD010000357.1, read as the reverse complement.
GAGAATATAGGTCGGGAACATAGAAGCTTGCATAAAGTAAGTTGGGATAGTTGAGAGAGTCGATGATATAAGGCACAACCGACCCGCTTTGGACAAGAATTTTGTTTTCCAATTGGCCAACTTAGCTCTCACTTTGTCAACTACAAATTGCACTTGTGTTCTAGTAGGTCTCTTATGTGAAATGGGGAGCCCTAGGTAAGAACCAAGGTTCTCATTTTCCTCGACCCGAATAGTCTCCTGGAACAAGGACCTATGCTCCTGGGAGGTGTTAGGGGAGAAGATAAGCTTACTTTTCAGCTCATTAATTTTTTGACCAGATACCTTACAAAATTCCACTAAAGTGTTCCTAACAGCATATGCGGTGTCCTCATCAACCCTACCGAAAAGGAGAAGGTCATCCGCAAAAAGAAGGTGGGAAACAGAAACTTTCTTTTTACCTACCCAGAATGGGGTCCACTTCGACCTTTCACACACCTCATGAATAGCCTTAGAGAGATGTTCGAGACATATGTTGAATAAATACGGGGACATGGGATCCCCCTGTCTTAGGCCTCGAGAATGCATAAAAGGATCGGTTTTCCTACCATTTATCAAGATAGAAGAGGAGGCTTTGGACACACAGTCCATGATAAGTTTGATGGAATGGGCACTCAAATTACACCCCTGCAAACACGATCTCACAAACCCCCACTCAACCCGATCATAAGCTTTCTCCACGTCATTTTTAAGCGCGAACCAACTTCATTTCCCCTTTTTCTTGTGCATGGAATGCAAGACTTCAGAAGCTACAACTAAATTGATGTCCGCCCCCCGCCCCTTAATAAAGCTATTTTGATTAGGGGATATCCAATGAGGAATTAAAGGTTTCATTCTGTTCACCAAGATTTTGGTAACCAACTTATATATCGAGTTGCACAAACTTATCGGGCGATACTGCTTAATGGTTTCCGAGGATGATTGCTTAGGGATTAAACATATAAGAGCTTGGCACAATTGATCAGGGATTTGGCCTTTTACAAACCACTCCTGGATGGCTCTGCACGTGTCAGGACCCGGGATATCCCAAGTTTTTTGAAAGAATACAGGGTGGAACCCATCCGGCCCCGGAGCCTTAAGGGGTTTCATACTGAAGAGGGCTTTTCGGATTTCCTCACTAGATGGCTTGAATCCTATGCAGGTCTTAAGATAATCCTCCCCACTCTCCACTCTAAAGTTCTTACATATTTCTTGGTCCGTGGTATAGAGCTTCCTATAGAAGCGAATAATGTGCTCTTTGATTGCAACATGCTCGTGAATCTCGGCCCCCACCTCATCTCTAAGGCAAAAATTGCGGTTACTGGCCCGTCTAATGGTAACACTCCTATGGAAATAACTAGTATTTCTCTCCCCTTCCCCTATCCTCTCTAACCGGCTCTTAGTCCTCCACAACAACTCTTCTTGATCCAAAATATCCAAAAGCTCTTTACGAAGATCGGACTCTAAGTTCGATGGAAAGCCGAGCATAGGGTTGGTGCGAAGGTACATTTGGATACCCCGAATCCGAGCCAACATTACTTTCTTCCTAGTGAAGATGTTACCAAAAATCTCTCTATTCCATGAAATGAAGGCATCCTTAGTACAATCTAATTTTAAGTTCAAGGGCATTTCCATCCTAGGCCAAGCCTGGTCTATGACACTTAGGAAACGGCTATCTAAAGTCCACATGGGTTCAAAACGAAATGGTCTCTGACCCCCGATATTACTCCTAGAGCTAAGGTTCAATAAGATGGGGCAATGATCTGAGGTAACCCGGGGGAGGTGAGATAGCTTATAATTGGGAAAAACGTTTAATCAATCGACATTAGCCCATCCCCGGTCAAGCCGCTCATAAATAGGGTTATTCTTCCTTTTATTTGTCCATGTAAACTTCGGACCACAGAACCCCATATCCAACAGATTGCATTTATCCATAGTTTCCGCATATAAGTTAGCTCTCCTAAGAGAGATCTTCCTACCACCTAGCTTTTCATTTTGGCATACAACATCATTAAAATCCCCCAAACTAACCAAGGTTTATTAATACTACCGGCTATATCTTTCAATTCATTCCAAAGTTGGTTACGAACATAAAACTTAGGGCTAGCATAAATAGCGAGAAAAAATAAAAGAAGATTTAAGGGAACGAACCTCCATGACGCCATGAACTCCTTGAGCGCCTTCTCCTAGAATCTGGAAGTCAATGACATGCGAGTTCCAGAGAAGGAGAATGCCTCCCACGAACCCCAAGGGCTCCACCAGATGCCAAGAATCCATACCCAAACTACTAACAATAGTAGCAGTTCTTTCCCTAGTGACCCAAGTCTCCACCAAAACCACCACTGAAGGCGTGTGTTGATGCATTAAAAGACGAAAGTTTGGTAAGAAGGAGGGGCGGCCAATGCCGCGCACGTTCCAAAATAGGATGGTCATTCTTTTAAACAAGTTTGGGGTTTGCATGATTCTCCTTAGAACCCCCTCGTTTCCTACTTCCCACGGATTTACTTCCACCCCGGTTTTGGGACATGTCCATAGTCTTCGATGTGGCCAAAGCATCATCTCGGCTTCTCGAGGGTTTCTTCTCCCTCTTGCCTCTTCCCAAGATACATTTATCCCCAATTGTTTCATTGGCCTTTGTAGTTGCACTAGGACTAATGCATCAGTGTTGCTCATTGCATGAATCCGAGTTGGCATGGTATTTAGTAGCATCATCGTCCTTACCATAGGGAGGAGGGGCGCCGGGTCCAACCACGGTCCCAGATTTTGCATCAGATTTCGGCCGTCGCTCTCCACAGTCACCTCCTTTCTGAGAAACCACTCTAAGAAAATTCTCATTAGGGGGGGTAAGTGTGCTGACACTTGGAATTGGGGTAGATGATGGACCATAATCTCTGAATTTGCATACATAATCAGATTTTGGGCTATCTCCGGTGCCACCAATGGGTTGAAGATCATCATTTTCACCATTTGAAGCGTGACATCCAAGAATATTCCCGTCGGGTCGTCGAAATTCTCCGGTAGGAGGAAGTCTATGTAACCGGGATTCGGCTCCGGTAGAAGAGGGCGCACTTGGACGAGCAAAGAAAATTGAGGTTTCGTTCCGCACTAACCGCACTCGGGGATGTGGGGGAGAAGGTGGGGGGGGGGGAGAAGGTTGGGGATAGTGGAGGTGGTGAGGATGAGGGAGATATGTTCATTGATTACGGGTTACGGTTCATTTTGTGCGAGTGAAGGAGGGGGAAATTTTTTGTGGGATTTAGAGAGTTTTGGGGGGATTTACGGGTGCATATATTAGGAAGAACGGGAGGTTGAGTGCTCGGAGCACCCAACGAGACGTCCATACCCCTTACTGGGGATTTGACAACGGCAGCTTTATGGGGGGAGGCTACCTCATAGGGGGGGCCACGTTTCGCAGTGTGAGGGGGTGGGGTGATCTGGGCAGGGATCTCCTCTGCAAACTCTGAACTGCTATTATGTAAAGTAAGGAAGGAATTGGGTGTCTCGAGATTGCACCCAGCGGACACTTGGATTGATTGGACAGAATTTTTAGTAACCTCAGACCCAACACTTTTCGAAGTTTCTCTTAAGTCAACCTCCAACTTTTTCGGAGTCCAACGTGAAGTGGTCCCCCCTTCCACTGTTCCTTTCCCTTCTTTCTTTCTAATTAAACACCGTCTCCTTCTTTGGGACCTAATCCACACCATTATGCGGTTCGACCCTAGCAACACTCATTCCCGTTACTGTTTTCACCGGAAACTGACGTGTCAACCATAACATTAGGTGGTTTTTAGGGCAATTTTTGTTTACGTGCCCTACCTGGTTACAACATGTACACCACCACGGTCCTTTAACGTAAATTAAGGATTGCGCATGACTGTCAATATAGATCCTCTTGGGCAGTATTTTTTGTTCCTCCACCAACGTGCATACTGCTGCGAACCTTCTTCTCCCTCCCTCTATTGAGTGTGAGTCAACCTTCAACGTTTTTCCCACCCCATTACCAATCTTCTGAAGAAACTCCCTCCTAAAGAACTCCATCGGAAGCTCCGGGAGGTGAATCCACACTGGGGATTGTCTTATTTGGGAATCGGACGGCTGAAAACCGGGGCACCATGGTTGCACCCAGATGAGGTGACCCAGCGGGAACCACGGACCTCCTACCAGAATGTTAAATTTCTCCTCACCCGACGAACACTTGCAGCTATAGAACCCTTTCCCTAAAGAAATCAGGTCCAGGATGCTCTTCCCTTTCCAGAGCTTACCCAGTTCAACTTTTAAGAATTCATGGGAAAAGGATCGTCCCATCACCTTAAAAATAATGGCAAACTCCCACTCTTTCGCTAATTCAGAGTACTCCTCTTTAGATATAGGTATAAATACCTCATCCTCTTTCATGACAGAGGGTGGGTCCGTTGCAAAAGGTAGAACAGTAGCATTCAAGGGAATGACTTGAGGAATCAAATGCTCAGGGTTATGGGCTTTTGACAAGGTCAACGCATTTAAGAAAGGTTTTGCATTTAATGAAGTAATTTCAGAAAAAAGAACAGTACCTACTTGGGAATTTTTGGGGATTAAAGTGCGGAGGGCGCGGGGGAGGAAGAGAGCTGCGCCATCCGAGGAAGCAAGCTAGATCTTTGGCATCTTCGGGAGCCCCTTGCGACGCGGCGGAGTCCACGGCTGAAGGATCTATATTTGCCGTGAGGGCGGTAGGGAGGGGTTGGGATTCTTTTTGGGGTTTCTCTCCTTCTTTCTCTTCTTTCTCTCTCATCTCACCACCCTTGCAAAACTTTATCGATTCATTTATAAATATGTTTCAATCTAAATAAAAAGATATTTTTTATAAAAGATGCAAATTCTGGTCCAACAAGTCCAAAATCGGATCGGACTGGAATTTTTCCGATCCGTTCCCGATCCATTGAATTCCCAAATTCTGGTCCACCGGTCCAACCGGTTCTGATTCCGGTCCGTTCTGGACCGGTGCACACCCCTACTTGTAAGGGCATCTCTTCTAATCTCATTCTTCCAACCACAAAGCTAGTACTAATTTTTGCTAGTTTATGAGCTATTTTGTTGCTAGTATCTTAAACTAGAGTTGACAAAATCAACTCGATACGATAATATGATCCACACCATCACGAGATAAATGGGTAAAAAGCTAAAGTCATATGAAAAAAATTTATTTCTAGGAGATGACTTTGTACTACTTTTACACGTAGACTTTGGGTAAATTACAATACTTCCTTCGTTTTGTTTTAAATGAAACATAAGGGATTGGTACGGGGATTTAGGAGAGGAAAGAGATAGAGAGAAAGAAAAAAGGGATCCATGTTATGAGAAGAGAGATAGAGAGGAGTAAATAACAAATAAAGTAAAGTTTCATTATTTGAAATGGCTTATCCATTTATTTTAGAATGGAGGAAGTATATTAATTCACGAAGATCTCACTCTGCTTAAACACAAAAGACAAAATGCAAAGTATGAACCTATTTATGCCAAAGTCTTAAAATTACATCAGAAAGTGCAAATAGACTAAATTGACAAAGTCATTCACCTCATTAATGACCTCAATAACAGTACTACAGTAACAACTACTAACAAATACCGACATGCGTTAAAGAGTTTATATTAGGAAAATTATATATGCAACCCCAGTAATAGCAATAAATTAGCATTAATGACATTAATTTATGACGCGTGATTATGTCATAAATTCCTAAACTAATACTTATTATAGGAATGTATTTGATACTTATTTCCAATCCTGGGGAATGCATATATCAAAACTCTTGATATTATTTAATTTGGAGTTAATATTGCACTCGAAAGAGAAATTAAGAAATAAAGGATTATTATATCTATAGTATACATAGATATTAACAAGATTTAGCTAATGTCATAGGAGTTTTATGATCTTTAAACCGATGTCTCGGCAACTATTTCCCCCATTTGAGATTCACCAAGCTTTTGAGCATCTTCATTTTGTTTTTGACCCAAACTACATAATCCTCCACAAGAAATCAATAAGTTATTTTGAACCCTTTCTAAAATTTGTCTTACATCTCTCGTACCATATTCACCTTCACCATTTAAAGACGCAAAATCACTCTCATAAAAATCATTATGAACCGCCCTTAAAATTCTCAAAACCCTAGCAAGTTCTTTATCATCTTTTGCTTGCTTCTTATCACATCTATATCTACCAATTTCAATCAAATTTTTCTTATAAGATTCTCCCCAAATTTCTTTTTATCATCTACAATCAAAACAACTTTTTTCATGTGACAACACAATATCCAACCCCTTTTGTCGCTCCTTTAAGCAATCTTGCTTTGCAATCACCCAAGTAAACCTTAAGGACTGGACCTCGGACTTTAGTATTTGCACAATTTCATCTGCATATTTACGCGTTCCCATGGTGTAGACCGACAAATCAAACATTGTATTAGCTTGTTCAAGGAATTCTTGTACCCCTGGCCTTAACTTCACAATAAATCGATCATCAGATGTTACGTGAAATCCATGCATGGCTTTCATGACTTCTTTCTTCTTAGACGGTATTTTCGAGAGACGGGCTGAATGGATTAGTGTATGATCTAAGTCAAGAACAAGGTGGAGTTTCTTGCGGTGTATAAGGTCCACCAAATCGTCGTCTCGAAGGTGATTGATTTCTTCAATGGGGAGTGAAAAGTTGCGCTCGAGGTAACGCAAAGGTATTTCAGGGTGGGATATAGAGGTACCAATGTCATCATACTGTAATTGAGGAGATGCTCCAGCCATGTTTTTCCTTAACTGTGTCTAATTAGTCTTGCCACAATGAGAATGCAAGAACCCGAGGATGTCTTTGGCGCAGTAGTTAAGATTGAGGTCTTTGTGAGCAATAGGTCGCGAGGTTCGAATCCCCCTTCCCCTTCTTTGTACTTTGTACTGTGGCCATATGGATAAAAAATAAAAAAAAGAATGCAAGAATTATTCTTTGTTGTTGCCGATTTATGGGCGAAGATGTAGGCTATATTAGGGTTATGAAGATTATTCTTTGTTGTTGCCGATTTGTGGGCGAAGATGTAGACTATGTTAGGGTTTAGGAAGAAAGATAATAATATTGAATAGGGTTTTTATAAGGATTTATACAAATTGTGTGATTCCTAAAAAATCTTGTAGGAGTAGGAAATGTAATAACATATCATCCAAGGATCAAGTGCAAAAAACTACCCACGTATAAGAATTTTTTAGGTTGGATTATTGAGTGTTGACGATATATATATATAGAAGATACAATATATTAGCCCTAATATATTAGGAAACCTAATGAGAGTCGGATTATACTTTACAAAGTATTATCCCACTAAACCTATAGGAGGAGAAGTCTATCCTCTGACCTCTATCATTAACAATATTAATCTTGATTTCGTAAAGGTGTATTATTTTTCACTTGGTATAATTATAAGGTCTTTACACCAAATACCCCTAACAAATTCGTTTTCTAGAGATATCGCTTAATGTTTCAAAAATTCATTATATACTTCGAGTCATTACATTTTCTCAAAACTCGGGGGTATATGGTGTTTTTTTTTTTGAAACATTAAAGGTATCTAGTAAATAAACGAATTTATCAGTGGTGAAAAACAGTGAACTATATTTTTTTTTGTCCTAATTAATCGTAAAATGTACTCATACTAATATACTATCATAACATAATACTTAATTTTATAATCACTACTACGTCTAATGCGGTTCTTAATGGGCTGATAATAAGTTTCGATAAATAAATCATATGGGTATTATCATATATGGCATCACAAATTCAAACATACTAGTTTCTAAATTATAAACCCAATTCCATACAAATAATGGGCCCACTTTTATATGAAGAACAGTCAAGTGAGTCAACAGTTAACAAACCTTATTAAACAAAACATAATAAAGTCTACCGAAATTACCCCTGGGAAGTGAGGACCTACACTTTCAGACAAAAACAACTGTGACTTAGAAGGTGCTCCAAGACTCCAACGGCTAGTTTTACTGTTTTAGTAGATTTTGTTCAGGTTGTTTGTTCAAAAACAACACATTATTTCCATTCTTACACTATTCTTCTTCTACTTTCTCTCACCTTTTTTCTCAGCTGATCCAAACGCTCCTCTAAATTTTATCATCTTCCTCATAAAATTTGTTGGATTTTATTCACAAAAATGGAAGAAAAATTGCAACTAATTTCATCATCGATTGAAGAAGATGTTTTTGAAGAGTTTTATGAGAAAATAGAAGCTCCAAAATTCGTTGATTTTACACTTCCAAATCATTTTTGTCCTGACGATTGCTATTGGTTCTGCTCCCGCGTTGGTCTGTTTTCTCTCTCCTCTTTTTTTTCCATAATTTCTGTAGATTTTGATGGATTTTTGAAGCTCATAATAGTAGTATTATTATTGGGTAATTTTGTTTTTTCGTGAGATTAAGTGGGTTGGTTTTTAATTTTAGTTAGGGTGATTATATTTTCTGGGTTTCTCTGAATTGTAATCATGTATATATATACTCCCTCCGTTTTCTTTTGTTGTTCATGCAATATTTTTGTGAGAGGAAATTGGTCAAATGTAGGAAGAAGGGAGTAGTACTTGAAATTTTTGATTTTGAGCTGATTTTTTTCGATTTTCACTTTAATTTCTCAGTTATTGAGATTAATTTCCCCATTTTTTATAGATGTTAATTCAACAATATCTTTTTAGTTTCTAAATTAGGAACTCTGTAGAAAAAGTAAATACGCATTTGAGTAACTCTGACTTTTGCAAGATAAAGTTCTGAAATGTGCATAATGTTGATGATCTTGATGTTGTGGGGTTGAATTTTAATTAAATTTAGCAACTTGGAAAATATTTGTACCTTTATTTATGCATTTTAAATTCCAGGATGTGATCAACAACATGAAGAAGAGATGGATTCCGAAGCCATTTACAAGAATTTCGTGCTTCGGGTTAGACATTCTTTACAAATATACCAATTACTACATTATAATCATTACATTTATTACCGCCTATCAAACGAGGGTTATTGTTTCGAGCATGTGATAATATTAGCTTGATGAACATCATGTAACCTTTGCAGGTAATAGCTGCAAGGAGTCCCAATGTGAAATTGCGACGAGCAATAATCAGAAAATCTCCAAGGTATATAATGAACATCATTATATTGTGTTTAATAAGTATTTATTATGACTGCAAATTGGTTTTTTTTCTGACAAGCAATTTTTTTCTGTGTTTTATTTTAGTGGAAGTAAGAAATGCCCGTTTTCGGCCCCTCCGAAATCTTCAAAATCCAGGCTACCAAGATTAGCATTAGTTGCTTCTTCAATCTCTAAGAAGCTTCTTATGAATGAAGAAAACGGAAATTCTAAGGCTCCTCCCTGCAAATGCAAAGCCTTGTTTCTACCCCTAAAGCTAGAGTGAAGCATGTTGCTGCTAAGTATATGACTTCTCCTAGGAAGAAAGAGAGAAGCTCTCCTAATCCTAATGCCTTTCGAAGTGTACGTAACCCGAAGAAAGCAAGCATTTCGTTGCCAAAGAGTAAGATCGTTGCGAAAGCATTGGTGTTCAATCCATCACCTAGAAAAGCTTTCAGGAAGAAGGCACCACAGGAGTTGGGTACCCCTATAACTAAGTTGTGTGAAGGGGTGAAGCAGCTTAAGATAAATAGCCAAAAGAAGGGTAATATTACTCATAAATCATCCAAGGATTGCATAAGTGATAAAAAGAGGTTACCTAGTTCCTGCAAGGCAAAAGCGCAGGAGTTGGGTACCCCTATAACTAAGTTGTGTGAAGGGGTGAATAAGCTTAAAATAAATAGCCAAAAGAAGGGTATTGTTACTCATAAATCATCCAAGGATTGCACAAGTGAAAGAAAGAAGTTACCTAGTTCCTGCAAGGCAAAAACGCGGGAGGTTGATGGCAAAGTTTCAAGAAGCGTCAAGAGTAAGGCCAAGACGAATGACAGGAAGTGTGTTGATTCTGTACTGCGGGAAGTTGAGAAGAGTGGAGATGAATCGAGTGATATGGAAATCGATGAGAAGTCGAGGTGTGGTTCTTTAGGGTTGGGATTGGAGTCAACAAAGCCGGGTTTTGGAGATCACAGTATCTTCCAAGAAGAAGGGAGCACATCTTTGATCACTCAGAAATGTGAAATGAATTCAGGTTCAGATTCTGACAAGAAAGCTTCAGCAGACAAGAACTCCGACCCAATTCGAGGACAAAATGAGGATGAACAAAGCCAAGAAAATGACAATACCATTGCAGATGATCTCAAAATCAGAATCTAGGAGTAGTCAGTGAACTCGAGGACGATGATGACAACAGAAATGGTTTGAACTCTGCTGATATCAGGAGTGAAGTGCATTCAGGTTCGGATTCTAACGGCAAACTTCCAGCAGATGAGAATTCTGTGGCAATTCAAGCACCAAGTATGGATGAAGAAAGCCAAAGAAAGGCCAATAACATTGCAGATGATCTTGAAAATCAGAATCCAGGAGCAGTCAATGCCCTAATGGACAATGATGACAAAGAAAATACTTCAAACTCTACTTACATCAGGTCTGTGCTACTGTTACTGAATTTGGTTTGTCAATTCACTTATTATATATATATAGATTGCAACAACCGATTTTGTGGTGAAACTTTCAGGAATTTGAGCAGTGAAAATCTCCGCAAGAAGGATGCATCTATAAACCCGAAGGTGATTACCAGTTACCACTCCTCCAGACACATAATAGTAATTGTAACCAATTATGTTACTCGGATTCGGGTACTTGTGTCGGACACGTATATATGTCCAAGAATCCGACTTATTTATTTCATGAAAATTTCCAATATTTCCGTCCCCAAAATAAGGTGTTGAAGTGTCAAGAATCCAAAGTAACTTGGATTCGGGTACTTGTGTCGGACACATATATATGTCCAAGAATCCCACTTATTTATTTCATGAAAATTTCCAATATTTCCGTCCCCAAAATAAGGTGTTGAAGTGTCAAGAATCCAAAGTAACTTGGATTCGGGTACTTGTGTCGGACACATATATATGTCCAAGAATCCGACTTATTTATTTCATGAAAATTTCCAATATTTCCGTCCCCAAAATAAGGTGTTGAAGTGTCAAGAATCCAAAGTGGAAACTAAGGGTGAATAAATAGTCCGAATAACATAGCTCTTAATTCTTACCATCGTTGATTGTTCCAAGAGGAATATGCATGCTAATCTCTGACGTAAACTTCTGCTCATAAACTCAGGTCAAAACAAAGCAAAATCCCCAAAAACTAGACAAAGCTACAAAAGAAAACTGTCCTGCAGGAACTGGTATGCAGGTCTTGAAGAGCAAGAAACTCAAGCCAACAAATCCCAAGCCTTTTAGGCTGCGGACTGATGTGAGAACAGCCCACCTTGCCAGAGTTATTAGGCTCTCTTTATATTCCTTTGATGTTATTAATTTTTAATATTTGGTCTGGTTCAGGAAAGAGGAATTCTGAAAGAAGCAACCCTAGAAAGAAAAGTTCACTCCCATGCAAGTTCATTTAGTACAAGCGAAAACTCAATGGTGAATTTTTCCACTCATTTACATACCAAGTTTCTTCATTAAAGTGATGTTACATGGGTAGACTTTTAACAGTTCTTACTATCATCAGGGAACAGGAAATGGAGTATCTGTCAAGAAAGACGAGGGCAGGAGTTTCAAAAAGGATCAACTTGTAAGTCGAATCCTATCAACATTGAAACAGTACTTGTTTTCAGGAGGTAGTTTTCATGTGTATCCAATTTACACAAGTTTTCTTGTAATCTGGCATTTCAGAGATCAATCAAAAGCAGATACAAGTCTGCAAAAGAAGTAAAGCCGAAGTCACAGAAAAGCAGTGAAACTACTAAAACTCCTCTCTTGCAGAAACAAGGGCCTCAGAGGTGAGTACAGAACTCAGCAGTCAGCATCCTATGCATTTATCTGGGAGTCGGTCTAATTAGATGAAAAATGATAATTTTGTTCTCCATAGAACAAGCACATTGGAGATTAGGTAAATAACTTCACTGAATCTTTCTGCAGGGAAATTGTATCTCGTGTGAAATCTCGGGTACTCTGTCCAACTGAGAAAAATGAAACAACTAAGTTAAGACCAATTAAAACAAGAGAGCATGGAAAGGAGGTTGATAATTCAACAAAGAAAGCTTCTGCGGTGAAGAAATCATCAGCAGACGAAAAAAGGCCAGCAGCAACTATCCCAAGGGAGCCAAATTTTCACAGTTTGCATAAACCGAAAGGTTGCACAAGAATTAAACCATAAGGTTTTGAACATTTAACATAGTAGTGTGGATATTTCTTAGGAAAGGAAGTTTGTATCTTTGTTAGTTTGTTTTGTTCAATTATTTTCATTCTTTTTCTTTTTGGTAATTTTGTTCAATTAATTCATTGAATATATTAACGTGTATTAACGATGAGTGCTTGTACTTTACCATGATTAATGAGTGTTTCTTCTTGGTGTGGATTGGAAGTAAATTTACAAATTGAGTGCAATTTACGCCTATCTTAGCATCGATACAATAAATTTTACACATTATATTTGCAATGACTATATAAATCTCTCATCTTTGAGGGGGTAATAACCTGAACAATGACAATGGAACTGATAAAAGACGGCATATAATATGCACACTACGTTCTCACTTCAAATTCAACTTATTTGCATCTGCTTCTGATCAAATCGTTGAAAAACATTGCACACTATCCTATAACTCTAAACTTTACTCCTTACATTATGATCATTACCCTATTTGCCTTGATAATGCTTTTTTAGCATCTCATTCGCAGCCACAAGTTCAGCAGATATTCCAGGTTCATTGGCAGAATGTCCCGCATTCAGAACCACCTGTTGCAATTATACCATTCAAATTGTCATTGAAACAATATATGAATCGGCAATCGCACATGTATCCGACAACATGCACATCATCAATGAGACAGCAAGAAATGCTCATATCTAAAATTCATACGAATGCAGATAAAGAGAGGAAAAGGTAAACAGAAATCATGTAGTGATCTCACCCAAAATTTATTAATGGATGGAAGGAGTAACCATAATTACTACAGCAGAAGAGAATGATTAGCCAATAAGCGAACATTTACTTTACCTTGAAATCAGCTTCTGGCCAAGCTTTATGGAGATCCCATGCTGACATCATTGGGCAGACGACATCGTATCTACCCTGCAAAAAGAAATATGCAATTGCAGAACATCAATTTAATGACCATACAGTTACGAAGGCAAGTCTTTGTCTTCTCATCTACAAATCCTCTTTTATGCGCCAGTCTCTCCAGTGACTTGATCTGAAACTATGATATTCAGCGCTGGCTTCCTGCCTTTAAAACTTTTCAAGCTTTCAATTATACATCAGTTTATGTAGCTTTAAGATGACAAACATATACCTGCACGATAGTACACTTAATGTGCCTTATTTTGTCGATGTTATCCAACAAGAATGAATCAGAGGGTAAGAAACCTTTATTCACAAAGTAATGGTTTTCTACTCGAGCAAATGCCTGAAAAGTAAAAACAACATTAAGTACAGCAGCAAGTGTGCATAAATACTAGTAATACCATCCTATGCAACACAATTATTTTCCCAGAAGGATATGCACATTAAATTCCTTCAGGAAGGAAGTCATCTAACATCAATGCATGTACAACTACAAGACTTCTTCCTCCACCCCCCAATGTACATAAGGTAAAACTTACTCTGCTTTCTATTTTATTGCAACACTTTGATTTTTACTCTATATATATACTAACGTTGACCAAACTCTTTATTGATTTACAAAGCTGATGTTAGTATGTAAAGATATTGTTGGATTTATCGCAATGTATATTTTCAAAATATCAACATTTTATAACTTTCAAATTTAGTACAATTGACGATATTAATGGTCAAAGTGTTGCAATTAGCAAGAAACCAAGAAAGTACTAGTTAAAATGCCACCAAGCACTAGTGAACAGCTGATACAAATCAGGTTACAGGTTCAAACATCACAAGCTTACCAGTGAAAAATTATCATCATCTCCTCGCTTGATGTTCTCTTCATTAGGAATAAGATGAGCTGTCATCATCTCCCACGTGGTCCATGCTTTTGCAGCCGCTAGCTAAGAAAACCAAAAAGAGATTATGTTTTTCACACAGGAATTTCCATCAAATATACAAAAGAACGTACTATAAAAGAGGAACAGGATTCTTCTTTGAACTAAAGGAGAATAAGTTGTGTGCCTGCCATGCTTTGCATCACATTGTCATCCCCAGAAAGCCCCATCAGAGTTACACCAAAATAAAACAAGGTAAACTATTAGCGCAGACTGCCGACAAGCAGATGTGCTTTGAAAGATGATGTCTTTCTAAACCATAAAATCTTTAGGAAAGCCAGGCATGCAGAGCTCAAAAAAAAAAACTTTCTTTTATTCCTTCCCAAGTTTTACTGATCTTCACATACATCAAAAAAGAACTTGATAAAGCCCATAGCATCCAAAATCTGGAATTCCCAGAATAGAGAATGTGACTGGTGACTGACTCTTTAAAAGGGTGAAAAGCGGGAGAAAAGGCGAAACAGAAGGTAGCTCAAAGCCTCAAACTACCCAGTTTCAGCATCCTTAGAGAACAAGAGACAGTGAGACACACGAGGAGAAGTAATAGGATATAGGAAATAGAAAAGGATTTGGTGATTCAACCTATTGCTCGGGTTCATCATTCATGCATATAGTATATCTTAGAGATTCTTACAGGTCAATCATGTAATAGACATATAAGGGAGATGGATCGACTCAAATGGACACAGCAACAAAAGCACCTTTACAAGCAGCTAGTTACAACCAAATGACCAATAGGACGTCACATCAAACTTTGACGAGCCTTACCTGTGTCTCCTTATCATCAGAATTTAACCTCTTGTGGTAAGCATCAAGAAAACACCCCCTTTCACTTTCAGGAATTAGATCTCTAAACGGTTCCCAAGCTGCATATGAAGAAGAAATGAGCTAGCAATTAATTACTTGAAGGGAATCAAGAAAATGACTTTTTTAAACAATGAAAACGGATATATGATCTATGATAAGAAACGGTGACTTATAACAATTGATTAGTTTCATGAAGCTTAATTCAATAATCAACCTCCTTCATTGGTGATGCGTTCTCTCAAAGTACAAATGCAGAATAAGTCTTGAATCCCATTAAATGCCAGCAAAAATTATGACAGTGAGGGATGAATTCTGATGGAAACAGTCCATCAAACAGCAATGTGAAACAGAATATAGATCAAAACTAACTCAGTTTCTGACAGAATATCCAAGATCTCCTCATTTCTTTCGGATTATTAACTCAAGTTAAGTGTACTAGTTCTGAGCAAATACTGCTCTGGTTTCTCAAATGTGCTGAACATTTACTACGAGAAGCAGTATAGATTCTTTGGTGGCATGCTGGTTTCAAAATCAACATGGCACTAAGCTTTTCTCAGGGGCTATCAATGACCTCTCAAACCATATTTGGCAATCACCCGAAACCAAAAACAATTACAGATAATATCTGAATAGCAAAAGAACATAGTCACATACCATCCGGAAATATAGCAGCAGCACCCCTTCATAGAACCAATCAATCTCTCTCTTCCGCAAGAGAAAAATCCCTCTAAGTACCAGGCCAGTGATCTTAAATGAGAATAAGGTGGATTGTCTCAGTTTTTACAGATAAAAGAGTTAAATTCACAGGAAACTGAAAATCGGCGTCAAAAATACCTTATCAGGGTGTGACTGACTGTATGCAAGCGCTAGAGTACTTCCCCATGAGCCGCCAAACACCTACAGAATAAGAAGATACAACCATACATAGTTAGCCCAAGAAATAGTGACAACAAACAAAAAAGAAAGTCAACCTGCCATTCAGGAACTTCCAAGTGCTCACGAAGCTTTTCTATGTCTGCAATGAGATCCCATGTTGTATTTCCCTCCAGACAAGCATGAGGTGTGCTCTTGCCAGCACCCCCTCTGCAAAAATATTAAGAAAGGCCATATTTTTTAGAAAACTTTTGGAAAGGAAAAATATTACCATTATGTCAAATCAAGTTTAGCTGCAAACCTGATCAAAGAGGATTATTCTGTAAAACTCAGGATCGAAAAATTTCCTATTACTAGGAGAAGTTCCACCACCT
This sequence comes from Beta corolliflora, assembly GCA_947648045.1. Lineage (NCBI taxonomy): Eukaryota > Viridiplantae > Streptophyta > Magnoliopsida > Caryophyllales > Amaranthaceae > Beta > Beta corolliflora. The sequence continues at coordinate 256,491 of CANSZD010000357.1, read as the reverse complement.
GGACCGCCATGAAGAAAGAGAACTGGCTGCAAGACAAATGTTCAAAATATAAAGGCGGAGAATGAAATGAAGCAAACAGCGGGATGACTTCTGCGGAAATTGGATCTCATCCAATGGCTGTGATAAGCTCTTCTAAAAGAAAATTTTGAGCTTACTGAGATAAACATGTATTCTTTTGCATCATATTTTTCTAAACTGGCAATGATAGCAGTCTAAGCATTCCTGCACCCATCTAACCAACCACTGATTGACTGATTAGTACCCACTGGTTTAAATTCTATACCATCACACTCTTTACATCCAAATTTATTGTTCACTCACTTTGCGTAGTCACATTTTTTTCCTTCTTAAAAGTACGATCATAAACTCACTTGTTCAATATCTCAACAACTTACAAGTTAGTAAAAAGTAACTCTGGTCACCCTCACTACCTTTAGTCACATAAGAGACTTTCTTTTTGTCAGAATCTGACTCTCTAATAATTTCTTAAGCTTTCCTGTAACACATAATTTCACCTTATTATTAGCTTAAAGAACTATAACTTTCCTTCGGGTCATACCACATGACACGTGACACAAAATCTTAACAAAAGAACAAAAGCGAGATCCAAATGGATGGAATGACACAATGAAGAACAAAATCCTAAAGCTTTCCATGCCCCTAATCATATTTGTTTGACATGTTTGAACTAGGACAAGTTATTTCATAACCAAATAAAATCTCATAATAGTTGCTCTCTCATCCTATTAATTTCACTCAAAGCTCATCTTTAAGAGGTGGAGCATGTAAAAATATCAAAAAAGTAAATTTCTTTAGCTCCATGACACATCAAAGGGATAACCACAATCAGTGCCTTATGTAAAAACATTCAGTTCTTCAGTCCTTTTTTTCTCCTGTTTCTACAATCAAATTGTACACTGAGGAATGTCTAAGCTTATATTGAATGACAATTCATAAAGTACCAGGCAAGCTTAATTTGCTACCATCAATTCCCAAACAATGATTTGAGCTAGCAATTTAAGTGTCACAAACACTATAGAGGGAACCAACCTATGAAGCACAGAAACCTCTAGGACCCGACATTATCCCATTTCCGTTCCTAAAACCCCAACCGTTTCCATGCTAATGAAGCCCGTAAACAGTCAGGGCCTGAGGTTACCTGTAAACCCCAGCCATTTCTGTGCTACATAGAAGCCAACAACACCACTAACATGATAAGCTCATCAAAAAGCAGTAAACTTTACTTCACAAATTGCATAATGAAACACAAAAAAGAGCATATTACCAACTCTATACATCACTAATCACTACAAAAACCTGAAAATTCATTACAATTTATAGCAACTCACATGCCCATCTGGGTTTCCAGATTGCTCCCAGTAAATGGTGTGAACATCAGAAACCTTCAAGAATCCAGAACTATAAGGCTCTATATGAGGATACAAATCCCTATTCACTTCACAGATATCATCTTTCTTTCCCTCCAATGACATATTTAACTGTTGCTCAATGCTAAGAACACAATTTCTCACTTGCAGTCTCAAATTTTTCCTTTTTTCTGCATAAACAGTAAAAGTTAATTTTAACTGACACCCATTTCAATCAAGAACTTAATTAAAGTACCCACATCAAAAAATTAACAATTCAAACATTAAATTGGAGAGAGAAATCAAAACCTGAGAAGCAGAGATGTTGGTGAGAGGAAAGAGAAAGTAGAGGGTGGATTGATGTTGAGGGAAAAGTTTTCAAAGAAAGAGTGAGTTCTGCCTTTAACATCATCACCATAATAATAATTCATAATCACATTCAATCATCATAAACTATGGTAATAATTAATATGTTTGCAACTTTGCATATACTCAATTAGTCAATTAAATCGAATTACGTGCGTTACCTTAGCGATTAAACTTCTCTTGCGATTTAAATCTTCTGCTTTGTTTTCTTTCGACTTCTTTATAAGGATAATGATAACACATACCTCATGTTAAGTTGTTTGTGACTTAACGATGAGCTTTGGCCGTGTGCTTTTGGATTAGTTCAGTTCACTCAGATTCAGTTTAATTCAATTAGTTTTCTCTTATCATTTTAATTCGGTTGGGATAAATTAAGTTCAATTCTGTATAAAAGAGCACGGCCTACAATATATAATAATATATTAAATCAAGCTTAGCTTGGCTCACTTGGTAGGAATTTCACCTCATTACTTCAAAGTCAGGGGTTCAAATCCCACCAAGTGAGGGGCACTTGGAGGAGAATTCCCCTTACAACTCCCCCTCCTTCCAAGTGCATGGGCCTTTGGGTTGGGCTATGTGCGAGGGCAGCCTAGAGGTTATTCATCTTACTAAAAAAATATATACTTCCTCCGTTTCATAATAAGGTTTCAAAATAAGTGAAACATACCTTAAATGGAAAAAAGAAAGTGACAAAATGACAAGAGTGCCCATCACAAACTTGCGTGGTTTACTTTTCTCTCTCCTCCTTTTGATAATGAAAAGGGTATTTAATGACTTTTTGGCTTTTGAAAGTGATGTTTATTAAATCTTGTGTCCAATCCCTATGTTTCACTTATTATGGAACGGAGGAAGTATATAAATAGTAATATATCAAGAAATGCCTAAATACTTTCAATAAGGAACCAATAAGGCTCTCTTATAGCATTTTTGTAAATAAATGATGGTGTTTTTATAAAGGGAAATGAAACAAGTGTTTAGTTAATAATAAATGAAGTGAGTGTAAGTAAAACACTTTGTTGTTTTTCAGAAATAGTAGTGTTGTATAATAAATTACAAACTAGTTTTTAGGCCCGGGCTATGCCCCGGGTAATTATAATATTCATTTATTAACATTTTACTTTATAAATATAACACCAAACATTACTTCGTTTGGTGGTTAAGACTTTAGTGTATAAGCTTGAGGTCATGTGATCAAATCTTATAAGATGCATTTTCTATTTCTTTTTTTATTGTATGCTTGTTTACATAAAGTAAACACTCTAAGGGATAGTGCCACGTGGCGTAGTTCCTTGCTTAGGAACGCCTTTTAATATATTAGTATAGATGTTGTATACAAAACTATTAATATTGCATAATAAACAATAATTATTGTCCCCTCAAAAAAAAATTATTGTTGTGTAAAAAAATTATTAACATTATGTAAAAAAAATGGTTTAAATTTGACCATGATATGAACAATGTCATGTTCCTCTAGAGGAAGAATTAGACAAAGCTCGTAATATATTTATTTGTTATTTACTTATCTACACTTATTATCACTAATTAAAAGTAGTATTTGTTTATGAAATAAATGAAAGTAAAGTGAAGTGAAAAGAACTTAACTTGGAATTTATTGGGACTTTTTTTTAATCCTGAAAGCAATATACGTTGTTATGGTATGCTGAATTTCATTGTTATTTATTCATTCTTCCCAAATTTGGGTTTGGATATATAGTTTTCTTGTATAAAAAAAGAGTTTATATATATGTGTGTGTTTTATTATCAATATATCTTGTTGAGATATGTAAAATATCATTCAATAAATCAAATTGACTTCCAAATATAGTTCAATTCAAATTAAGTTATTTGAATAGGATTAATTTGTCACATATAATAGAATAATATTTGCACCCTCTTCTAAACATCAGGACAATGTGGACGACGACTGGATGAGGATTGATTGGTGAAAAGATGGTGCACTTAAAATTGTCACTAAGTGGAATGCGAAAAGTCCACAGTCCAATCCAGTTCAATTCAAATTTATTGGGTCAAAAAATGTTTTGGACTTGACTTGGACTCAATTTTTCGAGTGTAAACATTTTTGAACTGAATTTAGAGTACTCGCCCTTTTGGAGTCCAATAAGTTCAATTCAGTCCAAAAAATATTTTAGCATATAATATATAGGGACCTAATATATAATATATAATATATAATATATAATAGTGTTTTTTGTCAGAGACAACCTTTTCAATACAACTTTTTGCCAAAGACAACCTTTTAAAATTTTTTGGGCAACTTCAAACCTTAATGAAATTTTTTTAGTCAAAAACAACCTTGACCAGAAATCCGGTGTTGACTCACCGGATTCCGGTGTTGACCTTAGTATATCACGTGCCCCCTCATTTCTCTCCCTTTGCCCCCTCTAATCATCTCACCACCACAAAGACCACCTTATGAAGTACCACCACCGCTTGTTTCGGGTTACGCCCACGCACCACCACCGCTCGCCACCTTATGAAGTAATGCGAACCACCTGTAGCACCGCGCCCCACAGCTGCCGTCGTTCCCCAGCCACTGACACACCTGACCATCACCCTTCCGCAAGCCTCGCCTGACCTCCCATTCGCCCGCAACTTCTATCTTCTCCCTCATTTGCACTCACGCACTCTCTCTCACTGCAATCTCTCTCCTCGAAGTGAGTGTTGAAAAGCACCACCCCTCTTTGTCTCCGTCATTGCACCCCCGTCGGATCCCCACGCCAACATCACGTCGTCCAGGCGTCAGCTTCCTTACTGCTACACCCATAATTTGGGACAAATGAAATCACGTGAGGGGAACGTGATTCATTTAGTATGGTCAACACCAGAATCTGGTGAGTCAACGCCGGAATTGTGGTCAAGGTTGTTTTTGACAAAAAAAAAATCATTAACGTCTGAAGTTGCCCAAAAAATTTTAAAAGGTTGTCTTTCGCAAAAAGTTGTATTTAAAAGGTTGTCTTTGACAAAAAACTCTATATAATATATAATATATAATGTATATTTTTAAAAAATTCTTTGACTTTTTTGTTGAAATTTTGGACTTTTTAACATCATCGCTCTAATTTTTTTTACCTAACGCTAAAACTTTCACTTACCCTCCAAAAGTCTAAAGCGAGAACTGAAAACTAAAAAGGCAAAAGTTACTTAACTCTTTTGTCGCCTTTTGTATTTTATAAGACTTTAAAGAAGTATGTAACTTACTTTGTGGAATTGATGTAATGAGTCCAATTTCGTAAATTTCAATGATTCAATAATGAGAAAGCATTGGGAACCTAAATAGGGGAAAAATTAATATATTACATAATAATCGGACTGGACTGAATTTGGACTCAAAAAAAAAATCGGACTTGACTGGACTAGACTAAAAAAAAAAAAGGATCGGATTTGGCCCAATTTCTCGAGTCTAAAAAACTTTGGATTGGATTTGGATTTGGCAAAGTCCAACCCAGTCCAATCCACTTACACCCTATGAGAAAACGTGCTTGAGACTAACCTCCACAAAGTATAGAGCGCACCAAAGGTGTATGCGGACTGTATCAACATGTTTGATTTGGAGATGATGTCGTATAACAAGGTATGTGTGTTTCTGAAAGACTTCTGGGGGAGCTGCTTGTCCCACCTGAGAAACTGTGTAGTGAAAGAAAATATGTGAACATAATTGACTAGCATATATATCTTCACCTTCTTAGTTGTTTCACTTATGCATATACTTTTCAAATAATATAAAATAGATGTAGATTACGTACTAAATCACTCTCACTGTTGATTTTGAGTCTAATATCTGAATTCAAGACTTTTCCATTAAGCTACTTCTGAAAAATTGAGGTTAGCTATAACTAGCTAATTCTTTTAGTATTTAAAAGTAACCTTGGACATTTGACAATTTCCCAATATAACCCTATTTCGTAACAAGAAAAACTTTCCAGGGTTAATATGGAACTATGGATAGGTGGTTAGAGTGATCGCCAAAGTTTAGGGTTATTTAAGAGAATGCATAATTCGTAAGGTTTCAGTTTTTAAAACTTGTCCAAAGTACAAGGTTAGCCTGTATAATTTTCCTTTAGTATTACAAAATCTATACTGAATATGGGTTAGAATGAAGAGTGTGAGTAATAAAATGCAAAGCAAAAAGAATTTAGTAATATTTCAGTAACAAGAAATTTTAAAGAGGGTAAGAACCTGTAATTTTCCAAAACAGTTCCTGGCCAATTTGTATTTCTATAAATTGTTAGAGCAATAGCACTAGTAGGATCAATCCACCAATACTATATGTCACCAAGAACAGCAACAATAAATCCAACAACATTTGTCACCACATCGAAGTAATGATCCTGCCAACAGGTAAAAATCAAAAGTAAATCAATCATATTGCCTTATGATCTTTAGTTAAATGTGTAATCGAACAATTTCGTATGTATACCTTTGCTTATGCACGAACGATTTTGTTCCCTGAACTTCTACAATAAATCCAAAGTGCAAGCTTTCAACTGTGGCAGTAAGCATGATAGAATATAGGCAGAGAAGTTGCTCATGTGTCATCTTCAGAGAAGGTTCGTTTTTTATTAGTTGTTCCACTACTTTAATCAGCACCTGAAACCTGCATTAAAACATATTCTTTAGTTAAACTGATGTTATACTCGTGCTTTCAATAATAAGAAAAAGAAAAAAAAACATGATACCATGAAAATGCATTCATTATGTTCATTGAACTTACCAAGCGTGACCATGACAGCCGCAAATATTACAATTCCTACAGGTTCAACCCTTAGTTTGCCTATAAGGTACTGGTATATATCAATGTTCTTCATCCACAAATGCGTGAACTAAAGAATTCCACCAGCCATGAGATCTAACAAGGAATCAAGTGTTGATGCTGCTATAGCAATAGACCTACTTCTTATAGTTGCATATATCTGCATTTCATGTAGGTACATCATATATTTAGGCTTTAGCCAAAGGTAGCTAGTAAAGATTACATTTGTAGTTTTGAAATGTGGAACATTGGTTTAAAAAACCACGATCTTGGGCATATACATATGCATAATTAGATTGTGGTTTTTTAAAAACAATTTTCCACTAGCTGTTACCTTTAAGGCAAGCAACACAATATTGGCCCATAGGATACGTTCATTGCTCTCTCATGTTGGGCTTGTTCATGACCCCCTTCTTATTCGTTAATGTCAAGGGGTAATTCAGAGCATCAACCTCCTCGAAAGATTTCAATACTACTTGAATTGCTGTTCATAGTATTCCTTTTCCGATAAAAAGGTAGAAAGTTTTACTACAGTTAATTACACGAGTAAAACAGAACCAGATGGTACACGTAGATCCTTAACTCGCAACAACTCTTACTCGACTTGGCTGGTCAAAGTTTGACAGGCAATCAAACTTGACTCTAGATGTTACTTAGCCTGAGTTGAGCACGTCCAACCTCTACTAGCTAACCTCATGAACACCTTAATAACTTTATCCCTATAAAAAATTTGGAAAATTTGTAAGATACATCATTTTATGTAAGACTTTTTGACGAAAAACATGTTAAAAAGTTTATAGCAATGAAAGACCTACAAAAAAATCATTTTTTTTTGCGAGGAATAATGTTGATTAACTTTAAGGGATTGACTGGTTGGATTCCGACTTTACTCTCTTACCCAGCCATGTGCTTGTCATGTGCTCCTCATTTTTCCTAATTAAATATTTATACCCATTTCATCCAACCAAACAGGCCCTTGGACTATTCATGGTAAGTAGTAAATTAAACAGAGACTCTTATTGGCTGAACTTAAAAATTTTGGGAATAAAATTACCCCTAAACTAAATTTGAAGATGCACCAAGTAACAAGATGATAGTTTTGGGCTTTAGTGATGCCTAGAGCTGTTGCAAACATACAAAGATAGAATTATGGATAAAGTCACAAATAGAGATTATGAATAAATGATGGTGTCCTTTTTTGTGCAAAAGTCATACCATAATCTTTTGACATTCCTTTAATCATCCTTTTATATGTTAAGTGAACAAGGGTTATGGTTATATGGAGAATTAATGATCATCAATTATCAACTGAGGGTTAAGAAGATGTCGTATTCTATTTTACCATCCCACACAAAACAGTGAAAAATGGAGATGATTTTCCTCATGAATTCGATCTTTACTTTCATCTTTTTGATCATAAAATTCACCATCAGAACAAAATTGAATGATCACTTGTTGAAAAGTTTATCCCTATTATCTAAAAGTAATCAAGGCTAACTACTGGATAGTTTGCTTAGAACATAATGCTTAGGTTTCTGATCACACTCGAAATCTAGATGCACAAATGCTCGTTCAACTTCTGGGAGCTAGCTTCTCAATCTTTATCTGCAATGACTCTCCAATTGCATGGGCTTCTTTCAGAGGCAAATCTTTTGACAGCTCGATGTCAACCTTACAACCATTTATGATTTTCATACATTATGGTCTACCTGAATTCATAAATCCTTGGAATATGTATCAAAAAGTAGGGTGTAAGTGGACTGCGAAAAATCCAGAGTGCAATCCAGTCCAATCCAAACTTATTGGACGAGATCGGACTGAAAAATGTTTGGACTGGATCGGACCGAAAAATGTTTGGACTGGACTGAGACTCAAATTTTCGGGTACAAATATTTTTTAACTGGATTTGGACTCGCCCTTTTGGAGTTCAATAATTTCAATCTAGTCCAAAAAATATTTTAGCATATAATATATAATATGTAATATGTAATATATGAGTAATATATAATATATAATATATAATATGTAATATGTAATATATAATATATAATATATAATATATAATATATAATATATAATATATAATATATAATATATAATATATAATATATAATATATAATATATAATATATAATATATAATATTATAATATATAATATTTAATAAATAATGTATATATAATGTATATTTATAAAAATTCTCTGACTTTCGTTTAAATTTTGGATTTTTTAACACCCTCGCTCTAAATTTTTTTTACCCGACGCTAAAATTTTCACTTACCCTCCAAAAGTCTAAAGTGAGAACTGAAAAGTCAAAAGTTACTTAACCCTTTTGGCGGCTTTTATATTTTGCAATTTGTATTTTACAAGACTTTAAAGATGTATGTAACTTGCAATGTGGAATGGAAGTAAAGTGTCCAATTTTTCGAATTTCAATTATTCAATCATGAGAAAGCATTGTGAACCTAAATTGGAAAAAAAAAATGATATATTATATAATAATCGAACTTGACTGGATTCAGACTCAAGAAAAAAGTTTCGAACTGAAGTGGATTAGACTCAAAAAAAAAGCTTGGATCGGATTTCGGTTCAATTTCTCAAGTCCAAAAAACTTTGGACATGATTTAGATTTGGCAAAGTCCAACCCAGTCCAATCCACTTACACCATACCCCTAATTGTCACTACATCAAGTTAGTTTGAAATGCAACGCACATTACTAAAACTTTATACTTCTTTAGCTTCAAACCATCGTACATATGAATAATATATCTTTTGAAGGGTTATCTCAAATTCTTTTAGAAATGGAAAACTATATAGGTATCAATTGAGGTAACACCACATATTATTAGGAAAATAAAACACTACATTTGTAACGCCCCAGAATTTCAAAGCGGAAAAGAAAGAAATAATAATAGTATTATAGGACGACGGCGGAAACATCGTCTTCTGGGAATGTCACTACTACAAGAAATGTGTTTAAATAACTAAGTGATAAAACCAACATAAATAAATAGTATAAATAAATTGAATTAATTAGATTAATATCCAAAAGAGAAAACTAACTCTTAGATTAACGAAAAGTCTAGGCCTAAAACATCTAACATTTTAATGCTCACATCTCAACCTGAGCCCAAAACCAAAGAAGATTCCCATCAACATAACCTGCAAAAATATACAACAAATATCCACAATCAGTGGGGAGTAACTAACAGCTCTCCCAGCCCAATATAGGATTCAAATAGCAATTTTAAGTAATGTTAAAATAAATGTTACTACACAGCAACATGCTTCTAATCACAATTAGTAAATCAACAACAATAAACTTAAGATAAGCATACAAGATCCATAGCATAAGCCTCCAAAATAATTAAACAAACTAATATAATAGGTTTTGAGAAAGAGCACAACGCCAGTGGATCGCAACCCACTTCCTAATGTTTGTCAGATCGAAATCTCTAGACAGCCTATGGGCTTACGTTCCCTACTGTTGTATCTAAGAATGGTCAAACTCCCGATGCAAGATAGTACCAAGCTTAGTACTTCCCAACCTCTCAGACGACAACAATTAACCCAGGTAATACCCCTAAATCGCGACCTAGGTTGTTGGCATGTTCTTCACCGGGGACTACATCTATCTCACCGAATATCTTAATCTCAATAAAATATTTCTACAAATAAATACTATAATTTATTCATCAAATATAAATAATAAGGATGCCCTTCAGGCCTTACTCCTAAAATCAGCAGAAACTAGGATCGCAATCCAAGAGTCTCAATTCAACAATATTTATTCTTCTCAAAGTAATAGTGATAATAATACTAATAAAAATCATTTCGCCCAACCAAAAAGAATAAACACTCTTTAAAACATAATTATACACCAAATACACAATAAAATCAAATACTCCAAACTACTACACTCTCGTTGTCTGAGTTTGGGTACAAGGTTAATTACAACGTTAGTTATAATACCCCGGTACATAACTCTTGGCGAAACGGTACTAAAGACAGTATTATTCTCTCTCGAGTACTGTAACATCGACAACTTAGATATTGATTTATAAAAGTACAACATTATTATACTCTCAATTTAATTACAAACAACAATACCATCATAAAATAAATAAGACACTCACAATATAACTATAAGTAAATATATCATTCAACTCAATAATAAAAATAAATAAATAAAACATGCAACAATTCTTCAAAAAGCTCCATATAACAAGATTTCACCTAAAAACAAGTCTTAACATGCTTCAACACAACAAAGTACGCCCTTGTGAAATGGTTTTAAACATAAGCAGCAACTTCAAATAGACATAAATTTTAGCATACACAATATTTTTATGAGATTCCAATTGTATGTTAAAAATTATCTCAATAGCTTTCCAACGAATGGTCATAAGCTCAATTCCGATGTAAAACGAGTGAAATATGACACTTTGAACATACACTGTCCAAACAGGTCGCGGGGCGTGAAACAGTTCACGGGCCGCGAAAAGCTGTTTATTTCCTCGTGCACAGCAGTAGGTATGCTATTTGATCACCCGAATTTTCACCACATATCCTCATACATCAAAACGAAACATACCCAAGCCAATATATGATTAGTACCATACAAATTAACTACTTTAACATAAGGATTAACATAAAATATAAATTACATAGCCCCAAACATGATAATTTCCAGATTATAAATCCCACCAAATTACACCCAAAACTACACCAAATGACAATACACTCAAAATGACAAATACTAAGGCATGAACATAACTTCAAGGCTCTAATTCCTACCATTCACAAGTACTTTCATGCTATCAAAACAACAAGATACTTAGCGGTAATCACATAACAAAATAGGCTTAACGTACATTAGGCACATAAAATTCCAAATGAAAATAATCCTAACATGAATCTAAGCCTACTAACATGAATTCTAACAAGACTAAAACAACTACTTTTATCCTAACGTGCTAGAAGAGACGTTAGTTACCTCGAATTTAGGTGGAAAATAATGCTAGAATGGCAAAGAAAGAAGAGAATAACATTGCTCCCGAAAACTCCAAACCGGATGACTCGTCTTATTGGAATGGAAATTGCAGTCACGTCTTTCACTTTCTTCAAAAACAAATCACACCACGAGAAAGATCTTTCCGAGTAGATGAATTTTGACTACTCACACGTCCAATTCCGATAACAGACGAAGGAGATATTGGGCAAACAAGATGGGTGTGCAGAAATGGCCTAAAATGCGAGAAGGGAGAAGGACTCTTTCTCTTTCTTTCCAAGGCTGGCGTGAAGGGAGATTTTTGAGTGCAGCAAAATAATGTGATTATTATTGGGATTATTTGTATATAGGCTATTATTGTTGTAATTAGGCCTTACTTTGTATTAATGCTTCTTAGTGTTTGTAATATATATGCTGATTAACCTAATCAATGAAGGTCAACACATTATTTCCCTTATACGCAGCTTTACATGGTATCAGGCCAATTAATTGGCGCTTGCTTTTTCTGACCACGATGGCCGGCGACGAAGCTTCCGGCAAGAATAGTGCGTCCAGTATTGACCCCTATTCTCCTTACTATCTTAGTTCTCATGATGGACCCGGCAATATCATTACCACTGTCGTTTTTCGGGGAGACAACTATGAAGAATGGTCTCGTTCGATCTGTCTCTCTCTCATGTCCAGGAGGAAGTTTGAATTTCTAGATGGATCCATTGCACATGTAATCTTGGTGAGCAATTTCAAACTCGTGCCGACGAAGATCGTTTTCATGATTTTTTGTATGGTATTAATCCTGAGTTGTACGGTAATGTGAGGTCCAATCTTCTTTCTCAAGACCCATTACCGAGTCTCGATCGCGCTTATCAAGCGCTTCTTCAAGAAGAACGTCTGCAGTCCATGTCGCGTGCCCGTGCCGAACAAGATGCTGTTATGACCTTAGCTGTGAAGTCCCATTCTTCTGCTCACGGTGGACGTCGTAGTGATGATTGCAATAAGAGTGGTTTGGTTTGTACTTACTGTCATCGTACGGGCCACGATGAGGACCATTGCTTTACCAAACATGGATATCCCGAGGGGTGGGAGCATCGATCACGTAGCGGCAGTGGCCGCGGTGTTGGCAGTCGTGGTCGCGGGCCCACATCTACTAGCACTTCTGGGGGTGCTGGTCGCAGCAAAGGGACCGAAGTGCGTGCCACTATTACTAGCAGCAGCACAGATGGTGTGGGTAGTGCTTTCTCAGGGGCACGCAGTGAGGGAGCTCTTCCTGGTATGACTGAAACTCAGTGGCAGCGTCTATTAGACATGCTTGGTAATTCCTCCATCAAAGTTAATGATGATCGTTTAAGTGGTAAGTGGTTTGTACATCTGTGGATTATCGACACGGGAGCCTCAAATCATGTAACTGGCAATTATAATTTATTACACAATGTGACTGATATAGTAGAGTGTCCAGTTGGTCTTCCGGATGGTAAGCAAACATGCTCTACCAAGCGTGGTGAGGTGTATTTGACGCCGGGTTTGATATTGAAAAATGTTCTTTACGTGCCAAAGTTGAATTGCAATTTAATTTCTGTTACCCATCTTGCTGATGATCTAAATTGTGTTGTTCAATTCACTAAACATTTATGTGTTATACAGGACCGACACTTGAGGACCCTGATTGGAGTAGGTGAACGGAGAGACGGACTCTACTACTTTCGCAATGTTCCGAAGATACAAGCTTTGAGTGTGGATGGGCAACTACTCCGGAACTGTGGCACAGAAGGCTGGGGCATCCTTCTGACAAAGTAGTGCGGTCTCTTCCTTTTGTTAGTAGTTCTAGTCCTATCTTAAATAAAGCTTGTGGTGTATGTCATCAAGCAAAAACAGTCTAGAGATAAATTTCCGCTTAGTGACAGCAAGGCTAATTATTGTTTTGAAATGATACATTGCGATCTTTGGGGGCCTTGTAACACGCCTTCTTCATGTGGAGCTAAATATTTTTTAACACTTGTGGATGACTTTTCTTGAGCTGTGTGGATTTTTCTTTTGATTGATAAAACATAAGTATTTGTGGTGTTTAGATCTTTCTTTGCTATGATTGTCCGAAAATTTGATGCTAATGTTAAAGTTGTTCGTAGTGATAATGGTACTGAATTTAATTGCATGAAAGACTATTTTGTGGACAATGGTATCTTGTTTCAAACCTCTTGTGTTGGTACTCCTCAACAAAATGGGAAAGTTGAGCGAAAACATCGTCATATCTTGAATGTTGCTAGAGCCTTGAGATTTCAGGGGAATTTACCAATTGATTTTTGGGGTGAATGTGCATTAGCTGCAACATATTTACTTAACCGCACTCCCTCTCCTTTGCTTAGCAATAAAACCCAGTATGAGTTTCTTTATGGTCATCCACCTACTTTTGCTGAATTACGTGTGTTTGGGTGTCTATGTTATGCTCACAATCAAAAGGCTAAAGGAGATAAGTTTATGAGTCGGAGTCGGAAATGTGTTTTTGTAGGCTACCCTCATGGAAAGAAGGGTTGGAAACTTTATGATTTAGATTCGGGAGATTATTTTGTGTCTCGCGATGTGAAATTTTATGAGAATGAGTTCCCCTATGCCACTTTGGACACTATCGCCTCTAGTGTAGATATCACTCCCGCTCCTGTCATTTCTCCGTCTTTCGAGGATGATATGTTGTGTGAATATATAGATGTTGCTAATGTTGAGGAAGTGCAAGGTAGTTTAGTTGGTGATGGTATTGATGAGGTTGTGACTGGTGTTGCGGGTCATATGGAGGAGGAGGTTGTGGCCACTCCTAATGTTGGTGTTGCGGGTACTTTGGAGGAGGAGGCTGTGGCCACTCCTAATGCTGGTGTTGAGAGTACTTTGGAGGAGGAGGCCGTGCCCACTCCTACTGATGTTATTGGTGGTGACAAAGGACGAGGCAAGCGTCAAAATTTTCCATCGACAAAGTTGCGTGATTTTGTTACTAATACTGTGCGAAAAGTGAGTCCGTCTCCCATTCCCGAGTCATCTGATTTCCTCTCACTCCTCAGGTAATCCTTATCCTATAGCACACTTTGTGAATTGTGACCGATTTTCTATGGGACACAGAAATTTTCTTGCAGCTGTTTCCGCAGGTATAGAGCCTTGTTCTTTCAAGGAAGCTATGAAAGACCCAGGATGGCGTGCTGCTATGCAGAAAGAGATTCAAGCTTTAATTTGGAGGATAATGGTACTTGGAGTATGGAAACTCTCCCTCCAGGTAAGAAGGCTCTTGGTAGTAGATGGGTCTACAAAGTGAAATATAATTCTGATGGTAGCATAGAGCGTTTGAAGGCTCGCTTAGTGGTATTTGGCAATCATCAGGTTGCTGGCATTGATTATACAGATACTTTCGCACCAGTGGCTAAAATGACTATTGCTCGTGCCTTTTTAGCCGTCGCTGCAGTGAAGAATTGGGAGCTACATCAGATGGATGTCCATAATGCTTTCTTACATGGGGACTTGTCAGAAGAGGTGTATATGAGACTACCTCCGGGTTTTTAAGGTGCTAAGCTTAATCAGGTTTGTCGATTGCGGAAATCTCTCTATGACTTGAAGCAGGCACCGAGGTGTTGGTTTGCCAAGTTGGCAAATTCTTTGCGACGGTATGGTTTTCGCCAGTCCTATTCTGATTATTCATTGTTTACTCTTCGCCAGGGTAACGTTCAGATCAATGTACTTGTCTATGTTGATGATTTAATTCTTTCTGGGAATGATTCCGCTGCTTTATCTGTTTTTAAGAAGTATCTAAGTTCTTGTTTCCATATGAAAGATCTTGGTGTATTGAAATATTTTTTGGGCATTGAAGTAGCTCGAAATCAGGAAGGTATTTACCTTTGCCAGCGCAAGTACATCCTTGACATCATCTCTGAAACCGGCTTACTTGGTGCGAAGCCAGCTAGTTTTCCCATGGAACAACATCATCAGTTGGCTCGATCCACGAGTCCTTTGTTCCCGAACGTTGAGCAATATAGGCGGTTGGTTGGTCGTCTTATTTATTTGGCTTTTACACGGCCTGACTTGGCCTATTCTGTGCATATCTTGTCTCAGTTCCTGCATGAGCCTCGTTGTGATCATTGGGATGCGGCTGTGCGTGTGGTGCGCTATTTGAAGGCGTGCCCGGGTCAAGGTATTCTTCTTCATTCAGATTGTGATTTGCAATTATCTGGTTGGTGTGATTCAGATTGGGCTAGTTGTCCGCGCACTCGACGATCATTATCTGGTTGGTTAGTTTTTCTTGGCCGTTCTCCAATTTCTTGGAAGACCAAGAAGCAGGTCACAGTCTCACGTTCTTCGGCTGAGGCTGAGTATCGCTCCATGGCCGCGGTTACTTGTGAGTTAAAATGGCTAAAAGGTTTGTTGCTTAGTTTGGGTGTGGATCATCCCCGAGCTATGAACTTGTACTGTGATAGTCAGTCAGCCTTATATCTGGCTCAAAATCCCGTTTTTCATGAACGCACAAAACATATAGAGGTGGATTGCCATTTTTTGCGTGATGATGTGCTTGATGGTACCATTTGTCCTTCTCATGTCCCCACAAATGAGCAGTTGGCGGACATTTTTGCCAAAGCTTTAGGGAAATGTCAATTTGATTACCTTCTTCGCAAGTTGGGCATTTGTGACTTGCATGCTCCAACTTGAGGGGAGGGGGGGGGGCGTATTGGGATTATTTGTATATAGGCTATTATTGTTGTAATTAGGCCTTACTTTGTATTAATGCTTCTTAGTGTTTGTAATATATATGCTGATTAACCTAATCAATGAAGGTCAACACATTATTTCCCTTATACGCAGCTTTACAATTATTCATATCATTAAGCAAAGGTTTAATTGCCTTAAGATGGGTTAATGGGGGGATGACTCTTCACCTTTTGGTGGTTACAAAGAGGGTTAGAAGATGCTAATACTATGCTTAATACTCCTCTAAATCTCAGACAGCATAAGACGGAAATGGGCTTGCAAAATTCGTTACGTTGGTCGGTCCAAAATATAATTAACGCTTAAAATAAAATCACACGCTACTTAAATTTCTAGAATTACTAACTATATGATAAAATAAATACGCACATTATATATATAACTAATGAAATTACTAAATAAATATATATACACTTTAAATTAATAATCACAACAACATAATACAATAATTAAATAATTATACACTTTCAAAATAGTTTTTAATAATAAATTATTTTATTTTAAGGGAAAATATCATTTTAATGTAAACAAACGCCAAAAATAAAGGATGAAAATTACGGGGTGTTACAACATTAATATGAAATGATACATCAACCATTGCTTTCAGCTAAGTGATTTGGAACAATCATACATAAAAAGGCCTGTCGTACAAAATTGGAGGAAATTTTTAACTATTTATGCATGATTTCCTCTACTATATGCACCAAAGAAGTGTATGTACCAGATACTAAAATCAATATACTTGAGCATACAATTCCCCATATTAAGACACGCTCAACTAATCTTTGGTTAGCCTTAGTGCTTGAAATCTTCAAGTAGCACAAGCATGGAATTGTAAGTGAGCCTGTAGCACCTAGCAATGCTCCAGCAAGTGCCATTAGATATCCAAAGAATGGAAGCCACAACGCCACAATAACTTGTGTAGCAACCAAAATCACTCTAATGACAACCTTGACAAACATATTCTTCATGTACTTGCCCGAAAACCAACCTTCCGTAGTAATAACCACAGGTTTCAACAATAGTGCGTATTTCACTAGAGGAGTGATCACCGTAGTATATATTGCAATCTTCGAGCTGATTTTTTGACTTGGAAGGTTCAAAGTAATTTGTGACTCGACTGTCGAACCAAACATTAGGTACCCTAAGATTGCCATTGAAGCATATATGAAGGTAGAGAAGGCAAAAGAAAGCAACAATGCCTTAAAGAAATTATGTTTTTTTTGCATGGAAGTGTATAAGGTAGGAAAAACAGGATGTGAAGTATAACATAACATGTATAAGCTAATAGCAGTTGGTAGGCCTTTCCAGTTGAGAAGTGTAGCACTTTGAGCTTGGTGAAATCCAACACCATCAAATGCTCCCACCCATACAATTGATGCAAGAACCAATAGAGCAGCTAAACAACCAGTAGCTGAGATGTATGCGAAAATGCTTAAGTTATCCAACAACACTGTAGGGAGAAGAATTAGCGCGATAATAATAATAAAACTTGATTTTCCATCAATTGATATCCCAAATGCATGAATTGCCACTTTGGGAAATAAACTGTGTAGATTGTCTCCTTCTAAAATTAGAAAACCTGTGGTAGCCATATAAAGATCTGCATATAAAACTATTGATACAATTATTTTACCAATTTTTCCAAAAGCATGTTCTCCTATGTCGGAATAACTTTTGATTTTTGGATCGACCTCCATGCACCGTTTTACTAGAAGGCCCGTGTAAGTAGCAAGAATGGATATGGTGAAAAGCAAAATCAAACTCAACCAACCTCCTGAAGCTAATGCATAAGGAACTAGTATAACTCCATTTCCTGGAAAACAAACACACAAAAAATGTAATTTATTTTCTCCATAGATTTAAATCCAATTGCAAAATCTAGAGATAGATTGAGGCGGTGTATAACAATTTATAACAATTCTACAAATTACATATAAATTATACCAAAATTATTAATACATACTTTTTATAAATTAGTAGAAAATATAATCAAACTAGAATATCTTAATAGTTTTCAAGGAAAAAGTGGAACAAGATAAAAGAAAAGGATTGATATTTAACGGTCCATATAACATCTCAATAACATGCATACCACATACATTATGTTATAGACAAAGGTGCTACAATTAGCAAAACCAGAGATAGTAATAAGGTACCCCTATTTTTATATCTGGCTTTGAGCTTAAAGGATTGAGCTAGTGACCACGTATTAGTACATGAGGTATAAGATGTTGTTTACATTGCTAATTAACAAAGTAACAATGCACGTAAACGATAGCAAGATATGATTTATACATATTTATGGCTTGTTTACATGCGCTATTGGTCTCTCCATAGTCCATACTCATCAACATTGCCAAAAAAAATAGAGAAAAAGATAAATAAACAAAAGAACAAAATGAATGGAAAAAACAACGTAACTAACCTAGGATGGTGTTGGCACCATTGAAGAAAGTCTTAAAAAGCGAAGTGTTTCCTTCTATAAGGGACAACTGATTGTTGTTAGCCTCTAACTCCTCAACCGCCGGCGCCGGCGGTGTAAAGCCAGATTTCCCATTGTGCTCACCCTCCATTGCCATATTTTCAAGAGAGAGTGAGGTGGGAAGTAACAAGTAAAACTTAGAAGCACTAAATTTGGCCTTAATACTTAATAGCCAAGCAATTGCGTAGATATATTTTTGCGCAAGTTTTGAGGAGATTTTGTATATGATAATGATAAAAAAAAACGAAATAGAAAGAAGTAGATTATTTATATGGTGTTATTCTAGAGCTTCAGGAGTTGTATATATAGACTATAGTATAGTATCAGTAAAAAATCCGGATTATTTTGATAGTTGAAAAGACACTTTTTTTGGGTAGTGTAATATAAAGAAAGTACTCACCTAAAGTAAAGTGATTACTTGATCTCTTAAAGTTAATTTCAAGTCGCTCCCCAACGTTGACGCCCACCAGGCACCAATGTTGACAATTCAAGTGAGCCATCGTATGTCCGGCCGTATATAATCAAAAGTACCTTATATATTGACTAGTGTAAATGTGTAATGCTTTAATACTGGTGTCTTGCGATTGTGGCTGGCGCAGATTGTTTTAGGTAGTCAATGTTTATAACTGACAATTGACATATATAGTAACATTATTGGTGACAAAAGGTACCATAAAGGCTTCGAATCTTCTAACACCCAAACCCACTTTTTCCACAAAACATGGACTTGATCTGGACTGCCGTATGTATCAAAAAAACTGGTGGCCTTCAGCTAATGTGAATATAACTAGGGGAGTTACGTCAGCCGTTAAGTTCTTTTGGACTGAATATAGCTAAACGGGATTATAATGACGACGATGACGACGACTACTACTACTAATAATAATAAGGCCCTATTCTTTTGGACTTATTTTCAATTCATTTCAGTTTCTCTCTACATTTCGGTTTGCCGCTCGGTTCAAATTTCGGTTTAAATTATCTCAATCCAAAACAACGGGGCCTAATAATAATAATAACAATAATAATGTTATTATTATTATTATTATTATTATGGAACTAAAGTAAACTAAATTATATTGAAAATCTGAAAAATAAATCCAAAACTACAAGGTAACTTTTTACATATATCGTTTCTTTTGCACATATTAATTTACATATATAGATCTTATCATCTTTATAAAGATTAAAAGTTAAGTAAAATATCAACGTAAAAAAAGAATAACATTTTGCATATTATGTTAAATAATTTATGTTTTTATGTAGCTAATATATGATCCGACCTTATTTATATTTGTGTAAACAATTTGATAGAACACCGGTTTCAAAACTTATAAAGCTAGTATTCTGGTCCACAAAAGCCACCCATATGATATATATAGTGGTCCTTTTTTTTCGTATAATAAGCTTTCAAAATCTTAAGTTACATTAATCTATTACTCCTATTATCTAACACAATGACATTTTTTATATAGTTACCATGCACTTCTTACATTAATTTATCATAATGAAATTTTCATTTTATATCATAATAACTTCTTTTTTTCACATAGTCACCCTTTACAATCTACATATTTTCCTCTTTTATACATACATTTTTTGATATAGTGATCAATTTTCCATATATCACATGTACTAATATTAGGTCCATATTAATTCAGTATGCGTAAATCAAGTCTATATAAGTGTTTTACATTCTCATATTGAGCTTTAGCATTTTATGTGATGATGAATTCCATCTTTGAGGTCAAATAGCTAAGTCAACTATAATTTAGTTATCAAATTTGACAATTATTTTCTAGAAGAGTGATCTAGCAAGTCAAAGATTGATGATCTCAACTTAAGCATCGCGCACGCAGTCATAGTCAAAATCGAGTAACACTCCTAAGTGGAGATACATGCAGATTGCAGACATACATGCAGTCATGCATGCACATGGAGTGTCCTACGTTGTTTGTCCTTCTTCCTTCTAGAATCTAAAATGAATCATTAATATCTAACACTCCTAAGTTTAATTCAGCAAAGTGGCTCTATTGAGGAGAGTAGATTTTTATTTATTTTGGGAAGTTCTGGCTGCTTCATATTGGAATACTACTATAAATACGTAGATATATAGATATATTGTTGAAGCCTACCACACCACTAGCTTACTAAGATTTCCTAGTCTCATTTCATCTTTTTTTTTAGTTAACCTCTTTTTTTTTCTCACTTACTAATTACTTCTTTTTCGGACGTAAAGGTAATTAGTTATGAAGTCCTACTTATGATTAATAATAATCTAAATTTCCTATTCTTAGTTTGATTTTGTATTAATTTCCTATATTATGACGATATTGCAGGAAGCAAGAAGGAAAATGGTTGGAACAAAAGCAAGAGCACCCTTCAAATACTTTGTGGTAATATATATATATACTCAATCTTTTAATTTGGTGGATAATATAATTTGTCTTCTAGAAAAATTTGAAGAGATAAGTAAACATTGAAAATATAAGGTACAATATCGAAATATCATACATATATATCTGGTTTTATAAATACTAATCAATCAAAATTGATAGGTACACCATTTTTTTTTTTGTTGCAAACTAATTAAGGCCTTGAATTTTGCCATTATTCATTTACTCACTTAGTCGCTTTGATTTCAAACTTATCTCAATATGTGTATACTCTTAAAGATATACTTTTCTAGTAAAAACACTTAATACTAATAGATAAAGAAAGCTATCAATGGTAAAAAAAAAATGTGTTAGCTAGTGAACGTGCAAGTCAAAACGTGGCAATTAATTAAAAAGACTAGAGATAGCTAGGTTACATTGGTCGTCCAACTACGGCTAGTTTAGGTTTCTTACAAATTGTTTAATTTATTTTTTGATGATATAGTTTTAGGTTATTGTATTAATAAAAAAATAGTTTTAGGTTATGGTGATATGAATGCTTAATACAATGTACAATAATACTGGAGTAAGGGTCCGTTCTGTTCAACTTATTTTAACTTATATAAGATTTTATTATATTAGATAAGATAAGATCAGATCAGATAAGATAAGATAAGATCAGATAAAATAAGATAAGATAAGATAAGATAAGATAAGATAAGATAAGACAAAATAAGTTGAACAGAACAGACCCTAATTATAAGGAAAAGGCATAATATTGAATTCTTATTCCATATATACAGTCACTCAATGTATTAACTACAGGTTGACGCATTTACAAGCTCTCCGCTAAAGGGTAATCCTGCAGTGGTGTTCTTGTTAGATGAAGATAAGGATACAAAATGCCTGCAAGCAATGGCTCAAGAATTCAACTTGTTAACTTGTTATGTGACAAAGTTGACACCATCGAAGCTGTCAAAAACTCCAAGATATAATCTTCGTTGGTTTGCCCCTGCTTCAGAGGTACGATACTTCCTACTTAGGTTATGATTATCATATGAGTCATTACATAAAATTAGTTTTAAAGATTTAAAACTAAGAAAAGGAAAAGGGATAAACTATCATTCAACTCGATCCTTATTTTGAGAAAAAACTTCATTTTATATATATTTCTATGTATAATCTCAAGTAAGTTAACTTCAACTCCTTAAAATTCATTTGTTATATTTGTCAAACAAATTTAACTGCCTTTTTTAAAAGTACATATTTGGCTATTTTAATTTAAATACCTTAAATATTTCAGATTCTTATCATTTAAGGTAGTTTAAATGAGTTACAAAATACAATCTAATCGACGCAGGCTTGATTAATTACTAAGGCGTATAATCTATTTAGTATAATCTATACTAATATATTAAAAGGCGTGTCAAACAATGTATACGCGCCACGTGCCACCACTCTTACTCCACTAGAATTGTCCAATGTGTACATATGTTATGTCAACAAACAAAAGTAAATTGACTTGCAATAAGATTTGAACTAACCCGTGACATCTTGCTATTATATATTGCACAATTATCATCTCAACCAACTTTTAATCATGCTTTAATTGTCCACATTATTATATTTGTAAATTGTACCTTTTAAATATTGGGTTTTCTTTATTACATTTCAATGTGAATGGAAAAAAATGCATATGAAGTTCGGAAAAAGTACCACCCGGGGAAAAGCCCGGGCCCAAATACTAGTTTTTGTGAAAAGAATACAATAGCCATAATAATCAACATAGGATTTAGGAGAGGATAGTGAAATGGATGAGTGGCAGCTTGTTCACCTCCCACACCCAAAGTTTGTGGTTCAAATCTTCATACTCCCCTTCTCCCTTAGAGATAACAGATAAGCTGATAAGGGTGTATGCTTCACTTACCCATAAATAAACGTAGGATTTTGAAAAACTTTGTTATGGGTCGAAATTTAAGTTAAACATAAATGTTTTATCATTTCATTGTTGTTAATATATAGGTGAAAATTTGCGGACATGGAACCATAGCATGCACGCATGCAATATTTTCAACCGGGACAATTCACGGCAACGAGATCGAATTCGTCACTCAATCTGGAGTTTTCTCGGCTAAAAGGATTTTGGAAAATGGAAATCAAATAAATGGTCATGAACTAGTAAGAAATGATGATTTCTTAGAATATCAACACAAGAAATGTCTAATTCAGTTGCGCTTTCCATTATATCCAACAGTTCAACTCGAACCCACAGAAATGAAGATGGTACCTATGTCACTCAAAGGTCCATCTACATTGAATATTATGAAAATGCCGCGGGAAAATGACCTTATTGTAAGTTCATTTTACTTTTCAAATTGATCTCCATTTTTGTTTTTTTTTATCCAAGCATATTTCTGACATTAGAGATTGAATTTTAACCATCTATCACTTTTGAATTTCTATCAATATTGATAATGATTAAAAGAATATAGTGTATCGCAAAAGTGCTTTATTTTTAGACGAATAATCTGATAGTGCATTCATAAATTACATTAACATATAAAACACTTAGTAGTTCTCAAAAAATAAAATCTTGGAAATTAAATGTGGTTTCTATTATGAATCAATCTTATGCGTCAATCGTACATCATCAATAACCATGCATATACGCTATCAATAACTTCATTTGTTCTTGTGAGTAAACCATATGAGAATTAACAATATTATTATATATATTATCCATGTTTATACTCATTAGTTTTTAACATGCATCATCAATTAATAATGTTGTGGCGTGTCACCTGAAGTTGGTTCAACTCACTGAAATTGTCCGCACTAATTTAGTTTTTTTTAGGGGACTAACTCAACTTTTGTGTACACAGGTTGAGTTGTTGTCTAGCAAGCATGTTACAGATTTCAATCCAATAATGGATGAAATTAAAAATTGGCCAGGAAGAGGTGTTGCTATAACAGGATTAGCTCCTTTTGGATCTGGATTCGACTTTTTTACTCGTCTATTCAGTCCCAATTTTGGAATTGATGAGGTATATATAATGCCTTGTTTTACTTTGCATTTCTCTTTTAGAGAAATACTTTACTGGATACAATTTTTTCTCTTTAATTCATATATATACAAGAACAAAAGTGATCTCAAAGCACATTATATAGTAAATTTTGTATTTCTGTTTAGACTTGACTCAATAAAAATGTGGACAGGATCAAGTATGCGGCAGTATACACTGTGCTGTGGCGCCATATTGGAGCAAAAAACTCGGAAAGTCTAATCTCAAAGCGTACATGGTATATACAATAGATACTCCCTCCGTTATTGTTTAATTTACTAGTTTTGTCCGTAGTTTGGGATATATGTATATATAAGATAAAATATAGATATGTAGAAACTTGCATATTTAAATATGCCTTAATTTATATTTTCAAAATATAATTTTTTTTTTACTTATTTCTATAAAAGATATCAATAATCAGAATTATCTTTGGCAATCGAGTAAATCAACTATACCATTAAAAAATAAGATTTAGAGATATTCCCTCTGTTTTTTTTATCTTTCTCACTTGGAATCTTGACACTATTCATACTTAGAGAGAATCTTCTCAATTTTTTTCAACTTATAAGAAAAAACATAGTCATGTGGGGTCTTGTTTGATTCGTCTCAATTAGTACTTTATTAGTGCTCATTTGGTATACATGGGAATTTAATTCCTGTAGGAAGTTTCATTTCCTAGGAAATTATTTCCCTTATGTAATTCCTAGGAAATGGCCTAAATTTGTTTGGTTGACATCAAGGAATTTGCAATTCATGTGGGAATTCTGATTGACCAAGGGTGGAGTGGGTAATTAAATTCCCACATTTTGTGGGAATTTCAATTTCCCAAGGAATTTCCATTGCACCCATTTTTACAACTTCCTGTCAACCAAACAACTTCCCAAATGAGAAAATCATGGGAATTTTCATTGCCTACATAAATTCATGTCAACCAAACGAGCACTTAATATTCAATCGTTATAGTTTTTACTAATGTATAATGAAAGATATTTAAATTCAAAGAGATGCATTGGGAGACGCGCACAGGAAAGTGAGAATGATAAAAAAACAGAGGGAATATATTTGAACTTATTGTTTTTAAATAAAAATATATTTAGCTATTTTTAGTGAAAGTAAATCGTCTATCCCAGAATTTTACATATCATACGTAGGGCAATTTTTATCGTTGATTTATTAGTTGTTATTCTTTAACTTTCACGTATGTCCACACATAACTTTGACGATCATTTATATCTTTAATTATATGTCTAATAGTCAAATTATATAGAGTTTATGGTTTGAAAATATATATTTGAGACAACATCAAAAGCAAATTCCAAAACAATATTCGTTCATACAAATATTGATAAATAAAATATGGTTAAAATAATGATTAATATAATTAGTGCAAAGTAAAAAATAACAAAATGTTACTAATAAAACAAAGAATGTATACTTTTCAGTCTTTTAAAACACGTTGGTATGGTCGTATATATAATATATCAACAAAATACGTGCATTTTTATTATTTTGATCCCACATTGTGTAATTTTGTCCATTTATTATTTTGATCCCACCTTGTGTAATTTTGTCCATTTATTATTTTTTATTCTTTTTGATGGCAGGCATCTCCGAGAGGTGGGATTTTAAGGTTGCATGTAGACACAGAAACACAAAGTGTATTAATAGCTGGTGAAGCTGTTACCGTCATGGAAGGATCATTCGTCGCTTAATTACAGCCGCAATAGAAGTTCTCGTCGCTTTTGGTCTTCTAATATGAAGTCATCTGGTGTCTTCCTTTGAAAGTGTTTATTGCTTAATTAATTTATGCTCAATTTGTGTTCAGTTTGATACTAAAAAGGTAGAAATGTATTTACAACCTTTATATATGATGTTAACAATTGTGTTACCTAGATTGTAAGAAACATTGTTAAATACCCTTTTTTTACAGAGATTTTCAGAGCAATTGATTGATACTTTATATTTCAGATTTTTAATATCATCCATGTTACAACATGTTTTGGTCTAGGCCATATCTCAGTTTCACCATGGTTTTGTATTGGCGTAATGGATGGACTCAACTAAACCAATGGTCCTATTTGACTCATGATCCTATTCGCTTCAACTTGTAAAATAAATTGTGGATTGAATATCATCTAATTTATTGTCCGTTTGCAACTCTTTACTTTTCTTTAAACGAAAAGAAAAAAAACCTCTAAACATGACAAGAACAATTAAGTTAATGTTTCAAACCCTGGCCCTTCATATTTTACTGACCAACAACCATGTCACTAATTGAGTGAGTAATCAAACTCCTATTTTACACTTGAAACTTTTTTACTCAATTTAATTTCACATATTATTGAGTATCGAACAAAACTATTAACTAATATTTCCTCTCCCGCCTGAATTACTTGCAACGCTTTCACCAAAAATGTAAGAATTTTTTGGTCAAAGTGTTGCAAGTAATATGAAACGGAGGAAGTAGCTCTTATCAATAGTTTTTTAATTTTTTGGTACAATGGTGGGCCCCACCCCTATTAACTTATCTCTGGAAATAGGGGAGTCAACTGCCCTAGGAGAGTGGTGGTGAGAATCGAACCGGGATTGTGAGTGTGGAAGGTGGAACACCTTACCAACCCAACCTAATTAAGCCTCTTCTCTCTTATCAATAGTATTTGGTACAGTCACAAGGAATGCTACTTACATGAACCGTGTCCTCATGGGATCTCATACTAAAAAGGTGTACATAAATAAAGTATTCGTGTTATCATCATCACTGCCCCCCTCTCTCTCTTTTCTCTCTCAAACCCTAGCCTCCCCTAGATCATCAGTAAGGGGCTGCCATGGATGATTTCATCCATAGTAAGCCCCTTTTTCCCTTTTAATTTCAGTTTTTAGTTTATTTTCTTGTTTTGTTGAATAAATTAGTCTCTCTTTATGAGATTTTTTCAAACCCTGTTATGGGGATTTTAGTCTCTGTTGTGGAGATCTTCTTCTCCCCTATAGGAGTTGTGAGTATGGTTTTTTTTGTTGGTAGGTATGAGAAATTATTCTCATTG
This sequence comes from Beta corolliflora, assembly GCA_947648045.1. Taxonomy (NCBI): domain Eukaryota; kingdom Viridiplantae; phylum Streptophyta; class Magnoliopsida; order Caryophyllales; family Amaranthaceae; genus Beta; species Beta corolliflora. The sequence goes on along the minus strand of CANSZD010000357.1, from coordinate 229,285 downwards.
GTTGAAGTTCGAGACTCAACATGAAGGTATTGGAATCTCAGATGCGGTCAACATGGCTCGATCAAGAATGCTCTTCCCAGACTATGTCAGAATGATAGACTTCCTCATCAATAGCTGCTTGATTCAAAGAAATACAAGGGGGTCATGCACGTATTGCTCGATCTGGTTCATTGTAGTTTCTTCGAAGACGAACTTGATTTAACCTTGTTTGATTGTATCTTGTTTTTCTTTAATACCTATTGTAGATGTCGTTCGAACTTCAATTAATGAAATTTCTCTTTCAAAAAAAAAATTAAAGTATTCATGTTAGGAATTAAACACAAGTTACTTTTTGAGGGGAAAAACATGCAATCATTATAATTGCAAATCAAGTTCCACCAAAGTCATCAGACTTTGGGAAAAAGAGTTCATACAACTAACTTCTCAACGTGCAACCAAATGAGTTACACAATTGCCATTCTCCTAACATGCCTACAAACAAAAGTACAACTTAGAGCGATGAGAGATTGAGAGCTAGTGTCGCGATTTGGGGTTAAAATAGTTGGGTCGTGCCAAACTGTTGAGCATCGAGAAGGTAGTGGCCTGTTGAGCCAAGATGGAGCTACGGAACAATAAATCGATTCATGTGCTGCATTATTTGTAGGGGACCGAATATCACGATTTCGGTATCGTGACTTGTGTTTTTTTTTTGACAACGAGAAATCGTACATTAATTAAAAGAGGAAGTACAACCTAATGCTAATACAACCCAAGCTAAAACAAACACATAACCTAAAGGAGTCTTAAGAGCTCGTACATTCCACCTAATACAGAAATAAATAAAAACGAAACAAAAGCGCGTAGAAAGGGGCGCGCCGCTGGCCAGTGTTGATGATGGTGGATGCAAACCTCATATGACTGATGGAAGTGGTTGATGAAGCGATTGACGATCACGATTTGGACAACGAATAACCAACGGCGAGCGTCGCGTCTCGTCGTATGAGCAATCCCAACGATCTGTCATCACTTGGGATTCTGAGCTCATGACCATGTGAGGAGTCACGTTCCATTGTGACTCACTACTCTCGAGCGAGAGTATGTCAGGTTTCTCCATGATGAAGGAGAAACGCTGATGAGTGGGCGTGCTGTAAACCCCTAGATACAACTGGAGTGCCGCATGCAGATTTGAAGTTTTCAAGGCAAAGACCATGAAGATCAATGCCAAGCTAAAAGGAGAGCCAAACAAGTTGAGCCCTCGAACACACCTCCGGTTTTCAAAACCGGCAAATACACGTCCCAACCATGAAAGCCTATCATCACCTCGTCCTTGCTCACGAACATCGTGAGTCACCTTGTCCCTCAGCACATATTCCAAAAAACCGACATACTCAACTGTGACTACTTTTAACCACCAATAATCTTGACCCAACAGGCTAATACTTTTCGATGGCCACAACCAACCACCGATAACAACTTTAACAACTCGAAAACAACGCACTCCTTTTATTTGGAGATTTAACACACTGTTTAAGAAAATACCTGATTTAACTATTTGGAAACTCCAACAACCGGGGGGGAGGGGAAGGGGAAGCCCGACACTAATAGAGGGAAAGGGGAAAGGGGAGCCCGACACTAACAGAGGGAAAGGGGAAAGGGGAGCCCGACACTAACTGGGGGGAGGGAGGGGGAGCCCGTCACTAACTGGGGGGGGAGGAGATGCCCAAAACAACCACAAACCTAACTACGGGATCGTGCATACAAGACATGAGGACGGGGAGCGGGGACGGAAAACTTCAAAGCGCAAGCAAACCGACAAAGACCACACCCTAGGAACACGAACACCCTAGGAACACCCGACAAGCAAAGACACAAACCTAACAAACCTAAAGCACAAACCAAATAGATCCAAACAGGGAAGAAAAGAAAATTAAACTACAATGCTACTAAAACCAGACACAGGGGAAACGAAGAACAGGGGAAACAAAGAAAAGGGGAGGGGTAAGACTCGACATTGGGGAGGGGGAAGAACTCGACACAAGGGAGCGAAAACTGGAAACGAAAACGTAAGACCGGTGAGTGAACACCAGCGACGACAGACTAACAGAGGCTACGAACACAAACACGACGACTAACAGAGGCTACGAACACGACGACGAAAGGGAAATACGAAAAGGGAAAGAAAAAAAAGGGGGGGAGGGGCTCGACGGCCACCATGCCTAGGTGGTTGTCGAGCCCCTGAGGGTTTTGGTGTTCGCTTAGGTTTCGCTGGGGGGAAGGTTTTTTGTTTTGCGGCTAGGGTTTCTAAGAGATGGGATGTATCGTGACTTGTGAATGTATATTATAATGGCATCATCATAATAAAAAGTATTGTGTTTTACTATTACAATTTGGAAGTCACCTAATAGAAAGTCTAAAAAATTACTCTTTTTTCCACTTGTTATGTTTATGGATTTTTTTCCCTTTGGAGGTTTTTTTATATAAGCTTCTATTTACTTGTTTGAAATTGTTACAACACATTCAAACTTCATGGATAGTCATTATTCTAACTTATCTTTATTTAAATAAACAAACATAATGAGCGCTAATTGCAAACTACTAGATGTTTAAGATTATTTAGACCGTTAAGCATTTGAACTTAGGAAAATTCTCAATGGTAACTCTAAGTTTTGGTTTGTTTCTTTGTGCATTTGTGGTATGCATGGACGTTGCGGCCCTCCCAACGATAACCCCGTGTTTAAATTTTATTTTCATTAACAATCCTGTATTTATGGTTATACATACAGGATTGTAAATTAGTGTTATCTCAAGAGATGAGACTTAGAGAGAACATAACATAGTGCATTATATTATTTTATGAAGTTTAATCCGCAACCAAATATCTTTCTTTAAGAAAAAGAATTTTATCACGTTCAGCCCAAACAAGCGTCTTTTAAGTTGTTACGTTTAATATAGTAAGATCAAGTCTGCAAGTAGTTAAGCAATTGAAATCGTAATTAAAATTGTAGATATTGATATTTTTGTGTGACCACAGGATTTCAATATTCATTGTAATCATCACCTAGCAGTTTTATTGTTATTCTTTTTTTTTTTCTCTTGACAGCGATTCAGCAAATATATATTATTGTTATAAGTAATGTCGTTATGAGATTCACTATACTAGAATTCGGACATAACTACATCTGTCCATTGAGTTGTATTTGGATTTCACTCTACATTCAATTCTATTAGTAGTGGGTAATTTATCCACGGTGTCAACCAATATAGCCTATATATTGCAATTAATAGGGAAATTAGGGAGGGTCCCAAATATTTCACACGTTTTTGAGTTGAGACCCATTTGTATTTAATAATTGGTGTCCTGTCTTTGAGAAATTGAACATTGGCCACACACTCAAGAGAGAGATCATAATAGAAAGGTGAAGCTGCTTTCATTGTTGTTGTGGAATCAACCAGACAAACAAATGGTGTACATTGCGCTGAATCTAATCATATGCCAACGTGGAAAGGAAAATATTATAATATGTTTTGCATAATTGAATTTCCATCCTCCAACTGTCTTAGCAATCAATTTATCACTATTTATCACTATTATAAACATGTTTTGCATAATTGGATTTATTGCCTACCAGTCTACCGCACCACTAGCTTACTAGATTTCCTAGTCTCATTTCATCTTTTTTCTAGTTATCCTCTTTTGGACGTACAACAAGGTAAATAGCTTTGAAGTCCTACGTATGAAATAGATCATAATCTAAGTTGCCCATTTATAGTTTAATTTTGTATTCATTTCCTTCTATGACGCTATTGCAGGAAGCAAGAAGGAAAATGGTTGGAACAAAAGTAAGAGCACCCTACAAATACTTTGTGGTATATCCGTATACTCAAATCTTTTGATTTGGTCGATAATATAATTCGTGTTTTACAAAAAGTTGAAGAGGTATAAGTTTTAACATTGAAAATATAAGGTACGCTATCAAAATATGAAATATATATGGTTTTATAAATGCTAAACGTTATATCAGAATTGATAGATACTCCATTTATTTATTTTGTTGCAAGGCCTTAAATTTTTCCACTATTTATAAATACTCAATTTGATTTTAAAACTAGTTATTAGACCCGGGCTATGCCCCGGGTAAGGAAAAATTTCATTTATTAATATTATACTTTAAAATAATAACACTACATATAACTTGGTCTAGTGGTTAAGACTTTAGTATATAAACTTGAAGTCACGGGATCAAACCCTGTAATATGCAATTTCTAATTTCTTTATTGTATGTGGATTACATGGAGTAGAATGCCCTTAGGAGAGTGCCACATGGCATCGTTCCTTGTTTAGCAACGCCTAAGAGAAAGTATACATGAAGTAGATACATAACATTGATTGTCCAATTATGGCTAGTTTAGGTTTCTTACATATAGTTTACTTTTTTTTTTATAATATAGTTTTAGGTTATTGTTTTAATAAATAATTAGTACAGTTTTATGTTTATAAATGGTGAATTGGTGATATGAGTTCTTATATAATGTACAATACTGAAAATAAAAAATGGCATAATATTGAATTTCTTTTCCATATATAAAGTCACTCAATGCATTAACTACAGGTTAACGCATTTACAAGCTCTCCGCTAAAGGGTAATCCTGCAGTTGTGTTCTTGTTAGATGAACAGAAGGATACAAAATGTTTGCAAGCAATGGCTCAAGAATTCAATTTGTTAACTTGTTATGTGACAAAGTTGACACCATCGAAAGTGTCAAAGACTCCTAGATATAATCTTCGTTGGTTTGCCCCTGCTTCAGAGGTACGATACTTCCTAATACTTAGGTTATGATTATCATACGAGTTATTACATAAAGTTAGTTGTTTGAGTAGTTATAAAACCTTAAGATTAAAAAAAGAGAGAGATGACAATCGTTCTCTTTTTTTCTTTTTGTGAAACGTCTCTTAGTACCATCTCGAATAAGTTAACTTTCACCTCCTAAATTCTATTTAATATACTTGTCAAATAGATTTGCCACCTTTTTTTAAAATACAGATATAGCTTATTGACTATATATTTAAATAATACCTTAATAAATATTTCAGGTCCTTATCATTTAACATAGTTGAAATGAGTTACAAAACACAATCTTATCCATGCAGGCTCTTGATTAATTAGTAAGATAGCTTTGGTTGGAAACTATAAGTGTAATTTTCACAATAAAAGAATACCATGGCCATAATATATAATCAACATAGGATTTTGGAGTGGATAGTAAATTGGATGAGTGGCTTTTCGCTCACCTCCAACATCAAATCCTCATATTCCCCTTGCCCCCCCTTGAGAATTGAGATTAAGGGCGTGTAAAAGGAAGTAGAGATATGTGTTATATGTAATGAACATGTGATGTGCACATGACCTTAGTAAAATCAGCAACTAGACTTTTGTCTCCTTCCTAGGATCACGTGCAAGGATATTTCCTAGGGATTGTAACCTAGAGAGAGGTTCCCTAGTAATATATACATTGTGGTAGGGTATTGTAAATTTTTTTGATCATATGAATATAAACAAATCAGGTGGAGCCGTCATTGAGCTACCAACCTTAAAGCTTTGCTGCTGCTGCTTATCACTACAGCAGATTGTCTAACCTTTCCTCTTTCTATAAAAGTGTTCATGGTATCAGAGCTGCAGGAAGGTAAGTAAGAATCTGCTATACAAAGTTTCTATTTTTACAGTGCTAAAAATAGTTAAAGTTTTCATCTTTCATTCGTTTTAAAATGGCTGGAGGAGAAACATCAAAAACCACTATTGAAAGCAATAGTCCTCTGTATATGCATCCTTCTGATGGGCCTCACTCTCTGAAGGTAGACCCTCAGTTAACAGGAACTACAGACTATAGACCCTGGAAGAGGTCTATGGAAATTTCTCTTGCCACAAAGAGAAAACTTGGTTTTGTTACTGGTGCATTGACTAAACCAAGTGAAGACCCAGTTAAGAAGGAAGCTTGGGAGGCCTGTAATAGCATGGTGACTGCTTGGCTTCTCAACAACATGAATGAGACTCTTAGGAGGTCTGTTATGTATATAAAATCAGCTAGAGAAATCTAGTTTAACCTGAAAACAAGATTTACTGTAAGCAATGGCAGCAGAAAATATAGACTGAACAAAGAAACTTATGAAGTTAAGATGAATGAGAGGCCTGTGTCTGAGTACTATACTGATTTGAGAGTCTTGTGGGAAGAGATTGAATCTCTAACTGATTATCCAGTTATCACTAATGTGAATGCTGAAATAACAGCCTTCATTGAAGCTGTTAATCAACAAAAAGAAGAACAAAAGTTGTTCCAATTTTTGAATGGATTAGATCTTTGCCATGGAAGTCTGAGAACTCATATCCTACTGATGAACCCCCTACCATCTGTAGACACTGCTGTATCAATGGTTCAGTAGGAGGAATCACATAATGATGTTCTGGGAAAAGAAAAAGAAGAAAGGGTAGGCACAACATTCTACACTAAGAATGATACAAAGAATTTTTGTACTGTGTGTAAGAAAAACAACCATGTGGCTGAAAAATGTTGGTTTAAGATTGGTTTTCCCACTAGTAACAACAACAAAGCAAAGCAAGGGTTCAAGAACTTTGAGATCAATCAAGAGGGTAAAGGAAGTAACTACAGAGGAAAATATCAAGGGAGCACTGAGGGTCAGAATTTCAGGAAGAAAAATGCTTCTAATGCTCAACTAAATGTGGGCAATGCTGAACTTGCTACTGCCATAGCTCATCAGCTGCAAGAAATGCTGAAGCTAGGTGGCAGCTCTAGCAACTCTGCTGTGAAAAAGGGAGATGAAACAGATGAGGAAATAGACACTCACTTTGCAGGTATGATTTCCTGCCATTTTGTGAAAAATGCTGATGATGCTTGGATAATTGATTCTGGTGCATCAGATCATATGATTGCCAGCCTTGATAGACTGAAGAATGTGAAACAATTGTCTCACAAACCAAAAATAAATCTCCCAAATGGTGGTACAACCTATGTGACTCACATGGGAAATGTATTGCTAAGAAATGGAGTTGAACTTAAGGATGTACTTTATGTTCCTGAGTTTAAACAAAACCTTTTATCAGTTCAAAAGTTGAATGAACAAAATGATTTTTGTGTAACATTTTACAAAAACTGTTGTGTTATGCAGGATTGCACAACACAGAGAATTAAAGGAACTGGTACTGCCACTGGTGGTCTCTACTACCTCCACAATCAACCTCACATCAACCAAGATACAAGAAAGCCTACCTGCTTAAATATAACACCAGAAAACAAGCTTCAAATACATTCTACTAGACCTAAGGCAAACACTAGCCATGTTTTTGAATCAAATGTTGTTGATGTTAACAACAACTGTAATGATGTTTATGACTTTGATATCAATGACTTGAATTGTGGAAATTTATGTAATGAAGTGTAATCTATGAATGCAAAAGTTTCAGATTATTCTCTTTGGCATGTTAGACTAGGACATACATCCATAGATCGAGAAAATGAAACACATTCCTAGTTTAAAAGGATGTGTAAAAGATGCTGAAAAAGAAATTTGCCTTTCCTGTCCCATGGCCAAGCTCACAAAAACACCCTTTCCTCTAAGTACTACCAATGTGGCAGGACCATTTGATTTAATTCATAGACATATATATGGGGCCCATACAAGGTCCCATATAAGGGAAAATACAGGTTTTTCCTTACAATAGTGGATGATTTCACTAGAGGATATAAATCTGATTCATTTATGACACTCAAAAATTTATGAAATATAAATCTGATTCATATTATCCATATAAATCTGATTCATATAAATCTGAGCTACATGGGTGTACTTATTGAAATATAAATCTGATTCATTTATGACACTCAAAAATTTATGTGCTTATGCTCAAACACAGTTTGACAGAAAAGTGAGGGTTATAAGATCAGATAATGCCTTGGAATTCAAGGATCAAGAGTGCATTGCTTTGTTTACTGAAAAGGGCATAGTTCATCAAACTAGTTGTGTGGATAGACCACAACAAAATGATGTGGTAGAAAGAAAACACAGGCACCTACTTGAGATAAGTAGGGCCCTGAGATTTGGAGCTGGTTTGCCTCTCTCTTACTGGGGAGATTGTGTTATGACTGCAGCCTACATCATAAATAGGCTCCCTTCTAGTGTGGTTAAACATAAAACTCCCTATGAGCTAATGTTTGCTGAACAGCCTAACTATACTCACATGAAGGCATTTGGTTGCTTAGCTATGGCATATAACCCAGATAGAAACAAGGACAAGTTTACTACTAAAGATGTTCCTTGTATCTTTGGATACCCAGCAACTCAAAAAGGTTACAAGCTTGAGAACATACTAACCAAACAATAGTTTGTTTCTGGGGATGTGAAACATGACCTTAGTAAAATCAGCAACTAGACTTTTGTCTCCTTCCTAGGATCATGTGCAAGGATATTTCCTAGGGATTGTAACCTAGAGAGAGGTTCCCTAGTATATATACATTGTGGTAGGGTATTGTAAATTTTGATCATATGAATATAAGCAAATCAGGTGGAGCCGTCATTGAGCTACCAACCTGAAAGCTTTGCTGCTGCTGCTGCTTATCACTACAGCAGATTGTCTAACCTTTCCTCTTTCTATAAAAGTGTTCAGGGTGTATATTTAACTTATTACTTACGCATGAAAAAACATAGGATGAAATTAAACATTGTTATGGATTAAAATAAGTTAAACATTTGATGTCAAAAGAAAAAAAATAAATAAGTTAAACATAAATGATTTATATTGTCGTTAACAGGTGAAAATTTGCGGACATGGAACCATAGCATGCACGCATGCGATATTTTCGACAGGGACAATTCAGGGCAACGTAATTGAATTCGTCACTCAATCTGGAGTTCTCTCGGCTGAGAGGATTTCAGAGAATGTAAATCAAATATTTGGTGATGAACTAGTAAGAAATGATGATATCTTACAATATCAACGCAAGAAATGTCTAATTCAGTTGCGTTTTCCATTATATCCAACTGTTCAACTCGAACCAACAGAGATGAAGTTGGTACCTATGTCACTCAAAGGTCCATCTACAGTGAATATTATAAAAATGCCTCGGGAAAATGACCTCATTGTAAGTTCATTTCACTTTTGAAATCGATCTCAATTATTTTAACCATGCATGTTTATGACATTAGAGATTGAATTTTGACCATTTATCACTTTTGAAATTCTATCAATATTGATAATAATTACTCCCTCCGTCCTTAAATAGAGTGCCAATTTCTCCAATGCACGTTTTGTATCGTTAATATCTTTAATTACATATTAGTAAAAATTATAAAAGTTTGATTTTCTTAATGTACGCAATGAGACGAATCAAACAAAGCCCTTACACGATGTATGTTTTTCTTATATATTGGAAATCTTTTTGAGGACTTTTCTTTCTACTTTGAATAGTGTCCAAGAAAAAATGGGCACTCTATTAAGGGACGGAGGGAGTAAAAGAATATAGTGTATTGCAAAAGTACTTTTTAGACAAATAATTTGAAGTGCAATTATAAATTATACTGGTTTATTTCTATTAAAACAATCTTACGCATTATACACAAATTTTAATGATGGTGCAATATTTTGATCATAGATCCATAACCTTGCATATACATTACCAATAACAGTCATGAGTCATTTGTGCTTGTGAGTAAACCATATGAACATTAACAACAACATTAGCAACTTTTGCCAGTGGCAGTAATACTTTATATTATCCATGTTTGCACTAATTAGTTTTTGACGATGCACCATCAAATAATAATGTTGTGATGCGTCACCTGAAGTTGGTTCAACTCATTGAAATTCTCTGCATTAACTTGACTTCTTTTACGTGACTAATTTGACTATTATATATGTACACAGGTTGAGTTGTTGTCTAGCAAGCATGTTACAGATTTCAATCCAATAATGGATGAAATCAAAAATTGGCCAGGAAGAGGTGTTGCTATAACAGGATTAGCTCCTCGTGGATCTGGATTCGACTTTTTTACTCGCTTATTCAGTCCCAATTTTGGAATTGATGAGGTATATATAATGCCTTTGTTTTACTTTGCTTTTTAGTTTTTACCTTTTAGGTAGTTTTTTTAAAGGTAAGATGAGTATCCCTTGCACAAGGGAGGGAATTGGGGATCCCACTTTGTAAGGGGCAAGAATCGAACCCTTGTCACAAGGGTGGAAGGAGGGTCTCCAATGAAGTAGGCCAACCTTGATTCTTTTTAGAGAGTTACTTTACGGGATAGTATTTTCTTTTTAATTCGTATATATACAAGAACAAGAGTGATCTCAAAGCACACAAAAGTATATACTTCCTCCGTTCCAAATTAGTTGTGATACTTTCTATTTTAGGAAGTTTCAAATTAGATGTTACACTTTCAATTTGGGTAATAACTTCTCTCTATCTCTCTCCTATCACATGTGACCCTTTTGTTTTCTTTCTCTATCTCTCTCCTCTCAAAAATTGCCTAGAAGTCCGTGATTTTAAAAGTATCACAACTAATTTGGAACGGAGGAAGTACTTACTTTATTCCTTATTAATGTTCCTAGTTTAACTTGCACATTTTGTCAACGTACATTTTGACTATTAATATACTTCCTCTGTTCCAAAATAAGTGAAACATTTGTCTCAAAAAGCTCTCACATAAATAAGAGAAGTGTTTCACTTATTTTGGAACGGAGGAAGTACATAATTACGTATTAGTAAAAAATATAAAAATCTAATTTTATTAAAGTACGCATTTATCAGATGAATCAAATATGACCCACATGACTATGATTTTTCTTATATAATGGTATAATTTTAGAAGATTATATATAATTCTAAATAATGTCAATATTTCAAGTAAAAACATCAATAATAAGGAATGGAGGGAGTGGTAAGTTTTGTATTTTTGTTTAGACTTTACTCAAAACTACAATAAAAATGTGGACAGGATCAAGTATGCGGAAGTATACACTGTGCTGTGGCGCCATATTGGAGCAAAAAACTTGGAAAGTCTCATCTCAAAGCATACATGGTAGTACAATAAATACTCCCTCCGTTATTATTTAATTTACTAGTTTTGTCTATTGTTTGTTATATATATATATATATATATATATATATATATATATATATATATATATATATATATATATACAAACTTCTTAAATCTGCCTTAATTTATATTTTAAAATTATCAATTTTTAAACTTTTTTCACTTATTAATAATTAGAGATATCACTAATTGAAATTCTCTTTGGCAATCGAGTAAGTCAATGATAAGATTAGAAAATAAGAATAAGAGATATACTTGAACTTATTGTTTTTTAAATGAAAATGTATATATTTAACTAATCTTATCAATTAAAGTATATCTCTTGCAAGAAAAGATTCAAAATTTGGGGTCGAGTCTTATTCCTTGGAAGAGGGATCTCCAAATTTCTCCTTACTTGCAAGGGACTTCAACTTACCTTATTAAAAAGAAATTGTATATATAATATATCAATAAAATACTTGCATTTATTATTTTGATTCCAACTTGTGTAATTCTGTCCATTTATTATTTTTGTATTCTTTGGGTGGCAGGCATCTCCGAGAGGTGGGACTCTAAGGTTGCATGTAGACACAGTAACACAAAGTGTATTGATAGCTGGTGAAGCCGTTACCGTCATGGAAGGCTCATTCGTCGCTTAATTACAGCCACAATAGAAGTTCTCATCGCTTTTGGTCTTCTAATATGAAGTCGTCTGATGTCTTACTTTGAAGTGTTTATTGCTTAATTAATTTATGCTCAATTTGTGTTCAATTTGATAACAAAATGGCAAAAATGTATTTACAATGTTAAGTGTATGAAAAGGAGAAAATAATTAGGGTATGTTCTCCCCAGCTTATTTTCAGTTCAGTTCAGTTCCTAAATGATAATCATTATTATTAATTAGTTATAATTTAATTCGATTCGATTGATTCGGTTGTTTTATGCCGAAGAGAACCGGACCTGAGTGTTTATTATATATTGATGTGTGTTCAATAATGAACCATGAGTACAATATATATAGGAGTACAAAAGGACTCCTATTAGGAAACTATCTCTAAAATATATATTATTCGTAATACTAATCATATACTTATTGGAAATATTCCTAAGATAATATTTTCCTAAGATAATAATATATACTAAAGATATTATCATATCTTTATTATCCGTAATATTCCTCATATACAACCTTTATAGTTTATGTGATGTTAACAATTGTGTTACCTTAGATTGTTAGAAATATTGTGGTTGTCAGTAGTTTAGTTGGTTAAAGTCTTGGGAGGTGGTCTGCAAGCGCGGGATCAAATCCCGTCTACGTCATTTGCCGTTGACCATTGTGGTTATCTTTACACCAAAAAGATTGTTAGAAACATTGTAAACACATTATTTTTTTTATAGGGATTTTCCGAGCAATTAATTGATACTTATTGGAGCAATAATTAATTCGTCCATGTTTCAACATGTTTTGATTTGGGTCATCTTTCTGTATTGGCGTAATAGTTGGATCAACTAAACCAATGGTCATATTCCCACTCATGATCCTATTCGCTTCAACTTGTAAAATAAAATATGGATTGAATATCATCTAATTTATTGTCTGTTTGCGGCTCTTTACCTTTTTAAAACGAAAAAAAAATTCTAAACATGAAAAGAACAATTAAGTTCAATAAAACAGTATTTGCATATGAGAATTGTTGGTGATTTGATTGATTCAAGTGATATTGTGCCATTTTCTCACAAAAAAATTTCTCTCATCTCTTTCATGAATTTTACCCAAACATCGGAGTCACCCAAATACTTTCCTTTTTTTTTTTGACGAGAAAAAGTAGTATTATTTATAAATCAATCAACAGTGTCTGCAATAACAAAGCTAACAATATCGGGTGGTACTTCTTCCAGCCACACTCTAAAAACCTTGAGAGAAAAACTAAGCTTAGCTAATCTGTGAGCTACTACATTGCCACTTCTTCGTACATGCGCATAGCTAATCACAGAGCACTGAGAAGCAATGAATATAATATCCTGCACTATTTTCCCAAAAGGGGAGGATTCACACTTTCCAACCCTTAAGTGATTATAGAGTTTTAAGCAGTCAACCTCAAGAATAAGGTGTCTCAATCCAGCTTCCATGGCTACTTGGAGACCATGTCTCGCACTAAGCGCTTCAGCAATATCAACATCCTCAATTCCATCCATCGTCACGCAGGTCGCCATCATCACATCTCCCACATGGACCCATATCTACTAAATCCATCCCACTTTCCACCTTGTTAAGATTGTCATTCTTTAATCTAGTTAGTTATACGATTCCCAATGAATTAATTTGCGTTATCGTTGCAAGCAAACTTATTTAGAATTGCTTAGGTCAAGAGCAAATCAAGAACAAATCACTCGAGAAGAGAGCCAAAATGGGAGGGAAATCCTCAGACCAGATCCTTGTATCAGCTTTTAATGCATTTTAACCAATGATTTCAATATCTCTCCTAAAATCAGTTTTTTTTTTCCCACAACATTAATTATCTATTATTTCATGTCCACCTACCTTAAAGTAGGTTCTCCCCAACTTATTTTCGCGCCCGGTTCGATTCCTAAATTATTATCATTACTATTAATTAGTTATAATTTAATTCGATTCGGCTCGGTTCAATTCGGTTGTTTTATGCCAAGAAGAACGCACCCTAATTCCTACGAAAAATAAGAAACAAGCACCATATTATGGGACGGGAGGAGTAGTTGGTAATTCCCTTGGGGTAAGTATAACACTATTACTCCTCCAATTAGTAAATTATGTTGATGATAACAAAATAACATAGAAATTAGAATGCATATCAAAATACAACACTAATTAATAACTTTTGCATAAACGGATTTTAAAGTAAATTAAAGATAAATCATAAATGCAATGTGATTAATAATTAATGTGTGATTTCCACCAAAATATCTACCAGTGAAGTGTATGTGCCGGATATCAATATCACCATGCTTAAGCATACAATAGCCCATATGAAAATCCTTTCAACTAGTCCTAGGCTAGAATTGGTGCTTGAAATCTTCAAATAACACAAGCATGGAATTGTAAGTGAAGCCGTAGCACAAAGCAATGCACCAGTGAGTGACATAAGATATCCAAAGAAAGGAAGAGACAAAGCTATCACAACTTGTGTAGCAACCAAGATTGTTCTAATAGTAAGCTTAAAACCTTTACTCTTCTTGTACTCAGTCGAAAACCAACCTTCTGTTGCAATGACAACCGGCTTCAATATAAGTGCATATTTCGCTAAGGGTGTGATCAATGTGGTGTAGATTGCGATTTGCGAGCTCAATTTGTTCGTTGGAAGGTTAAGAGTTATTTGTGATTCGACTGTAGAACCGAACATCAAGTAACCCAAAACCGCCATAGAAACATAAACAAAGGTCGCAAAGGCAAAGCACATAAGTAAAACCTTGGAGAAATCATGTTTCTTTTGCATAGAAATGTACAGGGCAGGTAAAACAGGATGAGCACTATAGCATAACATATATAAGCTAATCGCGGTTGGTATCCCTTCCCAATTAAGGAGGCTGACTTCTTCTACTTGGTGGCCGAATCCAATGCCATCAAATAGTCCAACCCATAGAACGGATATAAGTATCAAAAGTGAAGCTAAAACACCAGTAGCAGAGATGTAAGCCAAAATGCTTAGGCTATCCAACAAAACAATGGGGAGAAGAACAAGAGCCACGATTATAACAAAGCTCGATTTTCCATCGATGGCGATTCCTAGTGCTTTGAGTGATATATTCGGGAATAAGTTGTGTAGATTATCACCTTCTAAGATCAAGAAACCTGTAGTGACCATATAGAGGTCTGCATATAGAACAATGGATACAATAACTCTTCCAATATTGCCAAAGGCATGATCACCTATGTGGGTGTAACTCTTGATTCTCGAATCCGCCTCCATGCATCGTTTTACTAGGAGGCTTGTGTAGGTAGATGCCACGGATATAATGATAAGCAACACTAAGCTCAACCAACCTCCGGAAGCTAATGCATAAGGGACTATCAAAACTCCATTTCCTGAATTTGCAACATTTATCAACTTAATTATTGTGATTTTCACACCTTTGAATTTACCCTGAGTTGTAAGTTTACAATATCAAAATGTGGAAACAACAAAACTTTTAACATTATTTACTAACCCCACTTGCGACCATAATTTGTTCCGATCTTTTTTTAAATTTGTGTCAGTAAATATTTTTGGCAAAATTGGCCTCAACACCATAAACTATAGCGAGAGTGCATCCAGCACCACCAACTTTTGACTAGTGTATCCGCGCCATAATTTGTGGTGTTGATGCCAATTTTGCCTATATTTTTTAATGATTATTTACCGATGGAGAGTAAAAGTTACTTTGGTAAAAGTTGTACATTAAGAAAGCATATATCAATGATTTATTTCAAATATAAAATCCTATATACTCCATCCGGTCTTTATTAGTTTACCGTACTAACTTTCCATCACACATACATTCAACTTTAATATGAAATACTCCCTCCGTCCCATAATATAGTGCTTGTTTCTTTTTTACACGATCTCCAAGATGTAACTTTGACCTTTAATATCTTAAATTCCGTATTAATAAAAAATATAAAAAGTTGATATTATGAAACTACACATTGAGACGAATCTAACAAGATCCCACATGAATATGTTTTTTTATATATACAAATGAGAATATTCGGTCAAAGATTTTAAAGTTTGAACCACAAAAAATGAAGTAGGCACTATATTATGGGACGGAGGGAGTAATAGTTTATCTTTCTTTCTATGTCCAACAATATTGTTTACCCTAAAACTCTGTGCAAGAGAAAGGGGTAAACTAATAAAGATCGGAGGGAGTATATAAGAAAGATTATCACGACTTTATAGACAGTATGTTCAATCAATTCGACAAACTATAAATTTTCATATTATTACGAAAATGTCACTTGAAAAAAAGAGAGAGATGAAAGAACCTAAGATAGTGTTGGCGCCATTGAAGATAGTTTTGAAGGAAGAGGTGTTGGATTCTTGAAGTGATGATTTATTATTGTTGGCCTCCAACTCCACAAGTGGCTCCCTAACACAAGATTTGTTGCAGTAATCACCCTCCATTTATCCTCTTTTAATCCTGTATAGAACTCAAGGGAAAATAATAATCTCGTCAAGAAAAAGAATAACAATTTGAATGATAGTAGTATTACAGTAGCAAATAGTAGTAGAGTGGAAAGATGTAAAGTTCAATTTGTGAGAGTACCTGAGTCAATTTTTTGTGGCTGCCAAGATTCAAGATAAGAAGCAGACAAAATTGGGCTTCTTCCCTCTTTTCTTTTTGTGTCTGTTTTCTCTTTTACCCTCAAAATCCTAATTTGGGGCAGTTAGGGGGCACGTGATTCATTTACTATGGTCAACACTGGAATTCGGTGAGTCAACGCTGGAATTCTGGTTAATGTTGTTTTTGACAAAAAAAAAAAAATTATCAAGGTCTAAAGTTACCCA
Organism: Beta corolliflora; assembly: GCA_947648045.1. Taxonomy (NCBI): domain Eukaryota; kingdom Viridiplantae; phylum Streptophyta; class Magnoliopsida; order Caryophyllales; family Amaranthaceae; genus Beta; species Beta corolliflora. The sequence goes on along the minus strand of CANSZD010000357.1, from coordinate 212,701 downwards.
AAAAAAATTTAAAAGGTTGTTGTTCCGGTATTCGAACGGTGGCGGACATCAGAGATGTTCTCGTCAATAATCGTGGGGGCGTCTGTGAGTGGAAGGCTGCAAGGAAACAAACGTAAACTATCTCGGTGGGATGCGACTATGCGAGGAAACCCCCTCCGACGCTAAGGATTTAGAGAGAAATAGAGAGAAAGTAGTGTTTAGAATGTACCTCCAGAATGGTACCACTGGGTTATTTATAGAAGTACTATTTCTCTGACAGGGTGTATAATCCGTTGACACATGTACGACTGATATGAGTATGACTGGAGGGAAGATTCCCTTATTTTGTCCTCTTCGGTGGCCGAGAGCACCATCTCGGACCTTCAGCAGAAATGGTTTATCTCACCAAAGTGAGGTCGCGTCCCAGGAATTTTATGGCGGATCACATGGCTTGTGTCCGCTAGCAGACTTGGGTGCTACCCATACAATTGTCTTTTGCAAAAAGTTGTATTTAAAAGGTTGTCTCTCACCAAAAAAAAAACTCTTAATTTTATAGGGTATATTAGAGATTAGAACATGCATGAAAACAGACCAAATGACATCAATAACATTCTCTAAACGATAAAAAACAAGAAAGGTGGTTTAGCTGTTGTTTTAGAGCGTTAAGGAATCTTTTAATTCCTCATTGTTTAATAGATCTAATCTAACTTATTACTTCTGACTTATCCAGAGATCTTACTTGTTCCTCATACACTATTTTCCATTGGTTTCGTTAATCGTCATGTTAAGGTGAAGCCAAGCACTTCAAGCCACAATTTCATATTAACTAAACTTATATTTTAGTATCTTTTACCCTCTTTATTTCATGAAGTTTCATAGGTTAATTCTTGTTTCAGCTATCATTTATTTATATGATCCAACCTTAATTTGTGTGGGGTCACTCACTAACTCACTAATTAACACCTTCATCTTTCAGTTGATGCAGTTGTGAATTCTTTGTTCCTGTGAGTAGTTCAAAGTTAATATATCTTACTCAAATTTCCAATGTTCCCAATTTCAAAAGTTTTTAATATTTGTGTGGTCAGTGGCTCGTCTTCAGTCAGATTGTTGACTCGGTTAGACCACTAACTTTTATGTATTTTCCTTTACATGTAAGTCCTTTTTTATATTAATGTTTAAGGTTTTATTTATATATTTAACTTTCTCATATACTAACTTTTTGATACTTCTACCGTTTTTTGTTTAGCTAATAGTGGTTTGACTAGGTCAGTACTTCTAAAGTTCTAATACAATGAAATTGCATTTGGACTAAGATGGAACTGTCAAAGTGTTCGTACCCATGTCTAAGTGTTGATGACAATACGATCGTGTACTTGTACTAAATTGAAATTACCAAATCGTGAGACATTCAGCTTAACATTGTTATGTATATAATTTCAGGTCAGCTGATGATAGAAAGCTAGCTCAAGAAAGTGAGGAAACTCTCATAAGAAAAAAGCAAACAAAATGATAAACAGAAAGAAAAAAGAAGTTTTCACAAGATCATTTTTCTCCAAGAAATTTGCAGCAATAAGGGGAAATGGAATAGTTGATCCATCTGGAGTTTTTGCACATAGATGGAACAAACTATTTTTAACAGCAAGTATAGTTTCACTTTTCATTGACCCACTTTTCTTGATGGTACCTGTAGTAAAGGCAGAGTTCTGCATAGATAAAGAGTTACCACTTCAAGTGAATTTAACAGTGATCAGATCAGTTACTGATCTGTTTTACTTGATCAAAATATTTGTCCAGTTTCGAACTGCGTATGTAGCGCCTTCTTCTCGTGTACTGGGGCGAGGTGAGCTAGTTTTAGACCCTTGGAAGATTGCTCTTAGGTACTTAAGATCAAGCTTTTGGGTTGATATAGTAGCTGTTCTACCCCTTCCTCAGGTAATAGAAAAAAATAGTTTGTTTGCCTTCCTTTTTTAAGTACTTGAGATCAGGTTCTTGGTTTCGGTATTGGGTAGTTTGGCAGGAGCGTGCTATTAACCTGCTGCAAGGAGCAGTGCTAATGATCTATGAAGCACGAAACCTCTGTATGATTACCTGTTTATCAAACATTTTTGTTTCAGAAACTCCAGCTGTTTTCGTGCTAAGAATCCTGCTGGAATCTGCTGGATATGAGATTTGCTCATGTCTAAAACTTTTCTGTTCTTGAAAATCCAATCACATTTGCGCTGCACTACATAGCTAGTGATTGTGTAGCACACCCGTGCTACTATGGATTCCAGAGTTTCCTAATTATGTTGAAGTCATGAACACAATGACTTGATGTTGCTGAATAGAACGCGAGCACTTGATTCTGTTTGTATGCCCCAAGTCTAATTGTTAACAAATTTCTATAATTTCAGGTGTATTTCTGGGAGTTCATACCCAGAATTAGAGGCATGATGGTTTCAGATTACAAAACTACCCTGAAATTTATTACAATGGGACAGTTCATCCTGAGACTTGTCTTGGCCTATCCTCTCTTCATACATATTGCAAAAGCCACTGGTATCATGTCAAGGAAAGCGTGGTTTGGTGCTGCTTACAATCTGCTGTTCTTCATACTAGCAAGTGATGTAAGTACGGAAAGAAAACAACTCATCCACAATTCAGCTTTTGCACATCTCAATTCTTCTATATTTATTAAAACCCACTGTATTGCTCTTTTCAAATTATTAACAATGCACACCTTAGTCCTTATTATGGCTTTGTTCGCTTCAACTTATGTTTACTTAACTAAATGTATTCTTGCTTCACCCGTGTTGAGTTCTTGACATGAGTATGGACACTCATGGAATTTCTCATAGAGTAGCCGAGTCAGACATAGGCTCTACTCATGGACACTTGGAGTTGGAGACATCCCAGCAAAAATGAGCAACGACATAGGCTCTACTCATTCTGTATGATGTTTTTTAACCACTACAGGTTTCGGGATCCTGCTGGTATCTTCTGACAATACAGCGACAACTAGCATGCTGGCGAAGCTTGTGCAAACAGAATAGTACTATTATGTGCGAGTACAGCTACTTTGACTGCAGCATGATCTATAACCAAGATAGAAATTCATGGATACAATCAAGCAACATTTCAAATCTTTGTCAACCAAGTGCAGATTATTATCAATTTGGTATATATGCAGAGATAGTGCACACTGCTGCTACTTCTGCACCATTTTTCCACAAGTTTTTCTATTCACTATGGTGGGGACTTAGAACTCTCTGGTAAATAAAACTTTCCTTTAATCTGAGACTGCTTATTCATGAGGAAGATCTTACTCTGCTTTATCTTAAATTTATACTTTTTATTGGGATCAATATGTAGCTCACTAGGGCAAAGTCTTATCACAAGCATTGACCCAGGAGAGAATTGGTTTGCGATGTTGGTTACAACCTTGGGACTTATCAACTATGCTTTACTTATAGGAAATTTTCAAGTAAGCATCAACTAACTTTTCTTGATCAAAACTATTTTTTTGCTGATTTTTTTTATATATGTAGCTATTCATCAACAATTATTCTTAGTTAAAGTGAATTTTTATGTTCCCTTCACTCGAAATAAGGAATTTGAATAAATATGGTCTAATTATAATCTTATCTGAACCTTTCCGATCTGGTCTGAAACTTACTAGTCTAGTTTGATATGGTCTGTTCTGATCTGATTATAACATCAAAAAGTTTGTGAAAGTAAGTGGAAGAGAATATAGCTAGCCCAACTCCCCTTGATGATGAAAATTAAAGCTAATTAACTAGGTTCATGATTTTGTTGTACCCTAATGTGCTTTCCTAAATATTTGACAGTTTTCTTTAGAATTATTTGGTTGTGTAATATCATGAACTGATTTTGTATAGAAAAAGATCAAAATAAGATTATGATTAATTGCATACTATATGTTACATTGTCAGAGTTACATACTATCTACCACTGTTCGACTAGACAAATGGATTATTGAGAGAAATGAGACAGAGCAATGGATACACCATAGGCAACTCCCTCAAGACTTGAGAGAAAGCATAAGAAAGCATGACCGCTATAGATGGGTAGCTACTCAATAGCTCAAATTCACAAAAATCGACCCCGAAACGAACCTAAAAATTGAACTTCTAATCTTTTGCACCTAAATATGACATTAACACTTCAAGTATGCATAAAGTAAGTGGTGTGTGTTAGTTTTGCTCCTATATGTAACATGTAGGTAGTTTTGGGAAGTGAAATAGCTCAAATTAAGGATGGGATTTATGTAGTATCATGCATAGGGAACTATCTAGTTCATATGTGATTTATATTCAAATTGAATTTGAATGATTTATGCCGTTGTGTGAAGCATGTAGGTTATGATGATGAACTTATGTTTGTATGGAATATTGATGCAAGCATATGGGATTTGAGAACTTTATTTTATTAATTCACATGAGGGATTAATATTTATGTTGGTATTGGATCATGATTGAATTATGTTGTTCACTTTGGATTATCTAATTACTTTATGAGGACCGAGGGCCTTAATTGGTAAGTTGGTTATTTCACCTATGAAAGATTAGTTGGTTCTTGACTTGTTTAACAAATAAATAACGGTTATGGATTTAATATTGGAATTGTTCTTGGATTGCTAAGTTGATGATCACCTTATCTAATCCTAAGATAAAAATGGAAGTTTATGAATACTTGATGATTATATTGTTTGTTCTACTTGTGAGTCATAACAAGTAATAATTTATTAATCACTTAAAGTGAAAAGTGAATAGCAATAGCTTTAGACTTGTGCATGTCTGAAGTGTTGGACTAGTATGAGTTGGAGTACATGGTGGTAGCCCATGGCTTTTCTTGGGACCGGATTGATCACCGTGTCCTATTTTTATTTAAAAGGTTCCTCGATATCGTAGGTCAGGGGACTACGAAGTCGCGCCCGTACTTCGTCTTCTAAATTGAAGACTGGTTTGGTTTGGACAACTCTTTCCATTGCCTAAGTTTAGTTCAGTAATGTAGTCTGCGGAGTAAATTTTTCCAGGGATATAAATTAGGAGGAAGATTTTACAAGAGAAAAATGTAAGCAGGTTTGGAATTAAGATAATTTATATTGGGGTTATCAATTCTTGAGTTTGGCAATCAATCTATACTGAGTAATATATTAAAAAAGTAGTACATATATGGTATAAGATTTGATCCCATGACTTCATTGTCAGTATATTAAAGTCTTAACTGCTAAACCAAGTAATGCATGTTTGGTGTTATAAACTTAATGTAAAATATTAATAAATGAAAATTATAATTACTAGAGGCATAGCCCGGGCCTAAAAACTAATTCTTATCTAATGTCTGCTAACTTGACAACCAAATAACATACTATAATGAGCGAAGCTTGAATTTAGCTTTAAAGAGTAGCATGCAATATCATTTTTTTAAAACAAAGCATCAACATCATTATTGAAATATACTCCCTCCGTTCCTATTTGTTCTTCCTCCTTTGATATTTTTTGTCTCTCTCAAAAAATTGTAAATAGGAAGAACAAATAGAAACGAAGGGAGTAGTAGATAAATATTGTATCTGGTGAATTGGTGACTATTAAACATATTAGACAAGAAATACACTGAATTTTTAGCAGTCAATTGATAATAATGATACATAGGAAAATTGACATAAAATCTGATAATAATGATACATAGGAAAATTGACATAAAATTGATAATAATGATACATAGGAAAATTGACATAAAATCTGATATGTAAAGACATCAAAAATAATAGTGAAAATAGGAAAAATGACATAAGTATGTTGAAAAATGACATAAAAATTGAGTAATAATGATATCATTTCTCTTACAAATAATACCAGTTATGTAATAATGACAAGCTATATAAAGAGTTGAAAATTGATAATTTAATAGGAATAAAGATACAATTTTATTGAAAAATGACATAAAAATGAGTAATAATATCATTTCTCATATTGATGATATCAGTTTGTGTGTAATAACGACAACTATTCAAAAAGTTGAAAATTGATAATGAAATACACGGAAATAACAAGTTTAATTTTGCTGAAAAATGATGACATAAAATAAAGTGAGTAATAATGATATCATTTCTATTATAAATGATATCAATTTGTGTAATAATGACCAGGTATATAAAGAGTTGAAAAATGATAATGAAATAGAGTAAAATAATACAAGTTTGCTGAAAAATGACACAAAAGTGGGTAATAATGATATCGTTTCTCGTATAAATGATATCGTTTGTAATAATGATAATATATATATATATATATATATATATATATATATATATATATATATATATATATATATATATATATATATATATATATATATAAAGTGTTGAAAAAGATAATAAAATAAGGGAAAATGATACAAATTTACGGAAAATGGACACAAAAGTTAGTAGTAATGATATCAGTTTGTGTAATAACGATGAGGTATATATAAAGAGTTGACAAATAATCATCAAATAGGAGAAAATGACATAAAACAGCTCCAAAATTATACATGTTTGCTCAAAAATGACATAAAAGTCAGCATTAATGACATGAAAGAGTTTAATAAATGACATGAAATAAATTTAAAAAAAATAACATGATACAACTAAAAAATGATATGAAATACGCCAATAATGACATAAAACACTAATATTAGTTCACACATGAGAGGATGTTAAACTATGATGTAACAATAGTACACCATGTCACTTTTACTCATTTCTATGTCATTTTTACTCAAATCTATGTCTTTTTTTAGCAAACTTATATCATTTTCCACAATTTTATTATTGTTTGTAAACTCATAATATACCATATCATTTGTAATAGAAATAATATCATTATTACTAACTTTTATATCATTTTTCAGCAAATTAAACTTATATTATTTTCCTCCATTTCATAATTAGTTTTCAATTTTTATGTACCTTTTCATTATTACACACACTTATATCATTTATACGAAAATTGATGCCATTATTACTCCCTTTTATGTCATTTTTTAGCAAACTTGTATCATTTTTCCTATATTTCATTATTATTTTTCAACTCTTTATATACCATAATATTATTATTGCAAACTCATATCATTTATAAGAGAAATTATATCATTATTACTCACTTTTATATTATTTTTCAGTAAACGTGTATAATTTTCCCACATTTTTTTCAACTCCTTAAATATCTTATTATTATTACATAAATTGATATCATTTATGAAAGAAATAATATAATTGTTACTCATTTTTATGTCATTTAATTTGTTACCAAACTTATATCATTATGATCATGTCATTTATAAAGTTGTTTCATGTCATTATAAAACTATTTCGTGTCATTATTGGCGTAATTCATATCATTTTTTGTGCTGTCTCATGTCATTTTTTAAAATTTGTTTCATGTCATTTTGTTTATAATAATAAAATAAGTTGTATATTATATCAAGAAAGGTGTCAATAATTTTAGGATTAGTACTAAGTTGTTGTTCGAGTCTCAAAGGACTCCAACCATTAGACACCAATCAAAGCTCCAATTTTAGACCAATTTTGCTTCTATTCACAATACATGTTTTTCTTTTTTTTTAATCACTATACCCGAAAACATTGTAATTGAGATATTCTAATGAAGATAATTGCATTTCAGATAATGAAATATACTAAGGTCTATGTAAAGTAAAATATACTAAGATATGTAAGATATATATTCTAAGTAAAAAAGGGTTAATTGGCTAGAACAGCACAACCTTTGGCTCAAGTGCAAGGAACAGCACAACCTTAAACGGGTGCAAAGCGTAGCACCAACTTAAACACGTGGTGCAGAAAATAGCATAAATGGCACCGGAGCACGAAGATTCCACCGGAGCTAGGGAATCTCCGTTTAGGTATTAATGAAGAAGGTCTTCTACAAGAACTTCATCCTGATCTTCGAAGACAAATCAAACGCTATCTCTGCCTTGACTTGGTTCGACGAGTAAGCCCATTCTCTTCTCGCGCAAAAACTACCATAATATGATCATTTTGTAATTAGTTGGGATGACAAATAATTTGATTGTCCTCGTGTTTCGTGTGTGTAACCACATTTCGTCCTAGAGGGTAACTAATGGGCATACAAAAATGTCCTTGATTAATTATTAGCATCTATTAATAGATCTATATATATATAGTACACTAGTACTTATGATCCTATATGTTCATGATTTGCATAATTATGGCACAACAGGTTCCTTTATTCAACCAAATGGATGATCGCTTGTTAGACACCATATGCGAGAGACTAAAGCCTAGACTTTACACCGAAGACACACTTCTGATCTCCGAAGGTGAACCCATAACAGAGATGCTATTCATAGTCCGGGGCCATCTCTATTCTTACACCACAGATGGTGGTCGAGTAGGGTTCTTCAACTCCTCTGAGGTAGGCCCTGGTGAGTTCTGTTTCGAGCAACTTCTTACTTGGGCCCTCGAACCTCCCCTCAACGACAAAGAGACCCTCCCCTCCTCCACTTTCACGGTCAAGGCTATCACCGATGTTGAAGCATTCGTGCTCGAAGCAGATGACTTGAAATTCTCAGCCTTACAGTTCAGCAAACTTCATAGCAGAGAATTGAAGCACACACTCAGGTTTTACTCCTGCCAGTGGCGAACTTGGGGGGCTTGTTATATACAAGCTGCGTGGCGTAAGCATAAGAAACGTAAGTTGTTATATGAACTCACTGCAAAAGAGACAGAACAAGATCTGAATCTGATTGATGATGATAGTGCAATATATGATGAGATGGAAAGTTGTGTGCCTAAGCCTAATTCTGGTGTGGCTGTTTATGCTGCAAGAGTTATGGCTAATTTACGTAGAGGGTCATCCAGCAATCGGTTTGGGCCAGATTCATACGTCGTTCAGTACACTCTATGACTAATGACTCTTGATTTTAATGATATGGTAACTCAATGGGTGTAAAGCTACATTCAAGGTATATATATAAGGGCTTTTATTGAATAAGGTTTTTATTGAACAGGATATTTAACCCACGGGGTCGAAAATCACATATAGTTTTTTTTTACATGTGTGTTAGTTGTTCATTCTCTCCTTGTTCTTTCATTACAAGTGCATTATTATCAACTTATTGTTGTCTTGCAATTCCCATAAGCTAGCCTACTGTGTCCATTAACAAGATGGCCAACCATAATTAGACCTGGCCCTCTAAATTTTCTCTTGTATTTTTTTTATAGCGAAGTTGAAGTGTCTTGCAAGAAGGAAGGAGGGGGAATTGGGAGTCATGCAAGGGTAGGGGTGCTAATCGAGCGAGTCGATCACGAGCAGAGGGTTGCTCGACACGTGCTCGTTAAGTTTCGAGTCCAGTCGAGTTGCTCACGAGCAGCTCGTTTAAAGTTTCGGTTCACCTTGAATTCTAGGCATTTGATGATTATTATATCTTCTTTTCTTTACAATTTTTTCCCTTTTATACTAGATCAAATTATTTTTATTGAGTGTTAATGTATTTCTTTATTTCAAAGAGAAATTAATTGAAAACAATTGAGTTGCTTGCAAGGTTATCGAGTTTCGAACTCAACCAAGTAAGGTCGAGCTGCTCAACTCGATTAGCACCCCTATGCAAGGGGCCGGGTGAGACTTGCTCCCAAAATGTTAATAACATTAGGCTATCACATGCTGCTCACATTTTCTCCTGTATAGTTGTACTACAAGTCTACAACCATATTTATTTTGACTATATATATGAGGAGAGTACATAAGTAGTCTAAGAGCTTGTGTGACCTAAGAGAAAAGGAGAGGAATAAAATAGGTGAGTTATGTGATAAAGAGGAAGAAAGTGAGAAAGAAAAGCCAAATTATATGATATTATGCAGCTTGTAAGTTGTAACTTCAAATATAAAAGTGTTACAACTAGAAAAAAGATGAAAAAAAGTAATATTTATTATTTTATTATGTCTTCCAAAGATACAAATATCATTGTTTAATTATCCCTTTATAAATAGTTCTATTTATTAGCAGTACATACATAAATTTGCGAACCAATTCTCAAGAGATTTGTCAATGGTTAAGCAACAAATAAACCTTCCATCACAGTAACAGCTTCACCACTTATAATAACACTCTGTGATTCTTCTTCCACGTGTAACATTAAAGTTCCTCCTCTTGGAGATGCCTGCCACGTCACCCAAAAAACAATGTCATATTATTTCGAATTTATAGAATAATAATTATAGGGATGGATTACTTCCAAAAAAATTACAGGAGTGGATTGTGATCGATAAACAAACCATGTAGGCCTTGAGATGAGACTTTCCAAGTTTTTTGCTCCAATATGGCGCCAAAGCACAATTTATACTTCCACATACATGATCCTGACCACGTTTTATGGAACTACCATTAATAGGGTTGCTTCTAAATAATACTGCCTCCGTTTCAAATATAAAATACGTATGATATTTGAGATCGAATTTTGACCATTAGTTACTCTCAATTCATATTGATAAAAATAATAAGAAAAATAATATTATTATACGTATTATTTTTCAAGACGAATATAATGGTATGATTTTTATAATTTTTATTTATCATACTCTAAGAGATATTTATGGTCAAAGGCAAAGCAAATTATTATAAAACGTGAATAATGCCATACATTTTTTAAATAGAGGGAGTAGTTAGTTTTGAAAGTTGTCAAAGATTAAAAACATATACGACTATAGGTTCGTGATTAGTTTTCTAAAGTGATAGTTCCTTAATTAATTTTTGAAAAGCTAACTAGCTAAGCTACCCACCTACATTTTTTTGTAGGTGGGCCTTTTTGCTTAATTAGTTTTCTCAAATACTCTTATTAGAAGAATATGGGAGAATTATCAAAGAAAAAAACTGAACTATGAGCAATCAAGTAAAATTAGGTTGAACATAGCAAATATACTTAAAAAGACTGAATTAAGAACTATGCTAACAACCCCTTAAAAAAAGGTATGATAACAAAAATTGACTTAATAATGTCAATATAGAGAATTATTGGGAAGTCTTTAGTTATTTTGCATATAAGCGACTAAAATGGCCGAATTTCCAACTTTGACATCACTTAATCTATTTTTGTTCACATAGTTCATAGCTCATTCTATTTATTGAAGTTTCCATTGAAGAAACTTCTTATTGATTGAATATTCAATAATGTATGTGAAAGATTTCACAGTTGAGAGAAAATAAGAGGGAAAATGTTGAAAATATGATGTATAGCGCACAACACATATAAGTATCCCACATTGATAAAAGAAGAGAGATGGGTTCACTTTATATTGCAAAGGGGCTACTCCCCTTATAGCCATATGGTTTTAAGGTCAAACCTCCTTTGTCTTGTGAAAGTGGACTCTCTCTCCTTATGATGGGTGCGGCTCAGGCCCATATTTAACATGGTATCAGAGTCAGGCCCACGACTGGGACCGTTAATTTACTCTGGGCGAATTGAAAAAGGGACCTCACATGTGAGGGGGAGTATTGAAGCTATGATGTATAGCGCACAACACATGTGAGTGTCCCACATTGATAAAAGAAGAGAGATGGGTTCACTTTATATTGCAAAGGGGCTACTCCCTTTATTGCCATATGGTTTTAAGGTGGAACCTCCTTTGTCTTGTGAAGTGGACGAGAGATGGGTTCACTTTATATTGCAAAGGAGCTACTCCCCTTATTTCCATATGGTTTTAAGGCGGAACCTCCTTTGTCTTGTGAAGTGGACTCTCTCTCCATATGATGGGTGCGGCCCAGGCCCATATTTAACAGAAAATTAGAGAGAGTTTTGTATTGATTGAAATGAGGAGAGAGAAAACAACTGAGTAAATTAAAAAAAACGGAGGTAGTAGTAAGTAAGGATGAGGTGATAATTAGGTTTAAATAAAGGAAGTATTATAACTCAAAGGGGAAAAAGATTGGAAAAGAAAAAAAAAAGAGTTAGAAGATGGGAAATAAAGTCTTTACCTCCATAAACCCAATGTTGGGAGCAAATAGACGTGTAAAAAAATCGAAACCGGATAGAGAAGGTGCAATCGCAGTTATAGCAACAGCTCTTCCTGGCCATATTGCAATATCTTCTTCTATTGGGTTAAAATCTATAACATCCTTGCTAGACAAAAACTCAACCTGTGTAATTGCAGTCGTACAATATCATGATAAAATGAATAATGTAAGTTTAAGCATAGGAAAAAGACTAAATTACAACGTGTTCGCGGCAAACAAGAATCATGAAAGACGTTCAGTAATCCTTTTTGCATGGTGTGAAATGGACTCTCTCTCCTTATAATGGGTGCGGCTCAGGCCCATATTGCAATATCTTCCTGGCCATATTGCAATATCTTCCTCTCTTCTTTGCTAGCAAAAGAACTTATGCTTAATGTTGGTTTTCCAAACTATTGGAGTCGTCACATTTTCTCTTCGTACTAGAACATTTTTAATATCTCATATATCCCTAATCTTATTATGTCATTTTGCCACGTTAACCAACTACTTGATTTTTCTTTATGCATCCACCAATTAAAGCATGATGGTTTGGACAATAAAATCTCCTGAAGCATCTTCTAGCACTTTCCAAGAATATCTCATTTTTCTAAAATCCTTCTAGCAATTATATGATGTACCACCTTTGATTATTTAATTTTCTTTTTACACCGTTCTCTTTTACTTCTAAACATAGTACTATTGTTTTCTTAGAAAAAATAATACTTTTGTATTCTTCCCACTTCTATATTGACCGCACACCCACTTCCTAATTACCCACAGATCACTAAATTCTTAGGTATTTCCAAATACATGCAGAGTTAGGTGTATCGAAAGTTGTTTTTCCCTCATTTGTTCATTATAATAGTCGGGTTAAAAGTACCCAAATGAGCATCAGAATTAGCCTTGGTTATACATAAAGGGAACATAATAATAGTCATGCTGCCCCTATGTCTATAAATTAAAGATCTAACACAAAAATAATCTTCTAATGTGAGACAAACGAAACGAAGATTCTAAAACGAGCTCAACTTACTATAAGATCATTTTCTCTTGACATTTTCACGCAGTTTATTGTGGATTGACCTTTAAGGGATTTTGGGATGAAATTTATCTCGGAGGGGTCAAGTTGCACAGCTGAATATAGCGGAAAGCACAACTGAATTAGGAACTTATTATCCTTAAGTTGTTTTTTTAGTGTTTCACCATTTTGGTTTACCAAAATCCTCTTAGCCAATAAAACCCCAGATTTTGTAACAAATTCAACATCGTTGCCTTGGACCATCCCAGTTGAAAATATTGCATGAGCGCTTGCTAACGTTCATGGCCGCAAATATTTACCTGATCAAAAAATTTCAAAATGAAGATTGATCAAGTATATAATAAAACATGGATTCTAGGTATTATATATTTCTCTCCAAATCTTATTATAAGGCACAATATTTGACATGAACTATAATTACTTTTTTTAATTAAAAATCACTCTCAATACATATTAATAAAAATCATAGGAAAATAAAATGATATATATATATATATATATATGGAAAAGGGGATTTTCTAGAGAGAGGGGGGGCTCTGCCTTCTCTCTAGAAATTCCTCTTAAAAGCAAACCCTAAAAATAGCCCCAAATTAATTTCTTTAGAAATTGAAAACCTAGTCTCCCCTTTCTTCATCTCTTCCCAGTTCTAGCCATTGCTATGGCTTAGTTCTTTTCATTTTAGTCAAATTTCTCTTGTCCTCAGTCGGACTTTGTCCTCTAGCCACTTGTCTAGCTTTCGGGATGTTTTGTTAGTCGTGATGGTTTGTTCGCACTGCTGGTGCTCATCGCGGTGGCGATTTCGCTGGTTTTGGTTCTTTGGCCTTTCTTCTCGGTAGAGGTTCTCTGAGCCGTCTTCTTTCTCCCGTTTGGCGGGGCTTGGGTGAATCTTAAAGAATATTCATCAATTCTCCTTCCAGTTCGGGCTTCAATGCTCTAGTTCAGTTTGTTCTCGCGGTGATTCGTGGGTGTTCTCGTCGTCGGTGCCTCATTGGCGGTGTTCGTGTTCGCGTCGACTGGTATTTGTGGCAGCCCCGGATAGCTCTTTTTTTTCTGGGTTTTATTTTTTTTTCATGTTTTTATGTAATTTTTAGTTTTATTTAGTTCTTGTTTTTTTGTTGGTTAGCTTTGTGGTTGATCCTGTGGCCTCAAGTAATTGTGCTTCTCTTGTAAAGATTTGGGAGCTTATTCATTTTCGGTGGTGTTTGTCTTGCCCCCCATGAAGGGTTCAACGTCGATTTGGGCCTGGGGAGATGGTGTGATGCCGCGGCGGAACATTTACTCGAGTTCCTTAGTGCTCCTTTTTTCTTCGTTATTTATGTACTTGAAGCTTATTGTAACCACCCTTAGGGGTGCTTTAGGGAGTATCTCTTGTGTAGACACCTCCTAGTTTTCTTTCCTTATCAATATATATATATATATATATATATATATATATATACATACATATATATATATATACATACATATATATATATATACATACATATATATATATATACATACATATATATATATATACATACATATATATATATATATACATACATATATATATACATATACATATATATATATACATATACATATATATATATACATATACATATATATATATATATGAACAGTGACTTTGAACAGTATTAAAAAAAAGAAAAGTTAGTGGAAAGTATGTCTAGGTAAAGTCTAAGGCCTGATCTCCCCAACTTATTTTCAGTTCAGTTCAGTTCAATTCAGTTCAGTTAAGTTCAGTTCAGTTGCAATCAGTTCAGTTCAGTTCAGTTTAGTTCCTAAATTATTATCATTACTATTAGTTATAATTTAATTCAGTTCAGTTAAGTTCAGTTGCAATCAGTTCAGTTCAGTTCAATTCAGCTTAGTTTAGTTCGGTTCAGTTGTTTTATGGCGAATAGAACAGGCCCTAAATGATAAAAGTTACCCTTAACTTTTCATAGCCTCTTATACGCACCTTCATTATATAAGATCATCGATTTTTAAGAAATAATACACCAAAAAATATTGAAGAAGACAACAGATGAGACATGGCTATTTTTATTATTGTACATGTATAAAAAATTCTGATGAACAGATTTTAGCTTGTACTTCATATAGAAAATAAAGTAGGAAAAAAACGAAGTATATTTTAGTTAAGTTTAGAGCTGTCAAAAAATGACCTGATCTGACAACCCGACTTGAACCTGTAATGACCTGTAACCGACTTTCACCTGAAATTTTGGTAAAACAGGTCACCTGGAACCTGACTTGCACCCAACCTGATAATAACTGATACCTGATCTTGACTCAACAATCTATGACCTGAACCGATACCCGCCCGAAAAAGACCGATACTTGAAGTGAGCAGATCTGACAACGATCTGGACCCGATTCGACACCCGAACTGATTAGGACCTGAAACCGATTATAACTCGACTCAACATGTTATTGTCCCGACCTGTTGCGACCTGTTATCGGATTTACAAGACCTGTTGCGACTTGGTACATGGTTTTACCCGACTTGTTGCTACATGTTACCCGACTTGTTGTTTTTCTATAACTCGACTTGTCATTGATTTCACCACATAGTAACATAAATTATAAACTAACACTATTACAAAAAGGCATATAATTAGATGAACTATTTAAGCATTGATTTTCAATGAAATATTAAATAATGAAAAAATTTGAAGCAGTGACACACAAGTTTCATGACCCGTTCCATACCCGAAGCGATTCGAAACCAAGTATGGCACAACCCAATATATAACTAACGACGTGAACTTGACTCGAACCTGACCCAAACCGTTATTATCTTGACCTGATAAGTATCCGACCCACGCTTGACCTGAACCTGAAAGCACCCGCTACAAACCTGCAATAAACCCGACCCGACACCACATGACCACAAAAGATGACTTGTCCCAAAATTGACCGTATACCCGACCGAACCTGAAAGAAGAAACAAACCGAGGCAGACCTGACCGAATTACGACCGTTTCCGACATGCACCGGCCTGTTTGATTTATTGACCTGACACGACCTGACCAAACATGACCTGAAACCTGAACCCGACTCGAGTAACTGAATTGACAGCTCTAGTTAAGTTGTGTCATTTACAACTAGACCATATTGATAGAGAATACTATTAGGATAATATTTTCTCATTGTTATATATATATATATATATATATATATATATATATATATATATATATATATATATATATATATATATATATAGAGAGAGAGAGAGAGAGAGAGAGAGAGAGAGGTAGGATCCACTGAAAACTAACCTTAAGCTGAAAACTGAAAACCTGCCTTTTTGCTCATTTTTGCAGATTTTTGCTCATTTTATGTTTTTTGCTCATTTCATGTTTTGCTCATTTTAGCAAACTTTCGCTCATTTTACGAAGTTTTTGCTCATTTTACAAACTTTTGTTCATTTTATGTTTTTTTGTTCATTTTATGTTTTCGCTCATTTTAAAAAACTTTTGCTCAATTTACAATTTTTTGCTCATTTTATGTTTTTTTCTCATTTTATATTTTTGCTCATTTTATCTTTTTGCTCATTTTCAGGACCTTTTTGTTCATTTTATGTTGCAGTTTTCAGTTTTCAGCACAAGGAGGGGTTTTCACGTAATTCTATTCCTATATATATATATATATATATATATATATATATATATATATATATATATATATATATATATATATATATATGATAAGTAATTAAGTATGAAGGTTTAAAATAATACTATAATAATAGATTTTGAACCTAATCAAGAAATATTATATCAAAGTACCTCTAAAGTAGGGCTAAACCATCGAAGATTGAATCTTGGAATGTTAGATGATGATTCCATATCTATCACCTTTGTCAAATAACAGGTTAACCACTTAAATTCTTGAGCCATTGCTTGCAAACATTCTTGATTCTTCTGCTTATCTAAGAAGCACACCACAGCAGGATTTCCCTTGATAGGTGAGCTTGTAAATGCATTAACCTGTAGATAAGGCATAAACATATATTGATAAAAGGAAAAAACTACCCTTTCATAGCGTTTCGAAAAAGTCGTGACCTTTTCTAGTAGAGTACTCCCTCTGTTTTTTTTTATTTTTTCTATTTTGAATCTTGACACTATTCACAATTAGAGAGAATCTTTTAAATTCTTCTCAATGTATAAGAAAAAATATATAGTCATGTGGGGTCTTGTTTGATTCGTCTCAATGATTGCTTTATTAACATTCAATCGTTATAATTTTCTCATACGTAATGAAAGATATTTAAGGTCAAAGACGTGCACTGGCAAACGCGTACAGTTAAAGTAGGAAGAACAAAAAAAAACAGAGGGAATATTTTCTACTTTCTACATCATCCCAAAATCGTTGATCCATTTTTCTTTCTAAATTGCTCTAATATATCTTTGTTCTATTCTATTTATGGCAAAATATGTATCTAGGGAAGAGATAATTTTGAGCTAATAGTCTTGCGTGGACGTGGTCTATATTAATATTATTGTGGACCAAAGCCACCCATATAACATGATCTTTTTTTTTCATATAGTAACCTTAAAATCTTAAGTTACACTAATCTATTATTGTCTTATATAGTGACACTTTTCTTATATAGTTATCACTTCTTACATTAGTTTATCATAATGAAAATTTCATTTTTATAACATAATAATCTTTTTTCTCACATAGTCACCCTTTACAATTTACATCTACTCCTCTTTTATATATATATTTTTTGACATAATGATCCTGTTTTTCATAAATCACATGTACTAGCATTAGGTCCAAACTGATCTAGTTTTTCTAATTAATATTTGTAAAACTCTTTCCTATCTTTAATAGTAATGAAATGTTCGGACAAATATGTATCAACTAATTTCAGTCCAAATATTTGTAAAACTTTATAGAGCAATTGAGTAACCAATGAGGCTTCCTCCTTTCAGTTATCTATTTTTTTAGGTGGTCTAGCTCCTTTCAGTTATCTTAGCATACTCCAAACACAATTGAATTATTTTTCTTTATCAACAAAAGATACATAAATAAATTAACGTATAGATTTGGATGACATAAAATGCAAATAAGAGAGATGGGAGACATACCACAAAATATTTGAAGGGTACTTCAGATCTAGCCATTTACCTCGCACAATACTTAAGCCGCAATTAAGTAAGCACTCGGTAAAATAAACTACAAAAAGGAACAGCGACCGATTTTTTTTGGTTGTTTTGCGACTGTTTGGACAGTAGCTAAAACCGTGTGATATTTATAAATGGAATGCAAACAGTTAGAGCTTGCTGAATAAGATCCAAAATTCCAATCTTTCAGATCAAAGATAATAAAAACTAGCACAAAAAAAAATCAGAACTCTAGACTCACCTATTTTCGACCAAATTCGAAGTAAAAAAATGTATGTATTGTGATTGTAGAGTTTTAGTAGGATGATATATAATGAACAATATGGTCTATATATCTCTATGACTCTATATATATACACCCCAAATCTCTTAGGTGGTTATGGGAAGCTTAATCATTGGTGAAATGAATTGTTTTTATGTGAATGGAAAATTTGCCCCGTGCATTTTGCTTTTCATATTATAGTAATTTTTAATTTGAATGTTGGTTGGCTTTGAATTTTGATCAAACGTCAAGAATCACGAGTTTTATGCTTATTATTGATATTTCAAACCACTCCACAACCTAATGTTGTTGTGGTGTTTGATTAATCAGCAATTATAGAGGGAAGGGAAGGGAGGAGGGGGTAATTATAGATGATTATTGATGAGTGGACTTTTTTTTTGTCTTTTGAAATCTTTCCAACGTGTATGTGATAGAATAATGATATTAAATATAGGCTGTGTCATCTTCAAAAATGAAAATATAAATGCTATTGGATTTATTTCAATGAATATTTTCATAACATAAGTACTATATACAGCCCAAAAAAAAAGTTTGGAGAACTTAACAAAAACTTGATAACCATAATACTGTTATAAACAAGTAAAATATCTAAAAAATCTTAAATAGAACTAATAACTGATTTTAAGTATTCTGCAATGAACTACAGAAATCACAGTGCATCAATCACTGATTTTGGAGGGTGGGTGATGGAACTCACAACCGTTGATCACTTCACTCTTTATCAACACAAATATGTTGTTCTTTTAGCTTCACAGGTTATTTTTTAACTACTAAGAATTAAAATACTTTTTAGTAGTTTGGCATTGTAATTCAAAAATCATTAACAAATAGATTCTCCCATGTCATTATTTCACATTGATAAAGTAATCTGAGCAAAAACTGAGACAATAATTGCAGAGACAAAAAATGGAGAACCTTCCCAAACTAAACTATTAAGTTTGTACAGATACATGAAGCAAATAGCAGAACTTGAAGTCGACTGATTGCGGGAGGAAAAGAAGAGAGATAAACAATAAAGTGAGAGTTGTCGCTCATTTTGCTCATGCTAATAGCCCACACTAGGTATTAATGTGAAGTGGGAGAATTTACCCTGCGCATTTTGTTTTTGATAATAAATTAATTCTTCATTTGAATGTTGCTTGGCTTTGATCTGAGGTAAAGAATCATGGATTTCATGCCTATTTGATAAATTTGATATGACTGAAAATGGGCTTGGGCAACCCAATACGGAGGAGGAGAGTTCGGTCCACACACAAGCCCAAAGGGGGTTCCATATTAAAACCAATTGACAATAGTAGGAGTAGCTCCTCTAGCTTATATTGTGGTACTGTCTCTCCTCTTTCTCCAATATGGCATAACTCACTATGCGCAACAACATACATGGGGTTCAACACTATTCTTGATATTTCAAACCGCGTTTAGAAGGTGGTTACGCGCGCGCACACACGAAAACAAAAAGAATCATTTTACAACCATATAATATGCCATAAGAATATGCTCATTCTAAAATATCAAAAAATGGAGCTATAATCAGTATAATTAAGTATATTTGTCGAACTCAGTTTCCACTTTCCATGGGCCTAACAAGAGAACAGAAAACAGAGGGAAGGGAAAGAAGAAAACATGAATTCTCATATCTACAGGCTACAACTGATGGACGTATAAATTTACCAGACATAGGTTTTTATACATTACAGTGTAAAATGGTCTGATGGTTCATAGATTATTGGCATTTTGGACATTGATACATTTCCCAGGAACACACTAGGAGCCACTGAATCCTGGGGAATCACATGATTAATCTGTGTAACCTTTTCGGGTACAACTTTATCCCCCTCTACCTTAGCAAGAGCCTCGAAATGCATCTTCACCTTCTCAGGCTTTGTCCTCCACTCGGGAAAGCCCTCCAGGTTGATTCCATCTCCTTCGCGGAGTTGCTTCTCCACCCTGAATCCAACTTTCAGGTACGTCTGAGCTGATCAGCCTTCAATAACCTGAATGAACCTTTTATGTTGGCTTTAGGACCTAACACGGAAGATAGCAGTTTTTCGAGACCAAGCAAATTTGAATGTGAACCATTCAAAGAGACCTAACACGTCTCAATTCTTCTATATATATTTATTAAAAGCCACTGTATTGCTCTTTTCGAATTATTAACTGTTAGAAAACGGGTGTTGTAGTGTTTGATTAACGCGGAATAAATCAATGAAATAATAAGGACGAGAAAAGCAATAAAGGAAATAAACAAAAGAGACACAAGGATTTACGTGGTTCGGTCAAAATAGACTTACGTCCACAGGTGGGGGATTCGAGCTTCTTCACTATGATGGAGAAAAACCAGAGAGAATAATACAAGGAGTACTCCTAAAATACTAGAGGCTAAAAGTGTGTGTGTGTGTCAAATAATGAACACCAGGCGAGTTCGATTTATAACATAAGGAATCCTAACAAAACCCTAGAATATACTCCGCACAAAAACCTAAAAGAAAATCCGATTCGGAAACGCTTTCGCTGGCCGCGAGGCGCGGTGTCTGCTGTGAGGTGCGGTAGGCTCTCGGCATTTGTCCCGAGCTGGAGCATTGTGCCGCGACTCGCCTTTTTGAGGATTCAAGGCATAACTAACATTATCAATGCACACTTTAGTCCTTATTATGGCTTTGTTTGCTTCAACTTATCTATGCTTAAATAAATATATTCTTGCTTGGCCCATGTTTAATTCTTGACTCTCCGACATGGGTATGGACACTCATGGAATTTCTCATAGTGTAGCCGAGTCAGGCACTTGGAGTTGGAGACATACTCGTGTATGACACGAGTACCCCAGCAAAAATGAGTAACAACATAGGCTCTATTCATCCTGTATGATGTTTTTTAACCACTATAGGTTTCGAGGTCCTGCTGGTATCTTCTGAGAATACGACGACAACTAGCATGCTGGCGAAGCTTGTGCAAACAGAATAGTACTATTAAGTGAGACAGGGGCGGAGCCAGAAGGGGGGACATGGGGACAGATGTCCCCCCACTTTAAAAAAAAAAATTCACGGAAAAAAAAAATTTAAAAAAAAGGAAAAACGAAAGACACTTCACGCGTGAAAACATAAGCGCCTTTCACCTTTGAGAGAAAAACGAAGAGAGAGAAAGTTCAAAAATCAAAACCCTAACTCCCCGCCCGCCGTCGACCGGATTTACGTCCGAGCCGCGGATTTCCGTCATCGAACTACGACCACGAGCGGCGAGCCGGGCCGGGCGGTGGCGGGCGGATCGAGTCACGAAGAACGGAAGAAGTTCCGATTGAGTCCAGCTCCAGCCTCCCGGCAGCCCGCAACTCCACGACTCCACAACCACGGCCGCGCGGCCATTCGACTCCACAACCACGGCCCGGCCGCGGCGCTCCACGACTCCACAATCACCAAGGTGAGTTGTTTTTTTCTAAACCCTAACTCCATAAGTTTTAATTTTTCTTGTTTTGAGGTAATATATATCAATGTTTGGTTCAATTGGTTGTGAATTTGTGAATTGTGATTATGGTTGAAATCGAATACTTGTCTACTTGAATTAGTTGAATGATTTGTTGTTGGAAATTGGAATGTTGGCCATGATTTATTGACTCGATTTGTTGATTCATGTTTTAGGATTTAGGTAGTTTGTAATTTCTAATTTGAAAATTGTAAATTTGAGTTGATTTATAATTGATTAGTTTGGTTTGATAATGTAATTGATTCATGTTTATCAATTTAATTAGGAAAATGTCAAGTGGTTCACATTCACCTAATTCAAACAAGTCCAAGGCTAAGGGAAAACAACCCGATTTTCGACAATTCATGTTTAAAAGAATGAAATCTCAAGAAACATCTTCACCCGCTCATAGTGAAACACCTCAAAATGAATCTCCTTCATTTAGTTCTCCCCAAACTCAAGATGTTGATATGAATGTTGGTGGTTCAAGTACTAGTAATGTACCATTAGAGGAGGAGGAAAATGAGGAGGAGGAGGAGGAGTCGGAAGGAGAAGGATTAGTATATGATGTTGCATTACTTCCTCATGATCCGGGAAAAAGAATGAACATAATGAGTTACCCCTCAAATCAAAGAAATGCGGTTAGGAGAGCTTATATTCTTAAAAAACCATGTCAACCAAAAACTCATGCCTTTCCTCAAAGAATGGTGTCCGGTTTACGTCGTTTTAGTGTTAATTGGTTCAAGAAATGGGATTGGCTTGAATATAGCATTGAAAAAGATGCCGCATTTTATTTTGTGTGTTACTTGTTCAAAAAAGATGTTGAAATTAATATGGGGGGTGATGCATTTGTTGATGGAGGGTTTAGGGCATGGAATAAACCGGAAAGATTTGAGAAGCATGTTGGTGGAATTAAAAGTGCTCATAATGTTGCTTATGAAAAGTATGTGAATTTAAGAGAGGAAAAAAGAAATCAATTGTGAATGTGCTTGACAATGTAAGTGAGGTGACAAAAAGAAATATCATATTCGTTTGAAAGCATCTTTAGCTTGTTTGCGATTTCTTTTGCGTCAAGGATTGGCATTTCGTGGGCATGATGAAAGTGAGGAGTCTTATAGTAGGGGTAATTTTCTTGAGCTTTTGAGGTGATTAGGGGAAAAGGTTGAGGAAGTAAAAAAAACATACATTAGAAAATGCTCCCAAAAATTATCAAATGACTTCTCCTCCGATTCAAAAGGACATTATTACTTGTTGTGCAAAAGAAACCACTAAATGCATAATAGAAGAGCTTGGTGATGATTACTTTGGCATATTGGCCGATGAATCAAGTGATGTGTCTCAAAAAGAACAACTTGCTCTTGTTTTGCGTTTTGTTCATCGAGATAGTGGTAAGATTATGGAGAGATTTTTGGGAATTGTTCATGTTAGTGATACTACCGCTTTGTCTCTTAAAGATGCCATTATGTCTTTACTTGTGGAGCATTCATTGAGTCCATCTATGATAAGAGGACAAGGTTATGATGGTGCTAGCAATATGAGAGGTGAAGTAAATGGTCTTAAGACTTTGATCATGAATGATACCCCGAGAGCCTA
The DNA here is from genome assembly GCA_947648045.1 of Beta corolliflora. Classification (NCBI taxonomy): domain Eukaryota; kingdom Viridiplantae; phylum Streptophyta; class Magnoliopsida; order Caryophyllales; family Amaranthaceae; genus Beta; species Beta corolliflora. The sequence continues at coordinate 189,196 of CANSZD010000357.1, read as the reverse complement.
CTACATACATTGTTTTGCTCATCAACTCCAACTTGCACTAGTTGCCGTTGCTAAGAAGAATGATACTTGTGGTTGGTTATTTGAGATACTTGCAAACTTGTTAAATGTAATTGGGGTTTCTTGTAAGAGAAGGGACATGCTTCGACAAAGCCAAGCTCAACAAGTGGCTCAAGCATTAGAGGTAGGGAAATTGAAAGTGGAACGGGTTTGAATCAAGAACTTGGTTTGAAAAGACCCGGAGATACGCGTTGGGGGTCTCATTTCAAGTGTCTTTTAAATATCATCAACTTGTTTTCTTCTATTGTTGAGGTACTTGTGCATATTGGGAAAAATGGTTCGTCGGAAGATAAGTTCAAAGCTCAAATTGTTTTGGGATCATTTGAGTCATTTGATTTTATTTTTATGGCTCATTTGATGTTGACTATATTTGGGTACACAAATGATTTATGTGTTGCTTTGCAAAGAAAAGAGCAAGATATTGTGAATGCCATGGGACTTGTTAATTCCACAAAAAATGTGTTGCAAAAAATGAGGGAACAAGGATGGGAGACACTCTTACACAAGGTTACTTCATTTTCAATTAAGCATAAAGTTGAAGTTCCTAACATGGATGCTCTTTATGTTCCCCAAGGAAGATCAAGGTGTTTTGTTGAACAAACAACTAATCTACATCATTTTCGGGTTGGGATTTTTTTGGAAGTGATTGATTTGCATCTTCAAAAACTTGATAATCGATTTAATGAGAGGAACATGGAGCTACTTACTTGCATGGCTTGCCTAAGTCCCAAAGGTAATTTTTCATCTTTTGACAAAGAAAAAATACTCAAACTTGCCTCTTTTTATCCCGAAGAATTTTCTAGTCTTGATGTGATGGCTCTTGAACTTCAACTTGATGTATTCATGGATAATATGCTAAATGATGAGAGATTTTGTGGTTTACAAGATCTTAATTCTCTTTCCATGATGCTTGTTCAAACAAAGAGGCATGAGAATTTTCCTCTTGTATATTTGCTAATCAAGTTGATGTTGAATCTTCTCGTTGCTACGGCAACTGTTGAAAGGGTGTTTTCCGCAATGACATGTGTCAAAAATAGGTTGCGAAATAGCATGGGCGATCAATTTATGAATGATTGTTTGGTAACTTTTATTGAGAAGGATGTGTTCTTACAAGTTCCCGATGAAAGAATCGTTGATCGCTTTCAAAATATGAAGACCCGAAGGATGAATTTGTAATTTTCATTTCTAGTTTATGTATTTTTTTTAATTTCTCTTTGGATTGTAAGACTATAAGCATTTTGGAATTTTGGATGTAAACGTTAAGTATTAAACAATTTTTGTTGTAGTGTTTTTTTTTCTAATTTTTTTTCCGATTTCCCGACGTCCGGATTTTGTCCCCCCGCTTTGAGAATCCTGGCTCCGCCACTGAAGTGCGACTATAGCTACTTCGACTGTAGCATGATCTATAACCAAGACAGAAATCCATGGATACAATTAAGCAACATTTCAAATCTTTGTCAACCAAGTGCAAATTATTATCAATTTGGTATATATTAGAGGTAATCATGGGTCGGGCCGGGCCAAAATTTTGTGCCCAAAGCCCGCTATTTCTGGCCAAAAAGAGCTGGTTTTTCAGGCCAAAATCGGGCCGGGATAAAAATTAGACTAAAAAGTCATTTTTGGCTTGTCCAAAGCCTTTCCCAAAGCAAAAAAACGGGTTGGGTCGGGCCCGACCGCGGGCCAAAAAATTCTGCCCAAGCCCGCCCAAAAATCGGGCCGGGCTGGAGTTGATCAGCTCTAGTATATATGCAGATATAATGGACACTGCTGTTACTTCAGCACCATTTTTCCACAAGTTTTTCTATTCACTATGGTGGGGACTTAGAACTCTCTGGTAAAAAAAATTTCCTTTAATCTGAGATTGCTTATTCATGAGGAAGATCTTACTCTCCTTTATCTTAAATTTATACTTTTCATTGGGATCAATATGTAGCTCACTAGGACAAAGTCTAATCACAATGGTGACCCCATAACCGAGATGCTCTTCATAGTCCGAGAACATCTCTATTCTTACACCACAGATGGTGGTCGAGTAGGGTTCTTCAACTCCTCTGAGGTAGGCCCCGGTGAGTTCTGTTTCGGGCAACTTCTTACTTGGGCCCTCGAATTTCCCCTCCTCCACTACGGTCAAGGCTATCACCGATGTTGAAGCATTCGTGCTCGAGGCAGATGACTTGAAATTCTCAGCCTTACAGTTCAGAAAACTTCATAGCAGAGAACTGAAGCATACACTCAGGTTTTACTCCTGCCAGTGGCGAACTTGGGCGGCTTGTTACATACAAGCTGTGTGGCATAAGCACAAGAAACGTAAGTTGCTAGACGAACTTAGTGCAAAAGAGACAGAACAAGGTCTGATTTTGATTGATGATGATAGTGCAATATATGATGAGATGGTAAGTTTTGTGCCTAAACCTGATTCTGGTGTGGCTGTTTATGCTGCAAGAGTTATGGCTAATTTACGTAGAAGGTCATCCAGCAATCGGTGTGGGCCAGATTCATACGTCGTTCAGTACACTATGACTAATGACTTTTGATGTTAATTATATGGTATCTCAATGGGTGCAAAGCTAAGTTCAAGGTATATATATATATATATATATATATATATATATATATATATATATATATATATATATATATATATATATATATATATATATATATATATATATATATATATATATATATATATATATAAGGGCTTTTATTGAATAAGGTTTTCATTGAACATAATATTTAACCCACGGGGTCAGAAAAATCAAATATAGTTTAGCTTTTACATGTTTGTTAGTTGTTCATTCTCTCCTTGATCTTTCATTACAAGTGCATTATTATCAACTTATTGTTGTCTTGCAATTCCCATAAGCTAGCCTACTATGTCCATTAATAAGATGGCCCACCATATATAGACCTGGCCGGTAAAATTTTCTCTTGTATTTTTTTTTTGATAGCGAAGTTAAAGTGTCTTGCAAGGAGAAAGGAAGGGGAAATTGGGAGTCATGCAAGGGTAGGGGTGCTTAATCGAGCGAGTCGATCACGAGTAGAAAATTACTTGACACGTGCTCGTTAAGTTTCGAGTCGAGTTGAGTTGCTCACGAGCAGCTCGTTTAAAGTTTAAGATCATCTTGAATTCTAGGCATTTGATGAATTATTATATCTTCTTTTCTTTACAATTTTTTCCCTTTTATACTAGATCCATTTATTTTTATTGAGTGTTAATGTATTTCTATATTTCAAAGAGAAATTAATTGAAAACAATTGAGTTACGTGCAAGGTTATCTAGTTTCGAGCGAGCTAGAGCTCACTCAAGTCGAGTTCGAGCTGCTCGTGAGCTGCTCAACTCGATTAGTACCCCGATGCAAGGGGTGAGACTTGCTCCCAAAATGTTAATACCATTAGGATATCACCTGTTGCTCACATTTTCTCCTGTATAGTTGTACTACAAGTCTACAACCATATTTATTTTGACTATATATATGAGGAGAGTACATAAGTAGTCTAAGAGCTTGTGTGACCTAAGAGAAAAGGAGAGGATTAAAATAGGTGAGTTACGTGATAAAGAGGAAGAAAGTGAGAAAGAAAAGCCAAATTATATGATATTATGCAGCTTGTAACTTCAAATATAAAGTTACAACTAGAAAAAAATGAAAAAAAACTAATATTTATTATGTCTTCCAAAGATACAAATATCATTGTTTACTTTATCTCCACATCCCTTTATAAATAGTTTTATTTATTAGCACATACAGTACATAATTTTAGGAACCAATTCTCAAGAGATTTGTCAATAGTTAAGCAACAAATAAACCTTCCATCCCCTCAAAAAAAAAAAAAATAAACCTTCCATCACAGTAACAGCTTCACCACTTATAATAAACACTCTGTGATTCTTCTTCCACGTGTAACATTAAAGTTCCTCCTCTTGGAGATGCCTGCCACGTCACCCAAAAAACAATGTCATATTATTTCGAATTTATAGAATAATAATTATAGGGATGGATTACTTCCAAAAAAATTACAGGAGTGGATTGTGATCGATAAACAAACCATGTAGGCCTTGAGATGAGACTTTCCAAGTTTTTTGCTCCAATATGGCGCCAAAGCACAATGTATACTTCCACATACATGATCCTGACCAAGTTTTATGAACTACAATTAATAGGGTTGTTTCTACAGATTACTCCCTCCATTTCAAAATATAAGACACATGATATTTGAGGTTGAACTTTGATCTTTAATTACTCTCAATTCATGTTGACAAAAATTATAATAATATAATAGTATTATAATATTTTTCAAGACGAATATAATAGTACAGTATAATTTTATTTACTATATTATAAGAGATATTTATAGTCAATTCAAATTATCAGTAAAGCGTGAATAATACGTTATATTTTGATATAGAGGGAGTAGTTAGTTTAAAAAGTTGTCAAAGACTAAAAACATACACGACTACAGGTTCGTGATTAATTTTTCTAAGGTGATAGTTCTTTAATTATTGAAAAGCAACTCACCTACACTTTTTGTAGGTGGGCCTTTTTGCTTAGTTTTCCCAATACCCTTGTTAAAAGAATAAGGGAGAATTTTTAAAGAAAAAAACTGAACTATGAGCAATCAAGTAAAATTAGGTTGAACATTGCAAATATACTTTTTTTTTTTTTGGTGAAATAAGGACTTGCAAATATACTTAAAAGACTGAATTAAGAACTATGCTAACAATCCCTTCAAAAAAAGTATGGTAACAAAAATTGACTCAATGATCAATATTTAGAAGGAAAAATTGATAAGAACAGTCCTAATTATGGGCGTTCCACCAAATTCAGTCTCAACTTTTGATTAATCCTCAGCGGTCTCAACTTTGGGGTGTGTTTTATAAAAATGATCCCAACAGGTTAATGAGCTACTATAACAGGTAAAAACACCCTTCCCCCATGGCGACCCCCGCCACAGGTGCCACCCATGAACACCGCCTCCCCTCCCCCCGCCATTGTGCCACCCACGACACCACCCCCTCCCCTGCAATAGTGCCACCCACAAACACCGCCTCCCCCTCCCCTGCCACCCCTGAAACCTCCCTGCTACCCCGAAATCATCACCTCCCAGCACAAAAGGCAAGATCCAATTTCATCTTGACGCAGTCGGAAATAATGGAGGAAAAGCAAGCGCAATTCCTAAAACGAACTGACATATTTACAAGCGATAAATCCGTAGAAACTCCGGAATCCACCAGGAAAGAGTTTAACTCTCAAATATTAATATCAAAATAAAAGCTGCCTCTTAATGACGGCTAAAAATATTTAAATAACCTAAACAAAACCCTAATATGAAAATTAGGCAAAAATAAAATCCGAAAAACATTAAAATGCTATTTTCTAGCCCTAAACGAACTCAGATGGCTTAAAAAGCCGGTAGGTCACAGCACAACAGTGAGTTGGACTCGTTGGACCGTTTTCCTTTCCGAAAAGGTATTTTATTAAGCATTCTGACACCGGGAGTCTTACAAGTCGAAATCATTTCAGGCTTTTTCGACGATGAACTTCTTCGTCGAACTGTGCAGCTAACCTTCCTACGTCACATCTTCTAAAACATCAGCATCAGCACTAGGAACTCCATACAACTCTCTGTCCAACATTCAATCCTCCCTACCATTAACTGCAAGTGCCCCTCTTTATCTACATCTTTCGTTTCTCTTTCATCATAAGCTACCTAAATGTAGCAGTAGCAAGCAGCAAAAAATCCATGAAAGTCGAGAACCAGAAGTACCATTTACTGGATTAGCCGCTTATACAACTCCCAAAATTCAAACTCTCTCTCCTCACCATCGATGAAGGTTGAAGCTCCGCAAAAATCCATGTATGCCGACAAACCACCTTCAAATCCCTGATGTATAAGTATAACTATATTGTGCTGAAATTGTTCAACTTCAACCACATTGCAATTGCAGCTATATTGATAATTCTTCTCCAACAATCCCATCATGAAAATAAATTGTTTGTAAAAATGCATCAACAATCTAAAATTGTAAAATTGCCACGACGCACAACCAATGAGGGGAGAAGAAGAATAAGACGAAGTAGCGGACCAAAACCCTCCAGAATTATAATTATTTTTCCTTTGAAATGCTTACTAATGCCATATATAATTATGAATGTATCCCCATCAAAAAAAAATAGGAAAATTGAGCAAGCGCTTGGCGTTGTCTTTTGTATGGCTTCTTCGTCTGGTGGCAAGGGGAAGGCGTTGAATATGGAGAAGAGAGAACAAGGAGGAAGAAGATCGCAAAACCCGTAAAAAAAATTAACCAGTTAAACAGGTGACCAGTCAAATAGGACCATTTTTGTAAAATATACCTCAAAGTTGGGACCGCTGAGGATTAATCAAAAGTTGGGACTGAAATTGACGGAACGCCCATAGTTGGAACTGTTCTTGTTATTTTTTCCTATTTAGAATTATTGGGAAGTTTTTCGTTATTTTGCATATAAGCGACTTAAATGACCGAATTTCCAACTTTGACATCACTTAGTCTATTTTTGTTCACAGTAGTTCATAGCTCAGTCTACTTTTGTGTACTTTGTTACTTCAATATAATTTTTGTTTAGTAGTTTATAATTCAGTATATTTATATTACTTTTTCTTGCTAAAATTGATCGAGTGTTATATTGAAGATTGAAGAATGTAAAGGGTATTACCTAATTTATAGAAGTAGGAATGGTGTGATAATTAAGTTCAAATAGAGGAAGTATTCAAAGGGGAAAAGGATTGGAAAAAGCAAAAAAAGAGAGAGTTATTCCTATCATTCTGAGCATAGTTTTATAGGAAATAATATCAAGCATATCACTTGATATTATTCACGATACTCTTAGCAAGAAATTATTGTGAATATCTCTGTACATCTTTTTTATTAAAAAAATGCTTGATATTATTTCCTATAAGTTTCAGTTCAGCTCATATTAATTTAGTTCAACTCACTTTTGTTCAGTTATGGCCAAAAGAATAGGACCTAAGATGGTAATCAAAGTCTTTACCTCCATAATCCCAGCGTTGGGAGCAAATAGACGTGTAAAAAAATTGAAACCAGATAGATAAGGTGCATTTGCAGTTATAGCAACACTTCTTCCTGGCCATTTTGCAATATCTTCCTCTATTGGGTTAAAATCTATAACATCCTTGCTAGATTCCAACTCAACCTGTGTAATTGCAGTCGTACAATATCATGATAGAATGAATAATGTAAGTTTAAGCATAGGAAAAAGACTAAATTACAACTTGTTTGCGGCAAACACGAATCATGAATAACATTCGGATAATCCTTTTTGCATGGTGTACTCTATTTCCTCTCTTTTCTTTGCTAACAAAAGGACTTCTGCTTAATGTTGGTTTTCCAATTTATTGGAGTCGTCACATTTTCTCTTCTTACTAGAACATTTTTCATCTCATACTTGTTTTTTCTTTATGCATCCACCAATTAGAGCATGATGCTTTGGACAATAAAGTCTCCTGAAGCATCTTCTAGCACTTTCCAAGAATATCTCATTTACCTAAAAATTAAAATCCTTCTGACAATTATACAATGTATCACCTTTGTTTTTTTAATTTTCTTTTTACGCCGTTCTCTTTTATAGCACAGTATTATTATTTTCTTGGAAAAAATAGTACTTCATTTTCCTTCTCAGTTCCCACTTTTGTACATGATCACTTCCTACTTACCCACACATCATTAATAACCCGTTTTTAAAACAAATTCTTAGGTATTTCCAAATACATGTAGAGCTAAGTGTACCGAAAGTTGTTTTTCCCTTATTTTTTCATTATGATAGTCGGGTTAAAAGTACCCAAATGAGCATCAGAATTAGCCTTGGTTATACATAATTTTAGATGTATAGGGAACATAATAATAGTCATGCTGCCCCTATGTCTATAAATTAAAGATCTAACACAAAAGTAATCTTCTAATGTGAGACAAACGAAACGAAGATTCTAAAACGAACTCAACTTACTATAAGATCATTTTCTCTTGACATTTTCACGCAGTTTATTGTGGATTGACCTTTAAGGGATTTTGGGATGAAATTTATTTCGGAGGGGTCTAGTTGCACAGCTAAATATAGGGGAAAGCACAATTGAATTAGGAACTTATTATTCTTAAGTTGTTTTTTTAGTGTTTCACCATTTTGGTTTTCCAAAATCCTCGTAGCCAATAGAACCCCAGATTTTGTAACAAATTCAACATCGTTGCCTTGGACCATCCCAGTTGAAAATATTGCATGAGCGCTTGCTAAGGTTCCATGGCCGTAAATATTTACCTGATCAAAATGATGATTGATCAAATATATAATAAAAGATGGAATAAAATGATAAGGTGATCATAAATAATCTAGGTATTATATATTTTTCTCCATATCTTATTATAAGACACATATAATATTTGACATGAACTTTAATTACTCTCTTTTTTTGTTTTAGATTATCACTCTCAATACATATTAATAAAAATCATAGGAAAATAAAAATGATATATATATATATATATATATATATATATATATATATATATATATATATATATATATATATATATATATATATATATATATATATATATATATATATATATATATATATATATATGAAAGTATGTACTCCCTCCGTCCCATAATATAAGTCCTGATTCTGTTTTTACACGGGAATTAAGGTAAAGTGGAATCTTGTTTTATTTGAATAAAAAGATTCATTTTTATTGGAAACACTTACATTGGTTTTTTCTTTTTAACAAAAAACATAAACAGAACATTTAATGTTTCATGGTTTAATGTGTAGAGGAGTTCAATGGGGTAAAAGATTCCATTTTGTCATTAATAATGGTGAATTGGAAGCTGAAATTATGAGGATATTTTGGGAATTAAATTATTTTCATGAGGGTATTTTGGGCATAATTATTGATTGAAAATAGAAATAGGACTTATATTTTGGGACACCTTATAAGGAAACAAGACTTATATTATGGGACGGAGGGAGTATAAGATATTTATAATGACATTCTTTTTATAAATTTTCTTTTTGATTTTGATGAAACAACATTACAGGAGTGTGAAGTGAGTATGATGGAAGCATTATTAAGCTGAATAAATATGAAGTGACTTTGAGCAGTATAATAAAGAGAAAAGTTAGTGGAAAGCTGATATGACAAATCTAATGTCTAACCAAAGTCTAAATTACCCTTAACTTTTCACAGTTTCTTATACGCACCTTCATTATATAAGATCATCGGTTTTTAAGAAAATGTACACCAAAAAGTATATTGAAGAAGACCACAAATGAGACATGGCTATTTTTATTATTATACATGTATAAAAAGTTCTGGTGAACATATTTTAGCTTGAACTCCATTTAGAAATTAAAGAAGGAAAAAAATGAAGTATATTTTAGTTAAGTTGTGTCATGTAGAACTAGACCATATGATAAGTAATTAAGTATAAAGGTTTAATATTGGAGATGGCAAGGATGTCAACATTTGGGAGGACCCTTGGGTCTTGGATGATGATGGTAGGCATATCACTTCGGTGCCGCGTGCAAACATGTCCATGGTAAGTCATCTGATTGATGAAAGGTCACTACAAGAAAATCACAAAATAACGACGGCCTATCAGCGACGGCTAACAAAACAGTCGGTATAATCAAAAAAAGCGACGGCTTGAAGCTGTCGTGGATCACCGACTGCAGTTGTAGCATATAACGACGGTTTAGCTGTCGGTAATAAATAACGACGGCTAAAAGCCGTCGTTGATTTTGTGGAAGTAAAGCAGAATTTTTTTGTAGTTTAGGCGACGGTCAGAAACCGTCGTTGATTTCTAAAGGGGGGGGTTAATTTAAGTCTTTCAGTCGGGTTTTTTTTTAAACAACAAAAAGGAGGGAATTTGGGCGATTTTGCAGCGACGAAACTCCGTCGACTCCACCTCCACCTGCCTCTCCTCCTTCCTCCAGCCAACGTCAGCGACCCATCTCCACCTCACTTCGCCGGCGGTAAGCTTTATTTTCTCTTTTTTTTAAAAAAAATTTGTACTCATCAACCAAACCCTAACAGTTGGGTTTTTTTTTTTTGGGAGAGAAGTGAACTTCAGGCGACGAACTTGGGCGACGAACTTGCATCGACTCTTGCCGGACCTACATTTCGCCGGTGGTAAGCAGTGCTAATTTCTTTTTTTTTTAACAATTTGTGTAGTGATGAAACTAAACCCAAAAAATTGAGTCTTGCTTTATATTATGTATATTTCTTCATGTAAGTGTTTGATCTTATAATATATCATTTCTTAATCAAAGTTCATACTACTTATTATTTTTTCAGATAATTTTATAGTCAGATTTTAGTGATTTGGTGAGTGAAATCAGTAACAAGAAAGAGCATGTGGGTATTTTTGTTTTCTAACATTTGGTGGAAAAAAAGAATGGGTGAAAGTAACCCAAAATTGTTGGACTTAATATCAAAGGAAAAATAAAGGATGATGAATAATGAAGAAAGAAGATATGGTTCCTTCAAAAAAAAAAAAAAAAAAAAGAAGATATGGGTGTTGTTCATCTGATGAAAACAAGCTTGAACTTAGGCTATTATTTTTTATTTTAGAGATGATGCATCTATGTGTGTTACGTATGGATGATGATTTACATCCATTTGTTTGTTATTTGGTAATGCAAATGTAAACGTTTATGTTTTTTATCATATGCATTGTACTTTCTGGTGAACATGTTGAGAATTTGGAATTAAGTTTGTTCGCAGCGTTTATAACCATGCTTGTGAAATCCATGATTGAATTTTTTTTTTTAGTCATTAATTGGAATCTTATTTTAAGTCAAAAGGGGTGCTTGTGAACTTAAATTCGTAGTTACTTATTATTGGAGTTGCTCGTTTAGTAGAAATTGACGCTTAAAGGTGCCGTTTAGGGTCAGGGAGGGGGAGGGGCTGCGGGGGGTCGGGAGGGGGGAGGGGCGCAAGGGGTCGGGGAGGGGAGGGGGAGGTCGGTGAGGGAGGGGGGAGGGGCTGCAGGGGGTCGGGGAGGGGGAGGGGGGGGGCGGGGGGTCGGGGGGGGGGGGTCGGGGGGTCGGGGAGGGAGGGGGAGGTCGGTGAGGGAGGGGGGAGGGGATGCAGGGGGTCGGGGAGGGGGCCATGCGGGGGGGTCATTTGTCATGCATACTCATTTGTCATGCATGTAAGTTAGTATTATCTCCAATCTATCTATGTTGTTTTTGGATTATTCTTGGATTATTCATACTTTAATGTAATTTGTTTAATCTTGCGCATTTTTAATTTCTTGCATTTTAGGTAATCATGTCTAATCCTAAGGGTCGCGGAGGTCGAGGTGGCTTAGGTGGAAGCCAAGGTCGTGGGACTTTGATTCCGATGCAGCTTTTTCAGTCACCAGAAGTAGAAGGAAGCCAGAACCCTGTAGCAGAGACACAGGGAGATGATTCACAGGTAATGGACATTGGTAGCCACGTACCGGAGACTCCGAACACTCATACGGAGGAAGGTGAAGGTTCGAACCGTGCACCAAGAAAGGTTTTAAGCCCTACTGGATTATGGTAAGTTCGTAAGCTACTATATGCTTCATGATACACAAATATGCAATGGTATTCACAATTCACGTGTTTGTTTGGTTTTCAATTCGGGTTCGATGATAACAAGGTTAGTGGGTCCATCACCGACATTTTCCGGGGGCCATTTTCGACAACCTTGATTCAATTACAGTGAGGTCGACAATGCAACAAAGACGCATTGGTGGAACATTTTCACAATATGTATGAATCGAATTATGAAAAATTTCATTGATTATATTACTTTATTAATATCTTTGTTTAATGTTTGACTAAAGGGTATTTACGAATGGGCTCCTAAGTTAGAAGGCCTAGTGAAGAAGGATTACAAGAAAAAAGCTTCATCTCGTCTGAGAGACTTGCGATACTGGGTGGTTAAGAAAGCCAAAGAAAGGCCGAAATGGTTGGGGGAGACGATCTACGAAGACATGAAGAAGAGAAGTGAAGACCCAACATTTCGGGAAAAATCTGAACAGGCGAAGAAGAACCGAAGAGGTGGCTCCCTGTCTAATCCAATTGAGCCGTCACACTTTCAGGGTTCTATTTCGGCGGCACAGCATGCTAGGAAGATGGTAAATATGTTTCATATCTACTACTTAGTGTAATTTACATTTCATTTTCGGTATGAGTAAAAAATTAAGCCTTTGTTCAACAATGTCTACAGGCAAAGAGTAGAGGAGGAGTACTCCCTACTGCTCCCGAGTTGTTCTTGAAGACTCATTTCAAGACTGCTTCTCGGAAAAGGAGAAATCCCAGCAAACAAGAAAGCAAAGCAAATCTCGGTACATACTTCTAAACATATATTTATAGGCAAATATGATTGAAAAGTTTGGTGCAAGTTTAGTTAGAACCAAATATAGGCCATTTTGGCCAATTTAGGCTATTTCACTTGAAATTGAATGAATACGAGTAGTTTGATGCTAGTTTAATTTATAAACACCTCAAACATCATATATATATAGTTAGTTTAATGTGATTCTAAGTTGTTTTGATTGAAAATACACAAAATAGGAAAGTTAGAACCAAATATAGGCCATTTTGACCAATTTAGGCCATTTCACTTGAAATTGAATGAATACGAGTAGTTTGATGCTAGTTTAAGTTATAAACACCTCAAACATCATATATATAGTTAGTTTAATGTGATTGTAAGTTGTTTTGATTGAAAATACACAAAATAGGAAAGTTAGAACCAAATATAGGCTAATTTTGGCCAATTTAGGCTATTTCACTTGAAATTGAATGAATACGAGTAGTTTGATGCTAGTTTAAGTTATAAACACCTCAAACATCATATATATAGTTAGTTTAATGTGATTCTAAGTTGTTTTGATTGAAAATACACAAAATAGGAAAGTTAGAACCAAATATAGGCTAATATAGGCCATTTTAGGCTATTTCACTTGAAATTGAATGAATACGAGTAGTTTGATGCTAGTTTAAGTTATAAACACCTCAAACATCATATATATAGTTAGTTTAATGTGATTGTAAGTTGTTTTGATTGAAAATACACAAAATAGGAAAGTTAGAACCAAATATAGGCCATGTTGGCACTTTATATTATTTGAATATGAGTATATTTAACCAAATGCAGGAGACATACAATAAGAAGCTGGATCATTGTGCCACTCAGGGGTCACAGCCGAACCCTGATCTGTTGTATTGGGAGACAGTTGGGGGGAGAAACAGAGGAAAAGTTCAGGGGTTGGGTCAGGGAGATCATTTGTACTACAACTCTGCATCAGGGCGAGGAGATGGTGGCTCTTCACAACCATATGAGCCGTCCATTTTTCTCGCGATTGAGGCGCAAGTGGAGGCAAAGGTCGCTGCACGGATGGGAGAGGTGGAGGCAATGGTCGCAAAGACGGGTGGAAGAGTCACGTCGGGCCCTCATCGAGGAAATGATGAGGAACATGTCTAGTTTCGGCCACATGTTCTCAGGTTGCAACCCAGGCCCCACTCCACAACGCAGACCAGAAGATGACCCAGGGTTTGGTGGTGGCGGTAGTGCTACAGAGCCACTCTTGACAGTGTAGTTTTTTTTGGTTTTGGCAACTAGGTAACTAACTTATAGTTGGATATAGTTAGTCTAACTATTTTCTTGTAGTGTAAATACTTATCGGCATCTCGCTTCGTTTCTTGATGTGTCGGGTTATTTTTTTTTCAACCCGACTTCTACTTTATTTCCCGACACCGGGATCTATTTTGCGTACATATATTTAATCTAGGTAGTTTGTCTAACTATAGACATTTAGTGTCTATATTTATCGGCATCTAGCTTATTATTTTCTAGCTTTGTCAATATATATTTTTTGTAAACACCGACATCTACTTTATTTCCCGACATCGGGATCTATTTTGTGTACATAAATGTAATCTATTTCATGTAATTATACAAGTATCTATGTAAATTTTAATATATATCAAAATTGCATAATTTTGTAATTGAAAAAAATTTAATGCGATGGAGAAACAAACTTTTAGCGTGGTATATTTAGGGTGCAAATTTGTGCGGATACGGGTTTAATTATTATTAAGAACAATAGAATTTTAAATCATATTATTTTGTAAGAACAGCGACGGTTAAACAATAAATCAACGACGGCTAGGCAGTCGCTGTAAGGTTCTCTATGCACCCATTGAAACGAAATCAACGACTGCTTTAACATTTTAGCGACCGTTATAAACAGACGTTGATTATTCGAAATCAACGACGGTTTATAACAGTCGCTGGAACAACGACGGTTTAGAACAGTCGCTGGAACAACGACGGTTTAAAACGGTCGGTGATCCAAATGATCGTTATAAACCGTCGCCGACTGCCGTCGCTTTAAACGGTCGTTGATCGGGTATCAACGTCGGCTTTTATAAACCGTCGCCGATTGTCCTTAAACCGTCGTTGAATATATCACCGACAGCTTGACGGTCGTTGATTCTTGTATCACCGACCATCTTTTTACCGACGGCCATTTAACGACGGTTAGCCGTCGTTGATTATTCAGCGACGGCTTTTTAGGCTACCAACGACGGCTAAAAGCCGTCGTTAATTGGCACTTTTCTTGTAGTGGGTGTATGGAATGGAAAACGGAAATTATGGATGATATTTTTAATGAGCGTGATATAAAGTGTATAATGGCCACCCTCTCACTTACCCTTCTCCTAAAGATGATTTAACGTGGGCATTTTCAAAAGATGGCCACTACACTGTTAAAACAGCTTATATGTTGGGTAAAGGAGGTAATCTTGATAATTATCACCGATCTTGGGTCGATATTTGGAGCTTGGATGTAAGTCCTAAGGTACGTAATTTTCTTTGGAGAATATGTACAAATACCCTCCTGGTTCGTGCACTCTTGCACTACCGCCACCTCGTGGATGTTGATGAATGTCCGTGGGGCTGTGGTTAGCCCGAAACTGCACACCATGCTCTTTTTAGCTGCCCTCGTCTGAGTGATTTATGGAAGGATAGTGGATGTGAAGTGTTGAAAGATGTTGATGAGACGCTCTCTATGTGTGATGTTCTTGAGAAATGGAAACATGTGGATGTGAAAGTGAGAATTAAAACAGGTTTTCTCTTGTGGTGTATTTGGGGTGAACGAAATGATAAAGTGTTCAATGATAAAACTACCCCGAACTAGATTTTGTTGAAGAGAATAGAGCGATATGTGGAGGAGCAAGGAAAATATGCCAAAGCTATTTATTCACGCAAGCCACAAGAGTGTTCAGCTAGTTCGAATTTGTGGAGTTTGCCACCAGTAGGCTCGCACAAAGTGAATGTGGATGCGTCCCTTGCGGTAGATGGCTGGGTGGGTTTAGGAGTCATTGCGCGTGACAGTGTTGGAGGCGTGGTATTTGCAGCAACACGCCGAGTTCGTGCAAACTGGGCTCCTGAAATAGCTGAAGCTAGCTAAAGCACTAGAGATGGGGGTGAGATTGAGCAGAAGGTTTGGCCTCCAAAGCATCATCCTTGAGTCGGACTGCCAAACAATTATTAAAAGGCTTTCGAAGAATGCTATCTTTCTTACAGATTTAGATAATATTTTGTCTAAAATTCTAGCTTCCTGTACTAGTTTTTCTTCTCTATCTTGGTCTCATGTGAAAAGAGACGGAAACTTTGTGGCTCATCATTTAGCTAGGCTAACCCCTTTTGGGGTGGAACAGATTTGGGAGAACCATTTCCCTTCGGAAGTGGCTCCTTATATTTTGATGGACAATTTGTCCCTTGATTAATGCTAGCTTTGATGTTTCCCCTCAAAAAAAAAGTATAAAGGTTTAAAATAATAATATAATAATTGATTTTGAACCTAATCAAGAAATATTGTATCAAAGTACCTCAAAAGCAGGGCTAAACCATCGAAGATTGAATCTTGGAATGTTAGATAATGATTCCATATCTATCACCTTTGTCAAATTACAGGTTAACCACTTAAACTCTTGAGCCATTGCTTGCAAACATTCTTGATCCTTCTGCTTATCTAAGAAGCACACCACAGCAGGATTTCCCTTGAGAGGTGAGCTTGTAAATGCATTAACCTGCAGATAAGGCATCAACATATATTGATAATAGGAGAATATTACCCTTCTATTAGCGTTTCGAAAAAGTCGTGACCTTTTCTAATAGAGTACTTTCTACATCGTCTCAAAATCGTTGATCCATGTTTCTTTCTAAAGAGCTAGTCTTGTGTGGACCTGGTTTACACTAGAGGTGGCCATTGGACGGGTCTAACCAGGCCCAGCCCTGAACCGACTCATAAATAGATCGGTCCGGCCCGGACCGCCAGATGACCTGGCCTTAACCGGCCCGGAACCGGACAACCAAACGGGTTCTCATGGGCCAAATTGATGAGTGAGGAAACCGGCCCGACCCTAGCCCTAAACTGGAGCGTGAACCGCACTCAGACCTGAACCGGACCGTAAACCGTACTCAACCCCGAACCGACCCATCAAACCAGTCTAGAAAATGCATAAAAATACTTTATCCTCAGCCCAGTTATCAAAAATACTAGTGTATATGGACGGTATTGAAAATTATTTATTGTAAATAGTGCATATACAATTAAAATTTAAAAATCAAAATGCATTTTCATTTAAGCAAAAAAGAAAACACCAAACCGGTGGGCCAAACCTAAACCGGCCAGTCCAGCCCGAGCCCTGAACCGGACTGAACCGGGGACGAACTAGTTCAGGTTTGAGAAAGCCAACCCTAAACCTGAATCGGACCGGTCCAGTTCAGGTTCACGCCAAGCTGAACCGGCCCGACCTACGAACCGGCCCAGCCCAGGCCGTGGCCATGTCTAGTCCACACTAATATTATTATGGACCAAAGCCACCAATATGACATAGTGATCCTTTTTTTCATATAGTAACATTAAAATCTCAAGTTATACTAATATATTATTATCTAATATAGTGACAGTTTTTTTATATAGTTACCACTTCTTACATTAGTTTATCATAATAAAAAAATTATTTTATAACATAGTGACCTTTTTTTTGGTCACATACTCACCCTTTACAATCTACATCTACTCCTCTTATATATATATATTGACATAGTGACCCTTTTTTCATAAATCACATGTACTAGCATTAGGTCTACACTAATCTAGTGTAGATCAGGTCCATATAAGTTTTTGTATATATGTATCAACTAATTTCAATCCGAGTATTTGTAAAACTACATAGAGCAATTCATTTAACCAACGAGGCTTCCCCCTTTCAGTTATCTATTTTTTTAGGAAGTCTCCTTTCAGTTATCTTAACATACTCCAAACACATTTGAATTATTTTTCTTTATCAACGAAAGATAAATGAATAAATTAACGTATAGATTTGGATGCATAAAATGCAAATGACATAGATGGAAACATACCACAAAATATTTGAAGGGTGCTTCAGATCTAGCCATTTGCCTCGCACAATACTTAATTAAGCACTCGGTAAAATAAACTACAAAAAGGATCAGCGACCGAATTTTCTGCGACTGTTTCTAAAAACAAGCACAAATCTCTTACGTGGTTATGGGAAGCTTAATTAACCCACCTAATCTCGACCAAATTCGAAGTAAAAAAATGTATGTGTTGTGATTGTAGAGTTTTTTTATTGTAGAGTTTTTAGTAGAATGAAATATAATGAAAAATATATATCTCTCTATATATACACACCCCAAATCTCTTACGTGGTTATGGGAAGCTTAATCATTGGTGAAATAAATTGTCCTTATGTGTATGGAAAATTTTACCGCGTGCATTTTGCTTTTCATATTATATAAATTTTTAGTTGGTTGGCTTTAAATTTTGATCAAACGACAAGAAATCAAGAATCACGGATCTTATTCTTATTATTGATATTTCAAATGGTGTTTGATTGATCAGCAACAATAAAGGGAAGAGAAGCGCAAATAAAAACATGCAAATAGAAATATGGGTGCATATACGAGGATGGTACACCCTCCTCGCTAATATGCCTCTATTCAAGGATTAACGAATAATTGTTAGTAACGTTAATTGATTGTATTCGATAGACTTATTAGTATTAGGCGATTTGGACTGAACCATTTATTAGATAATTGTTTGTGTAAAGGTGTTGGGTAGAAAGGCGATTGTTAATTGATTGTGTAAAATGACCAATAAGGACATTAATTGGCTTAATATGTTAGGTTTAGAGATACCTAGGTAAGGGTAGTAATTTTAGAGAACTTTAGGACATAACTGTAATTTTTTTCTTTCATTCTCAAACCTCTAATATCAAAAAGCTCCTCCCCCCAGCTTTTTCAAAAAGAGCTTTTTGATCCCAAAAAAATCTATATCAAACCTCTCTTTACCCAAACACCTAAATTAGAGGATTGACTAGTCCAATCCTCTAATATGACCTCAAACCTCTTATTTTACCCCAAACCTCTCTTTACGCGGATAGTTGTTAGCTGTTAGCTTATTGTATTAGTTAATTTGACTAGGTAATTGTATTAGTTGTTTGTATAAAGATGTTTGTATAAAGATGTTTGAGACTTAGGGAGAAAAGTAGATTCTTTACCTACAAGATGAAGCCGATTTTTAGTCTTTTGTCCCCCACAAAATTTTTTTGCAAGTTTGGTCTAAGATCTTGTATGAGTATGCTATGGACTATGGTAAACGAGAAAACCCACATTTAGAAGGTGGTTCCATACACATACGAACGAAAACAAAAAGATCATATTACAACGATAAAACATACCATAAGAATATCAAAAAATGGAGCTATAATCAGTATATTTAAGTATATTTGTGGAACTACACAGTTTCCATGGGCGTAACAAGAGGAGAAATCAGAGGGGAGGGAAAGAAGAAAACATGAATTCTCATATCTACAGGCTACAGTTGATTGACGTATAAAATTTACCAGACAGGAGTATTTATACATTACATTGTAAAAGTGTCTGATGGTTGATAGATAATTGGCATTTTGGACATTGATACATTTCCCAGGAACACACTAGGAGCCACTGAATCCTCCAAAATAACAGGATTAATCTGTGTAACCTTTTCGGGTACAACTTTATCCCCCTCAACCTTAGCAAGAGCCTCGAAATGCATCTTCACCTTCTCAGGTTTTGTCCTCCATTCGGGAAAGCCATCCAGGTTGATTCCATCTCCTTCGCGAAGTTGCTTCTCAACCCTGAACCCAACTTTCAGGTACGTCTGAGCAGAAACGTCAGCCTTCAATAGCCTGAATGAACCTTTTCTGTTGGCTTTAGGACCTAACACGGAAGATAGCAGTTTTTCAAGACCAAGCAAATTTGAATGTGAACCATTCAAAGAGGCCATGGGCCACAATGTGGTGAAGTGTTCGGGTGTTAAAAGAGTCGGAACTTCACTTGGTAGGTCAATAGCAGTGGCCACTTCAGAAAGTTTGTTCTTTGATGATGAAGACAGTTCAACAAGGCCAGGTGCAAGGCGTTTTAGCTTCAAGCGATTAGAAGATGAGTGTGAGGAAGGAGAAGGAGATGTGAGGGAAGTAGGACCCACTACTCGAAGAGAAAGAAGGGGTGCTTCTTTGGCACCAGAAATGCGGCGAAGGTGCTGTGCTAGACTTAGAAGACCAGAGGCAAAACCATTCTGAGTTTGGTTTAGGGGTAGTGGAAGATCCAGAGGCTGGCGCAAGCTCACTGATTTTGCACCTTTGACTGTAACCACAGCACCCTCTGCAAGGATCACTTTCTTCAATACACCAGCATCCACATCATGCTGCAGAACAAATAAAGAAAAGAGTACTCTTTAGTATCCAATATAGGTGAATGAGAAGGACTCAAATTACAAGAATATAGTGTCACAGGTCCCTCAAATTACACGCATTGCAACTAAGTTTTGTTTGGTTGACTTAAAAGATATAGGAAGTGTAGCAAAATAATAGGAAATTGCACTTCCTAGAAAGCACTTCCCACAAAATAGAGGAAGTTGCTTACAAATGCTTTTCCCCTAGGTAATTGGATGGGATGGGATCTTCTGCATCTCGTTCTCAACCATAAAACCTTTTTTGCACTTGCTAAAAAATGGACTACATTGCAATTCATGATCATCCAAATACCAAAGGCAGGATCGAATACCGTCTACATCAATTTCCCTTGTGGCTCTCTCTACACCCAAAAAAAATCCAAAGGACCAAACACCAAAAACTGGCGATTTGCTTATAGTTTTGATTAAAAGGAAACTTCATTTAATGCTATGAGTGCAGTTCCTCAACCATTTTTAAGTTCTCAGACATACAGAAATCAGTCCTAGAAATACACTTCTCAGCAAAAGTATCAGAGAGCAAAAATTAGTCCATCAGGAATCCTGCATGTCCAAAATCAAACAGCTTTGAGAGATTTCCACTGATATGTAGTCAACAATCATCCATGAAGTTCGATGCAAAAACACAATGTGATTTCATTGCAATTTGAAACCTAGCATATTCGAACTCTCCTGGTCATTGCTGAATTCAATCATAATGCAATTAGTTTACACACGAACATTTTATAACATTATACGATAAGTGTCCATTGAAAGCCATTCACAAGACTCTACCTATGGAGGGTTTAAGTAACATAGACTTGCCCTAAATCCATGAAATTTCAATCACAGGTGATCTAAAGAACAGCGAAAAATACTTACTGGCAATGAGAGCCTCATGTGTTTGGCATCCTGAATCCAGAGCTCCATAGGACCTGCAAGCTGAAATGGTGCCAAAACCGGACCAACGTTTTCCTCCATCTTCTTCCTCTCAATCAACCCACTCTCCTCCCCGGGCCTAACAGGCTCTTCCACCCGAAAAATAGGCAAATCGACATATTCCCATCGATTCACATCCTCCAAAAGCTTCACCGGTAACACCTTATTGTCGATTTCAACATCGAACTCATACGCCACCGAATGCCCCACCAACATATCCCTCTGATCAAACCCTGTTATCTTGAAATCATCTGCTTGAAACCCTAATCCCTTTACTACAGCTTCCTTCAAATCCTACAACAATGCCAACCCATTGAATAAGTGTGATTACTCAATTCACCCTAAATTCACAAAAACTACAAATCTTTTCATTCACAACATAATTCAAGATACAAACAAACGAACAAATTAAAAATCTAGCAGAATCACTCATGAAAAAGATCGAAAATCTAACTCCACACTAATTTCCGCACAAATGCCCTATATCCTTGTCAATTAACAAAATTCCAATTCCTTCAATCAATTAAAACCGAAATCAAACTTATGCATTTATCTCGCACCAAAATCCGAAACTCTATAGCTAGGGTTCGCGAAGATTGTAATTTCCGGACAAATTTGCTAATTGAACAACAATTCAAGAATCTTATATCTTCCGATCTATTAATCACGCAATCAAACTAAAAATATCCAATATTAATCCAACATTCTTCCAATTTCTCATAAATTAATCGATTTTCAAACTCAAATATAAACGAAAAAATCCACAATTAAAACAAAAATAAAAAAAAAAAACTTACAGAAATTGCTTTAGGAAACGGAGGATTAGCACTAGGAGATGAAACAAAAGCGAAGGAACAAGGTAGAACCGCCATTAATAAAATAAAAACCGAAGCAAAAGCTTGGAAAAAATATTTCGACGCCATTAAAATTGCAGAGAATCAAAAAAAAACTTCGAATTATATAAATTTTTTCGATTAAAAAGATGGAAAATAATTTATGTTTTAGGGATTTAAATATTTGATTGATGAAATTCTTCTTTTGAGGAGTGGGAAAATTAACGAAAAAATAATCCATATGAAGAATTTTGTAGCGAAGAATCAAGAATGTTCTAGAGGGGTGACGTGGAAGAAGTTAACCAATGAGGGGAGAGATTGTGATGTGCTGGAGTTTTATGATTGGCTGTGCTTTGCTGGTTTTCGAGGAGAGAGAAAATTATAAAGGGTAATTTGGTAATTGCAGGTTTTGTTTGTTAAGTGGGATTTTCCTTAATTAGATGGATCATGGATATAGTTGAGATTTCTGGTATTACGGTTGGAGAAGGGGATTAAATTGAAACTACGTCGTTTGGATGAGAAGAGAGGTGAATTGAATTGGGGGGGTTAAAAATGGGGAATATAATGGCGTCGCCCGGACTCGAACCGGAGACCTTCAGTGTGTTAGACTGACGTGATAACCAACTACACCACGACACCTTATGATAAAAATGTTGAGTTTAATTTTTTTTTTTTACCATATGTTACATCTTGAAATAATAAATGATGACTTATTTTAATTATAAGCTGAGAAAGGATATATATTCTGAGCTATTATCTAAGTTAATGTTATTTGTGTCGTCAAAAAAAAAAGAGTTAATGTTATTTGTATCTAGATAAATAATATATAAGGTACATTAATACAATTAAAATTATATTTAATCGTTGTATGTAATATATCCCTTCAAAAAAAATGATGTAATATACAATAAATGCAAGGATCTCTCTCGTGATGTTATAAAGAAAGGTGGTTTATATGGTAAATATATGGATGATTCAAAGGGTTGTCAACCTTCATGAGATTGGTATGCTCCTATTGCGAAGATAATCAAGCTAATTGTTGATAAAGCATTCTCATGTCGCATCAGAAAATGATCCTCCACTAGGGTTGAGCCATGAATATTTTTCTTGAATAATTTATTATACAAGCTCAGATATACATAACAAGTAATTGTGACATATAGTTATATATACATAATGCACTTGTATTGAACAAGAGGTTAAAGTTTCAAAGCCTCACGTCGAAATTTCCACGTCAAAACCCACTAATTCGGGACAGGCCAAACGGTTTTTTCGGGCCATTTCTAGGCCGGGCCAAAATATAAACTAATTTTCCATATTTAAGTTGTCCGTAGTCCTCTTTTTTGCCCAAAAATTGGGCCGAGTCCGAACCACATACCAAAAAGTCTTGCTCAAACCCCCCCAGAACCTATTGGGCCCATGTTGATCACCTCTAGTGAGTAATCAAACTCCTATTATATTTGGGACTTTTTTTGCTCATTTTAATTTCATATATTATTGAGTATCAAATAAATCTACAAATCCCCTCAAAAAAAAAAATCTACAAACTAGTAGCTCTTACCAATTGCTTTTTTTTTTTGTTTTTTTAAAGAGACTTATAATATTGATGAGAAAGAAGACCTTCATCACATGAATCGTGTCGTCATGGGATCTCATACTAAAAGGTGTACATAAATAAAGTACTCATGTAGTCATGTTAAAAATTAAACACAACTTACTTTAGACCGATGAGGCGATGAGAGCTAGTGTCGGGATCTGGGGTCAAAATTAGGTTGGGCCGTGCCAATCGAGAAGGTAGTGGCGTGCTGGGCCAAGATGGAGCTACGGAACAAATAACAATAAACCTATTCATGTGCTGCATTATTTGTGACTTAAAGTGCTGGGCTTTGCTTCTAATTGGCAGCAAAACTGTGTACAAGATAATCACAATGGCCCAGCAATAAGGATTCTTTATACTTCCTCCGTTTCTTTTTAAGAAATATGTTACTTTGTTTGGAAATGTCACAATAAGTGATCCATATAAAAAACTTATATGAACCTAGTCCACACTAAATTAGTGTGGGCTAATCTTAATTAAATGTGATTAAGCAAAAAAATCACTATATAAAAAAATAGATATAAATGATTAGTAAATATAAATTGTAAAGTTTGACTATGTGGAAAAAAAAAGGTTATTATGTCACAAAGTGAAAATTTTCATTATGATAAACTAATGTAAGAAAGATTGACTATATTTAAAAAAAACGGTCACTATGGTGAATAGTAACTATATATTGTAACTTAAGATTTTAGAAGGTTACTATATGAAAAAAAGGGTCACCATGTTAGTGTGAACCAGGTCCACGCAAGACTAAAAAAAACTTTCACCTATATTATTTGTTTACCTATTTGTCACCCACTTTTATTTTACTCATTGTATCCCTTTAAACATATGGATCCAACTTTTTTCTCTCTAAACTCTTGGTATTCTCCCCACTCAGACAAGTAAAAGTAATGGAGGAAGTATATATGGCAACTAGTATATCATGTGCAGATTGCAGAATAGTAGTTCTATGTAATTAAGTTTTATATTATAAAATTAACTTATTTTTACTTAACTGAACTCTTAACAAAACTTTACACTGAACTTAACTTATTTTTGTTGAAACTCCTTTGAATAATTTGAGGAGTATAGACCCTAAGTTGTTTTATGGTAGGGGATCGAATATCAAAATTTAGGTATCGTGACTTGTGAATGTATATTATTATGGCATCATACTAATAAAAAGTAAAGTTGTGTTTTACTATTACAATTTGGAAGTCACCTAATAGAAAGTCTTAAAAAAAATTAAAAATTAATCTCTTTTTTCCACTTGTTATGTTTATGGATTTTTTTTTTTTTTCATTTGAAGGTTTTTTATATATGCTTCTATGTACTTAATTGTTTGAAATTGTTACAACACATTCAAACTTGATGGATAGTCATTATTCTAACTTATCTTTATTTAAATAAACAAACATAATGCAAAGTACTGAATGTTTTAAGATTTAGACCATAAAGTATTCAAACTTAGGAAAATTCTCAATGGTAACTCAAAGTTTTAGTTTTTTCTCTATGCATTTGTAGTCAAATTTAATTTTAATTCTCATTGGTAATCCTGTGTTTATGGTTATACCTAAGAAAGTGGTATTAGTAACCATTTGTTGTTATATATAATTGCTAAAAAGGTTGTTTTAAGAGCATGTTCTCTTCGGCATAAAACAATTGAACTGAACTGAATTGAACTGAACTGAACTGAATTGAAATGAACTGAACTGAATTATATTATAACTAATAGTAATGAATAAATTTAGAAATTGAATTGAACTGAATTGATCTGAATTGAACTGAACTGAACTGAACTGAATTGAACTGAACTGAAAATAAGCTGGGGAGAACAGACCGTAAGAGTAATAAGTAAGATTTTTATTGTCTAGATAGGGATAAATTTCCGTTAAAAAACTTATTTCCATTCATCTCTTGTTTTCCTTTATTATTGCTTATGTGTTGAGTATCTAGATAAATTTAAGTAAAATCATTGAAATAATCCTGCTCGTAATATCTGTAAATAGTACTGCTGATGCATGCATGCATGGACGTTGCGGCCTCCCAATTTGCTTCGTGTTTTCCATGCATTAATTAAGGACTAGAAAGAAGCCAAATAAAAAAAAAGGGGTTCTTGGCTCTTGGATTATCTATTGCCCATTAGCCCCGCCTCTATGGGAAAGAAGCAAGGCCACACACTCAATACAAACAAAATGAACGAATGTAACTATGTAAGCCTATCATTTGAAATTCCTACGAGGAATAATTCTAGCAAGTAGCAAGAGGAGGAATAATTCGCAAGTAGCAAGAGGTGGGGCACATAAACCAGTGGAGGACTTATATTGAGGTAAAGGGTATTAGTTGATACTCTAAAGAAATAAATAAAATAACTGTTTTTTTCACCGCGCACTCCTGGGCTTCTTAATATTCACCCCAGACTCCTGCGTTTTCAACAATTCACCTGGTGCCCCTGAGGTTTGGTAAAAATTCCTAAAATGTCCATGCCGTTAAGTTTCCGTCAACTTCGTTAGGTTTCCGTCCAAATCATTCATATTAACTCTAATTAACCCTAATTAAACTCTAATTAACTCTAATTAACCCTAATTAAACTCTAATTAACCCTAATTAAACCTAATTAAACTTTAATTATCCCTAATTACTTTAAACCCCCACCCACCATCACCCAACCACCCTACCCCCTGAAAACCACCATATCCACCACCCTACCCCCATGAAAACCACCATACCCACCACGAAAACCACCCACCCACCTCCCTAACCCCCGAAACCCATTCCTTCCTCCCATGCCATCCTTCTCCTTCTCTCTCCCCTGCCGTCATCCTGCCACCCCTTCCCCGCTCCGCCCTGTAACCCCATCCACCACCTTCCTCTTTCTCCTCTCTCGTCAAGCCGCATCCACCGCCCTACAACCCCATCCACCCCCTTCCTCTTTCTCCTCTCTCGTCAAGCCGCATCTACCCACTCAACTCCTTCAATGTCGTGGTGATGAGAAACAGTGGTTGCGTGGTGGTGGTGCAGCAGCGCACCAGGGCAGGGGAAGAGAGAGTGTTGTGTGGGGAGAGGTGGAACCGGCGGCAGGGAGGCAGAGAGTGGCTGCGAATGTGGTGAATTAATTATATTAATTAAGCTAAAAGAAAAAACTAAAAACTAATAAAAATCACTAATTAAGCTATTGTTAGACATTTTAGGAATTTATCAAACCTAAGGGGTATTTGGTGAATTAAGAATGTGACGGAAACTTAACGGTAGGGGCATTTCAGGAATTTTTACCAAACCTCGAGCGCACTGGTGAATTGTTGAAAACGCGGAAGTGCAGGGTGAATATTAAGAAACCCGAGTGCATTCCGAAAAAAACCGATAAAATAATGTACCTACTTTAGCGTTGGACTAGTAAATACGAAAAACATATGCTGATTGTCAATTCTATGACTCCAATTTGATTTATTCATAATTTAAATTAGCTGACACCCTAAACTAAGTCTGGGTACGTCACTAACTCAAACAATTGGATTTATATAGGTAATCAACGTTAATGAGGCTAAATCGGAAAACTACTCTACATACTAACAAACCATCATTTAATTTGGCATGGGCTAAATATTATTTCTAACTAACTAGTTAAGTAATGATTCAACATAAGTATATATGTACTTGATTATGAACTAATGATTCCATCCAGCTCTTTCAACGATTAGTGTTATCTTAAGAGAAGAGAGAATATAACATAGTGCAGGACGTACTATATTATTTTATGAAGTTTAATCTGCAATCAAATATATGTTTCTTTAAGAAAACAATTTTACTACGTTCAACAACACAAACAAGCGTGTTTTAAGTTGTTACGTCTAATATAGTAAGATCAAAACTGCATGTAGTTAAGTAATTAAAATCGCAATCGTAGATATTGATATTTTTGTGTGACCATAGGTTTTCCGTATTCATTGTAATCATGCACCTACCAATCTTATCGTTTTTCGTTTTTTATCTGGACAGCGATTCAGCGAATGTATATTATTGTTATATAAGTAATGTCGTTATGAAATTCGCCATACTAGAAATGTATAAATAGTTACTAAAAACAGTTTTAAGAGGCTCATAAATGCATATAAAAAAGGATAATTCTGAGATATCTTTGTATGATGCTACTTCTGCGTGTCGGCAGTGCATATAGCTCCTACAATGTACATTGATGAGGACTGAGGAGAGTGATTATAGAGGATGTGGACTGTGGAGGTAGGGGTGAAAGTTATTCGGATAAAATCCAAATCCAATCCAATCCAATCCGAATTAGTAATTCGGATCGGATTCGAACTGTGTTCGGATTGGATTCGAATTGAGATTTTTTGAAAATTTGGATTTTCGGATCGGATTGGATTGAGGGTAATTGGATCCAAAAATCCAATATAACCGAATAGTTTTATGCATTGTATTATGTATCGGGATTGGGCTTAAGTTCTTAACTGATTTTTTTTTTAAAAGCCTAGTCCATAGCCCAGTAGGCGTAACACTTCAACCCTTCCCCTAAAACCCTAACATCACTTAATTCCTCATTTCCTAAATCTACTAGGCTGCTGTTGTGCTTAATTTATTTCATCGAAAAACTAGAGTTTTAAAAAATTGGATTTTCGGATCGGATCCAATCTAGAGTATGAAAATTCGGATTGGATTGGATCGGATTCAAACTCTAATTGGTTTGGATTCGGATTGGAAAATTAAAATCCAAATTTTGTTCGGATCGGATTGGATTAGGCCCTAATCCAAACCGTACACCGAACTTTCACCCCTATGTGGAGGTACAAATTAGCTAGTATCCACTGACATGAATGAACAATGAGAAAAAGGTTTGAAGTCATAGTATAAAAAAAATTTGTAGGAGAATTGGAGAAATTTAATTTTTCCGAATAAAAATTATTCTTGTAGAAACTTTTATACATATTTTTAATTATTAATATTATTTACTTAACTTTCTAGAAGACCATTAAATAAAAATCTAATATCTTAAATAATACTCTTTCATGATATCACATGACCATAATATCTTTTTTTTTGGATCAGGAAAGAAAAACTAGGAGGTGTCAACACAAAGGACACCACCTAAAGCATCGCAAAGGATGGTTACAACTGATAACCTTCAAGAAAAACATAAAGAAGAAAAAGGAGCACATAGAAACACAAGCGGAAGCTCCGCCACGGCATCACGCCATCTCCCCAGGTCCAACCGAAAACAACTTCTTGCAACTCGTCACGGGGGGCAAAACAAACACCACTAAGAATGAAAAGCTCCCAAATCTTCCACAAGCACGAACCTTCAATCGATGAAGACGAGCGCTCACTGCCGCCCAGCTGAAGCGAAGAGGAAATCAAGCCGACCCGACCCGACCTGGCCCGAAATAGGCGAAGAAGAACAATCCGAGACCATCATCAACATTCGGCTTCCGACACCATCACCGGCGACGAGAAAGAAATATAGCAAAGAACCAAAAGCATTCTCAAATTGACTAACTTTAGACAACTAAACAAGCTAAATTAGAGGTTAGAAGAAGCAAAGTCCGACTGAGGACAAGAGAGAATAGACTTAATTAATTGATAAACTAAGCCATAAAAATGGCAAGATATAAGGGGGAGAGAGGAGGGCGACGGCTAGAGTTTATTTCTATAGAAATTTTTGGAGTCTAGGGTTTTCTAGAGAGAAGGGAGAGCCCCTCTCTCTAGAAAACTTTACAATCAAGATACTTTTTATAATATCTTATTTATACTCTTTCATGGACTATCAAAGTTTTATATATTTAACCACAATATTCTAAGAGTAAAGACTGAAAAAAAGATAATGGAGCAAATTATAAAAACCAATTTGAGGTTATATGTACAAACCTCAGTGTTTTTATTTTTTTTTTGTTCTAGTTTATAAGCTCATATGATGCTTGACTTGAATTAAAATATTCGTTTCATAATATTATCATGTAATACAATTAATACAGTCTAAGAAGCTAAAAATACAAACATTAGTACTCCCTCTGTTTTTTTTATCTTTCTCACTTGGAATCTTGACACTATTCATACTTAGAGAGAATATTATAAATTCTTCTCAATTTATAAGAAAAAAAATATAGTCATGTGGGGTCTTGTTTAATTCGTCTCAATTAGTACTTTATTAATATTCAATCGTTATAATTTTTACTAATATGTAATGAAAGATATTTGAGTTCAAAGAGATGCATTGGGAGATGTGCACAGGAAAAGTGAGAAGGATTTAAAAACAGAGGGAGTACTTCAAAAACAAAAACAAAATGACGACGACGCATTGTCCTTAATTATTCGCCAATATACTCCAATCGTTTTCAAATAATTGTGTACTCCCTCCGTCCTTATTTCTTTTTCCTACTATGACTTTTTTTCACTCTAGAAAATATTCTAAATATGAAGAATAAATGGGAAAAAAGAGGGTGTTATTCTAGTCAATTCTTAAATATTCCCTCTGCTTTTTTTTATTTGCTACATTTGACTTGCACGGTTTTCAAAGCATTATTTAACTCTTAATATCTCTTATTTCGCTTAAGTAAAAATTATAAAATTTAATATTATGAATCTACACGTCGAGACGAATCTAACAAGATCACACATGACTATATTTTTACTTATAAAATAATCAAAATAATCGGTCAAAGTAGTGGCTTCATTCCCAAGAAATCAAATGTAGCAAATAAAAAAAAGCAGAGGGAGTAGTTGTTAACTTGTTATATTACTTTAAATAGATAAATGACCTCAACTCACCCACTCAACCCTATAATGTGGGTCCCTTCATTAAATTTTATTTTTCACACTTTGTCTTCATGATCACATGATGCGGGCTCCTTTACTAACCATCTCTCGTACTTTATCACTTATTTTATTCTTAATTTACTCTATTTACCTAAACAACCTATAATTTCCAACTATTTGCTATTAATATACGTGTCAAACTTAGGAGATTAATTAATTAAGGATGAAGATA
This sequence comes from Beta corolliflora, assembly GCA_947648045.1. Classification (NCBI taxonomy): domain Eukaryota; kingdom Viridiplantae; phylum Streptophyta; class Magnoliopsida; order Caryophyllales; family Amaranthaceae; genus Beta; species Beta corolliflora. The sequence goes on along the minus strand of CANSZD010000357.1, from coordinate 158,953 downwards.
ATGTAATTAGATAAAATATTATCATGTGAGTTCTTATTAGACTCGCTTCAGAGTATAATTTTAAAACTAAAAGCTTCATAGCTTTTACTAATTAATACTTCATCTGTTTTTTTAATTGCACCATTTTATTTTCACGTTTGCTGACGCTTCTTTAAATGTCAATATCTCTAATTGCGTATAAGTAAAAATTATAAAATTTGATATTTGAAATCCTTGCATCGAGACGAATCTAACATGACACTACTTGACTATGTTTTTTTTCTTATATAATGATATGAGATAACTTAACAAAGTTGGTTGATGGATAGTGCCAATTAAAAACAAAATCGTGCTATTGAAAAAAACTAAGGAAACGATCATGTAAATTTTCCATTTCATGAAGTCTAGTACATGTCTATAATTTGTAATTTTTCCTTTATCACATATCTCTTTTTCACATAATATTGGGGATTAATTGTATTTCACTAACTACTCTCTTCTTTTTCTAGACCTTAATATTTGTACCTGCCCATATGTTGTGATAATAAAAGAACGAAAGAAGTATAATAGATGAGGTTGATGACATGATTAAAAGAATATGCCTTGAATTCATGAAAATAGCAAACCAAAAGAGCAAAACAAACACATAAAGTATACTAGTCTTTGCAAATTACTAATTAAATCAAAATATAACTTACGAATGAACAAGAATGACATATCTCTGTTTATCTTTGTTCTCTCTATTTGTTAAATTTTGCCGTTACAAATGCAAACTTTAGTTATGTATTCGTAGCAATTACGAAAACTTGATATTTTAAAAATACATATAAAAATAAATCAAGTAAAATTTTACAAAATATTAATTTTCTTATATGTTTTTTTTTTTTTTTTTTTTTTTTTTGATAATTTGTTATATCATTTCATTTATAGGCTCAAATCGATACAAACTAAAAACAGAGAAATCTACCTGCTCTAACAACAAGCAGGGCAGGCGAGAAAGAGCGCTACAAAAAGAAACAGGAAGCTACAGATACTGGGAACTCCATGAGTTAATGCTAAATTACTCAATAAATGAGAGAACTAATTAATCCTTATGAAAAGCATCCCAGGAGCCTGAAGTCAGATCCAAGCAAGAAATTCAGCGTCTCGAGCCAGACCTTGCTTTGCTAAAGTGTCAGCTACAACGTTCGATTCCCTTCCTTTGTAAATGATGGAGACATCGAGCCAAATCGCCCTTGCATTTCGAATGTAGTTCAGTTGATAACTGAGATTCCATGGACCACCATTATCTTCATTACACCATTTGACTGCATTTGCGGAGTCAGATTCCACAGTCACAGGAAATTCCTTAATAGAAGGAAAGGTCATAGAAATCTGGATAGCTCTATGAATGGCAAGGATTTCTGCTGAGTTTATCTCAATTGGGGGCACAGGACTAGAGAAAACACACATAAAGGAACCATTTGAGTTACGGAGCACACCTCCAATGGCCGACATTCGGAGACTCCGGCTCACCGAGGCGTCGACGTTCCATTTCAAGTGACCTGAATTGGGAGGGTTCCATAAAGATATCTGCTTTGAAGCCGATAACACACCCACCGATCTTAGTGGATCATACCAATCCAAACAAGCTGGATTACGGATTATCTCGTCTACAGAGTAAGGGAAATTATCTCCCCATTCTTTGACCCACCAACACAAACGAGTAAGAATAAGATCTTGGATTTGCGCGACTGAGCACGAGATCTGGTTGAAGATCCTGCTATTTCGTTCTTTCCAAATGGACCAAATAATGATTGAAAAAATTGCATACCATACTTTTGTGAGAAAAGGGGTCTTTTTGTGCGGCCTCCATTGCTCGAAAGCTTCCCGCAGGCATGAAGGGAAAACCCAATTTAGCTTCCAAATTTTCAGCCACCAGGTCCACAATTCATGAGAAAATGGGCAATGCAAGAGCAGATGGTTCGAGCTCTCAATCTGTAGATGGCAAAGGGTGCATGTTGCATCATTGAGAGGAATCATATTAATCTTTGCCAATTTTTCTCGAGAGTTTATCTTGCCTAGAAGGGCCAACCAGGTAAAGATTTCAATCCTCGGAGGAATGAGACCTCCCCATACTCGCTTTGGTACAATAACCATTGAGGAGGGGGGTCTGAGATTTGATCAGCTCCAGAGTGAGGGATTTAACAGAGAAATCACCAGATTTGTTTGGGAGCCATACATAGGAATCATCACTAATCATAGATAAGCAGACTTCCTTTAAATGTGATGATAGATTGGCCCATTCTTCTTTATCTCTGGGCCTGAAGGGGCGGGCCCAATTGAATTTCCATCTCCAGATTTCCCCTTCCCAGTACCCAAAACAGGATATTGGGTCATTCGGGTTTTGGGAAATTAAATATAACCTGGGAAACACAGATTTTAAAGGCCGAGGCCCAGCCCAAATATCATGCCAAAACATAGCTTGGAGTCCATTTCCCACTCGTCGCCCAATTTTGGATTTAATCAGATCACAAGTAGCGGGGTGATTTAACAGATGCGAGCAGAGTAATTTCCACGAGCCTCCAAACGAAGGAAGAGTGAGATCGTGGGCCTGGAACGTGATGGGATAGCCATATTTGGCTTGGATCACCTGTCTCCAAAGGGCTTGGGGCTCATCAAGATACCGCCACACCCATTTAAATAACAGGGCCATGTTTTTGAGAAAAATACTCCCACAACCCAGACCGCCAAAGAGTTTAGGTAGTTCCAACTGAGCCCAGGGGACAAGAGCCAGATATTGCTTCCCGGTACCGCCATTCCATAAAAACTGGCGCTGGAGCTTATTAATTTTCTCAATTACTCCCTTCGGAGCAGGAAATAGGGACATGTAATATAAGGGGAGACTCGAAATGGAGGCTTTTAGGAGTGCTAACCTCCCAGCGATAGATAGGAACCTCCCCTTCCACGATGCTAACTTTTTTTCAATTTTTTTGATGATAGGATCCCAAGACTTGATGCGCTTCATAGTTCCCCCGATCGGAAGGCCAAGGTATGTGAAAGGAAAGTTTCCCACCTTGCATAGTAGAGTATTAGCCGCGGCTGATAACCAAGGTTCCTCAATGTTAATACCAAGAAGAGAAGTTTTATGAAAGTTTACTTGAAGGCCGGATGCTAAATGGAAGAGGATGAGAGTCTTCTTTATGTTGAGAAGGAAATCAATCCTTGGAGGGCAAAAGATTATTGTGTCATCCGCATATTGGAGGTGAGTGACTTTGAAACCTCCTCGGGAAATCTCCACACCCTTCCACAAGCCAAGACTAGATGCCTTTTGAATAACAAGGCTAAGAGTTTCCACTATAAGATTAAAAAGGAAGGGTGATAAAGGATCACCTTGCCGGAGACCTCTATGAAGCTTGAAAGGGGTGGTAGGAGAGCCATTTATCAAGATTGATGCTTCGGCACTTTTCACACAAGAGAGGATCCATGTAATCCATGTAAGAGGGAAACCCATTTGATGCATAGTCCACTCCAAATAATTCCAAGAAACACTATCAAAAGCTTTATGGAAATCAAGCTTTAGGATAGTTGACTGGATTTTTTGATTTTTGCATGAGTCAATGATTTCGCCCGCAACTAGGGCACCATCCAAAATTTGGCGCCCCGCAATAAAGGATGACTGAAAAGGCCCTATAAGATAATCCATCACCTTTTGTAATCTTCTTGCTAACAACTTGGAGATCATTTTGTATATACATCCAACCATGCTAATAGGGCGATAGTCTTTTAGGTCTTCTGGATTCTCGATTTTTGCTATTAAAGCAATAAAGGTAACGTTCGATCCTTTTGGGAGAGAGCTTGAAGACCAAAATTCATCAAAAATCTTGTAAACATCCTCCTTGATCACCTCCCATGCTTCTTTAATAAATTGAAAATTGAACCCATCTGGCCCAGGGGCCTTTTGGGAATTACAAGAGTGAACCGCTTCATCAATTTCCAAGCGACTGAAGGGGGCAACGAGGAGGGATGCTTGCTCATCCGAAAGTCTCCGAAACAATAAACCTTCGAAATGGCATCTAGACTTGTATTCCTCTTTGAAAATGTTTTTAAAGTAGGATGTTGCCTCTTTGTGAATACCTGCAGGGTCAAGAATCAAACAACCGTAATCGAGAACTTTTCTTATATGTTAGTGAGAACTTTTGGCAATAATTTGACTCAGTAATCGAGATATTGTGTTTACACGAATAACATATGGGTTCAAAGAGAGTATAATTAACAAAGTCCTTTGAAAGAGAAAACTTAATTGTGCATTTTTTTCTTAATTACTATTGCATTACTCTTTCCATTTTCTAAAGATCTATATATAGTCATATAAAGGATAAAGAATACAGTAGTGAGAGTTTGTAAAATTAAATAGGTTCGACAAATGTAGTGTGGAAAGGGAACAAGCTTTAACCAAATACTTTCTCTGTATTTTTTTAGTTTGCTTACTTGGTATGATGCACAAATATCAAGGAATAAAGGAGAATGAGGGAGTGGAAGGGTGGTAAGCCCTTTCATCTTCCACCTACATGTTGTGGGTTCGATTCTCATCAGGGGAGTTTGGGGGCTTTGGGGTAGGTTGTATTTAGGTGCCCTGTGAGAGGGCGTTAATGTAATTTATCTTACCAATTTTTTTAAAAAAAAATATCAAGGAATAAAGAGGAAAGAAGAAAATTCTTTGCACATGGGTTGGTAGCAGTGAGACATACTTATATAATCTAATTTTTTTAATAATAAGGGGAAGAGAGATAAATGGGCCCCATGACATAAAATTATTGTAAACGATGGATGAGACGAAAAAGTGGCCCCTGTTGTAATATTCTATGTAAACAGTGAACGGATAAAACGGCGCTGTATTTTGCCGCCCATGATTAGACACTTCACTGCATAATAACTGCAGTGATATGATGTATCACCGGGTGAATTATTCACCCGGCACTATATATACCGCACTTCGCGGGAGAAAATGAATAACACAACAACAAGAGCATACACTCCAATCTTGCTTAAAATCTCTCTATAATATAACACGTTATCAGCACGATTCGCTCTACTATCAAAAGGTAGTTCTTCTCAATTGCTACTAATTTTTTTTCAAAAAAAATGGATCACCAGTGTAATGGGATCAATACTATTCTAAACAATGTATCTCTTTGTAGTATATATTTTATCATAGAACGTAATAGTGTACCTTGTACCACAAATCCGGCACGAGGAGTTGGTAGTGCACCCCACCGCCATAATACTCACGTTAATAGCCATGTCGGCGAACGCCGACAAACCACCGTCCCTAACCTCAATGATAACCCTCCTCCGGAACCACCAACTGAAAACCGGCAAACTCCTAATAATAATAAAAGGAGTAGGGACGATGAGGGTCCTTCCGTCAGCAGCAAGCGACGGCAAAGTAATTAATTGGCGGTATTGGCTCGGCCACCGCCAAGCAAGTCGCGCCACCTTCATGGAGGGCAAAGACCTTGCATTTAAAGCCGCCTATATGGACGGGCTATATGAACGGGCTATTCTCATTGAACTTGCCGCCTAAATGGATCGGCTCCGCCGCCCGGATGGACGGCTAATACTACGAAGAAGATGAATTTTTGGCCGGAAAATAGCTATAATGGTGGAGTTACCTCGCTACCTTTTTTCTTTGTTTGTTATTTTTCATGGAATTTATGTCTTGTATTATTTTGCTTTTAACTGTGAAAAAAAAAAGGGGAGGAAGAAAGCTTTTGTGACTATGTACATGAAAATGATAGAAGAAGTAGCTAAACTTCTTTGTTGCACCGAAATCAGCTTATAAGTAGCAGCTTCTGATTTCCTTTCAATTGAGAAAACTACTAGTTCCAATGCCAAGTTGATGACACATCAATCTGATGACTTGTCCCATGTCCCTTATTATTTGTCAGCAACTATTCCCACTACTAACTTGAAGCTTTGTACTCTAGTGAATGCATTAAAGAAACTATCTAGAGTTTTCCTTTTCTAAAGTTGGACGCTAGCATTAACATGATATTAACACAGTTACACAGTACACAACACATATAATATTATCACATTACGTTACAATCATGACTACATATCAGCAACATTCATTATAATATGCATCTGGCAATTGTTTTTTTCTTTTGTCTTCTACTGCATACACATACTGATGCATAACATGCATGCACTACATTCTAGTTACTTTAAGTTTACTTTTATGAAACAAAAAAAAAAAAACATAAACCAAGAACAAAAAAGGGGAGTAGAAACGTGACTAGCTTTATATATCTCAAACCATTAGTTATAACCTATAATTGTAATTCTTATGGTAAATTAGTACATATATATACTCTATTTTTCTGTTTTGTCAGCATGTTACGTAAATTTTACGTATTACATATCAGTATATATCTTACCTGTTAAATGTGAATAGTGTTTTTACACCACTATAAAAGGGGCTTTAACCCTTCTCATTTTCTCGTCCGCCTCCCTCACTCACTTCTACCCCATAAAATTTTCTCTCTCATAAAATTTCACAAATTTCATCTCCACTATCTTCGGCCACCATGTACAATGCCAGAAACCGCCGCCCTCAAAACGACACACCAGATCTTCTAGAATCTTTCAGACAGTTGAAGGTCATGTTTTACTTGGGAATGATACTTATAACAGTTTTAGTAGGAATTATTGTAATTCATTTCGCATATTGTAAAACGCAATTATAATGCTTAATTATGCAATTTTTCTTCTATTTATATGCCATTAACACATGTGATTTATTTTTGGACATGATAGTCACATTCTAATTAAACGTTGTCATAATCTTGAAAAAAAAATATGCAGCCTTTTTATATATATTTATTGTTCACTTTTCATTTTATTATCATGTTTCGAACCCCTAACCTCTTGAACGGTTAAGGATTCTCGGACCACTATGGCTTGCATCCCAGTGTGATTTTCTTTCGGAACTCTATATATTTATGCATTAATTTTCTACTAATACTTTTAAAACATCACATGAACTCGAAATGGCTAGACTTGCAAACCGAGATTTTGAGATCCTTGAAGCCTCGAGCCAAAGGTACCTAGAATGGAGGGTGGATGCAAAAGCTTACCTAAAGTCACTTAGCCTCGACCATACCATTGTCGAAGGTGGTGCCACTACCCCTTTGGAGCAAGCGAAAGCATTGGTGTATCTCAAACACCATATACATGAAGAGCTCAAATCGAATACATCCTTGTGGAAAATCCCAAAGAATTATGGGATAACCTAAAGGATAGATTTGAGCATTTACAAAGAATTATCGCTCCAAGGGCCCAACATGAATGGTCGGTACTCGGGTTCCGGGACTTTGCATCGTACGCGAGTACAATTCCGCAAGATTTCGCATCACCTCACGCCTAAAGTTGTGTGGAGAATCGTGTCCGAACGAGCCATGATTGAGAAAACCCTCTCCACTATGCACGCCAATAATGTTGTTCAAAGAAGAACAATATCGTGAAAGGCGTTGCCAAAAGTTCTCGCGACCTAATTGCCATTCTTTTGGTTGCGTAACGTAAACAACCAAATCCTCGCTCTCAATTCATAATCAAAGGCCGGCGGAGTACCATAGCAGCTGACCGGTTGGAAACAAATGCCACTAGAGGTGGCAAGCGCCGAATAATAAGCGGGGAGGTAACTCAAATTGGAATGGCAAATTCGAAATAGGGGTAATGGAGAAAGAAATGGCAATAGAAGTGGCGAGGAAGAGGACGTCAAAACCGGCGCCCCCAATAGAGGACGCGGAGGAAGAAACTCCCAACAAAGAACACAAGAGAAATGTTTTAAATGTGGCATTCAAGGGCATTGGGCAAATGAATGTCGCACGCCCAAACATCTTGTGGATCTATATGTGGCCTCTACTAGGGGTCAAGGGAAACGTGGCGAAACAAATTTCACACTTGAAACTACTCCGCTCCCGGACCTCGATGTAGCCGATTATCTCATGGAAGATATTTCTAATGTCTAGCCCTCTTATTCCCCCTAAATCAACCTATGATGTTGTTTTGTCACTTTACGTCATGTACTCTTGTCTCACTTGATGTCTCTTGTATCTTGCGTTCCATTTTTATCATTTCATGTAATGTACCTCTTTCTATGAATAAATTTTGTGTTAGATTTTGACAAATTTATGTTTTAATGAAGATAATGACAAACAAAGGCGCCCAACAATGCCTGATTGATAGTGCCACCACACATACCATCCTGAGTAACAAGTCATACTTCACTCAGCTCAAGCCAAGAAAAGGCGACCTCAACACCATTGCAGGCACTGCAAATATGGTTGAGGGCTCAGGAAAGGCATGCATAGTGTTACCTAAGGGAACACACGTCACTATAAACAACGCATTGTATTCAGGTAAAACTCAAAGAAACCTATTGAGTTTCAAAGATCTCGCGCACAAATGGTTACCATATGGAAACCATTAATGAAAACGGAAAGGAGTACATGTATCTCACTAAATGTGACGATGGCAAGAAAATAATCCTTGAAAGGATGCCATCATACTCCTCGGACCGTATTTTACTTATATCACCCAGCTTGAAACAAATTTGGTGTCTCACCATAAGGTAGACAACCAAGCAATATTTACTCTGTGGCATGATCGCTTGGGTCACCCAGGAACGAGCATGATGACGAAAATCGTCCGAAGCTCAAATGGGCATCCGTTGAAAAACATACGGGTCCTACAATCAAATGAGCATAATTGTAAGGCTTGTTCCCTTGGCAAATTGATCATAAGACCTTCTAAAAATAAACTTGAAGGTGAAAATCTTGCATTCCTAGAAAGAATCCAAGGAGATATTTGCGGGCCAATACACCCATCATGTGGACCATTCGGATACTTTCGGTGTTGATCGACGCATCGACACGTTGGTCTCACGTTAGTCTCCTATCAACAAGGAATGTTGCTTTTGCAAAATCGCTATCGCAAATTACGCGTTTAAGGGCTCAATTCCCAGACTATCCCATAAAGAAAATTCGACTTGATAATGCTTTGGAGAATTCACATCCCGCACTTTTAATGACTATTGTATGTCAATTGGGATAGACGTGGAACATCCGAGAGCCCATGTTCACACACAAAACGGCCTAGCGAAGCATTCATAAAGCGATTGCAATTAGTTGCGAGGCCATTACTCATGAAATCAAAACTCTCATCTTCTACATGGGGACATGCTATACTACATGCCGCGGCTTTATCGCGACTAAGGCCGAGCGCCAAGCATGATCAATCCCCACTACGGTTAGTGGTTGGAAAGGAACCTAGTCTTGCTCACCTACGAATTTTTGGGTGTGCGCCTACGTTCCCATAGCACCACCACAACGTACTAAGATGGGCCCACAAAGAAGGTTGGGAATCTATGTTGGATTTGAATCACCGTCCATCATAAGATATCTAGAACCGTCAACCTAAGTGACCTTTTCACCGCTCGGTTCGCCGATTGTCAATTTGATGAGACAATTTTCCCAAACTTAGGGGGAGATAAAGTAGGCCCATGTTGGAATGAAATATCATGGAATGCCAAAAATTTATCATATCTTGATCAAAGATCAAATATGTGTGAGCAGGAAGTTCAGAAAATTATACACTTGCAAAACATTGCCAATCAATTACCAGATGCATTCACTGACTCAAAAGGAGTGATAAAATCACATATACCCGCTGTGAATGCTCCTGCAAGGGTTGAAATACCAAGAGAAAAAAAGAAAAAATCCACTTGCAAATGAATCCGCAACACGCAAAGGCGTGGAAGACCACTCGGAGCCAAAGATTTGAAACCGAGAAAGTCCAGAAGAATAGAAACAAATAATGAGAAAACCGATGATTCTTCTAAAGTGGAACAATTTTCAAATGACGAAAAACGTCATTAACCCCCAAAATGAACTCAAAGAATCGATGCTACATCCGAGGGGAGCGTGAAAATGCTAGCGTCGACAATCACGAAATTTCAATAAATTTTGTCCATTCTAGAAAGCAATGGAACAGGGTAAAAACCCCGATTGATGAAATATTTGCATATTCAATAGCCACAGAAATCACCACTGATATTGAGGACACTGAACCAAGATCAGTGGATGAATGTCGACGAAGGAGTGATTGGCCTAAATGGAAAGAGGCCATTCAGGTAGAATTGAAATCTCTCAAAAAACGAGAAGTGTTCGGCCCTATAGCCCAGACCCCAAAAGGAGTAAAACCCGTTGGGTACAAATGGGTGTTCGTGCGAAAACGAAATGAAAAAAATGAAATCGTACGATACAAGGCTAGGCTTGTAGCCCAAGGTTTCTCCCAGAGACTGGAATTGACTATGAGGAAACATACTCACCAAAGTGGTAGATGCCACAACTCTAAGATTCCTCATAAGTCCTGCTCCGCATGCAAAGGACTACAAATGCGCCTCATGGATGTCGTGACAAAGATATCTCTATGGGTCACTTGACACCGATATCTACATGAGAGTCCCGAAGGACTTGAACTACCCGAATCCTTGAGGTCAAAACCTCGAAAGCTACATTCCATAAAACCGAAAAAAATCACTCTACGGTTTAAAGCAATCCGGAAGGATGTGGTATAACCGTCTTAGTGAATACCTCATGAATCGAGGCTACAAGAACGATCAAATTTGTCCATGTGTCTTCATCAAACAAACCGAAAATGGGTTTGTTATAATTGCGGTATATGTTGATGACTTAAATATCATCGGGACACCCGATGAAATCGAAGAAACCGCTAAATGCATGATGAAGGAATTCGAGATGAAAGATCTTGGAAAGACCAAATTTTGTCTCGGTTTACAAATTGAACACCTAAAGGATGGGATCCTTGTTCACCAATCCAATTACGCCGAGAAAGTGCTAAAAAGGTTCTATATGGACAAATCACATCCATTGAGTTCACCTATGGTTGTTCGTCGCTTAAAAATTGAAGAAGATCCTTTCCGCCCTCGTGAAGAAGGCGAGAATATACTCGGTCCCGAAATACCATACCTAAGTGCCATTGGGGCCTTAATGTATTTAGCCATCAATACTAGACCGTACATTGCATTCTCGGTCAATTTATTAGCTAGATACGACTCCGAACCTACAAACAGCACCGGGAGTGGAGTGAAACACTTACTCCGCTATATACGCGGGACAACGGATATGGGATTATTCTATCCACAAGACGGAAATCCTACCCTTGTAGGATATGCCGACGCAGTTACCCGTCGATCCAAATCAAGGCAAAATCGCAAACGGGTTATATTTTTAGCTATGGAAATACAAAGAATCTCTTGGAAGTCAACAAAACAGACTCTAACAGACTACTTCATCAAATCAAGTCGAATTAATCGCACTTTATGAAGTCGGTAGAGAATGTGTATGGTTGAGATCTTTGACCCATCACATACTCAGGGAAAGTGGTATAAAAGAGACACAAGAAGGTCCAACTATCATCCATGAAGATAATACCGCTTGCATTGCACAAATTAAAGAAGGCTATATCAAAGGTGACAGAACAAAGCATATCGATCCTAAATTCTTTTCCACCCACGATTTGGAGAAGGAAGGAACAATCAATGTCACACAAGTTCAATCATGCGACAATTTAGCCGACCTACTCACAAAGGCATTACCAAAGAAAGCAATTCCAAGAGCTTGTACACCTAATTGGTCTCGGTCGCCTTCGAGATATACGTTAAATTGAGGGGAGTCCTATATGTTCCGTACTCTTTTCCTTCGTCCAAGTTTTTATCCCATGGGCTTTTTCTTGGCAAGGTTTTAACGAGGCAGAAAAGCATATAGGCATCTCAAAGCCCAACTGTACTCTTTTTCTTTTATGTTTGTTTTTATCCCATTAGGGTTTTTTCAAATGTAAAGTTTTTAATGAGGCAGTTGTGATCCCGTAGTATACGTTTTAAGATCCGTTCAAGGGGAGTGTTGTAATATTCTATGTAAACAAAGGAACGGATAAAACGGCGCTGTATTTTGCCGCCCATGATTAGACACTTCACTGCATAATAACTGCAGTGATATGATGTATCACCGGGTGAATTATTCACCCGGCACTATATATACCGCACTTCGCGGGAGAAAATGAATAACACAACAACAAGAGCATACACTCCAATCTTGCTTAAAATCTCTCTATAATATAACAGCCCCAACCAACTTTTTCTATTACAAATAGTGAGAGAAATACTACATGAACCAAGAGAAAAAAAAATGGTCTCTCAATGCCATAAATGAAAAGATTAAACGTGAGCAAGATAAAAAAATACTACCTTTATTTTTTTAATTTACACATTTTGAATTTCACGCTTCCCAACGCATAATTTTCACCATAAATATCTTTAATTACCAACATATGAAATTTATGAAAAAAATTCTATTTGGAAATATATGCAAAGAGGAATCTAACAAGATCCCACTTGACTATATTTTTCATTATATATAAATCACCAACGATAGTTATATATATTAATGCAATATAATCTTAAGGACATTGATGCACGTCATTAATACTATTTGTAATTTTCAAATACTTTTTTTTATTACCATTATTATTATTTTTTTTGGTAAAATGTAAGAAATATATTACCAAAATCAAATAAGATCCACCAAATACAACCAACACTACCTCACTAAAAAACGAGAACAGCACACACCAACTCCCAAACAACCATAAACAGCAAAAACAGAACAAACTACAGACCCACCTTCCCCTGCAATTACTCTACATTACACAGGGAAGCAAACCAATCCTTATCATACTCACTCCATTTCCTGCTAATTTTACTTCTAACTCTCACACAAACTGCATCTTTGATTTGTTTAATAACAAATTCTGGAGACAACACATCATCCTGCCAGTAAACATGGTTCCTGGCCTTCCACACATAATTACCATTATTATTGTTATGCGATAGAATAAATTACTAAAGTTATTATTCACAATACAATAATAATATAAATAAAAATAGATTTTTTACCAAATACCATCAAGTAATTTTCTTATTTGGTGTACACCATATACCTTCTACTTTTTTAAAAATTTACTATATGTCCTTAATGACTGTTAGCTTTTTAGTGAAGTATCCCTAATTTCATTAAGAGATGTTTGTTCTTTTGATTCTATAGCTAATGGCTAGGTAGTCGGTCACCTTCATTTTAGTTTTAGTTGTTTGGTAGGTTTTTCTGGTAGTTCGGTGTGGTTGTAGTTAGCCTAGTGTTGTTATACTCTCTTTTTGGTAGTTAATAAAAATTTTGAATTGCCAAAATAACTTACTCAGGGCGATTTGGTGAAAAATCCAACTTAATAAATATTACTCTCTACTCTCCGGTCTCCGTTCTCGTTTTAACTCTGACACTTTAACTTTTGCATTATTCATATGTCCAAATTTAATTATAATTTCTAATATTATATAAAAGCAAAATAGTTAGTATATAAGTTAGCATAGAAGCATGTCATTACTTAATAGTAGGAGCACCTACATTATTGAAATGCAATCCCGTATTTTCTCTCATTGTTCCTCCTTCCTCCATGGCTCCATCTCCTTTTCCACTTGTAACTTTATTTCGAGTCTCTCCAATTAATTTTTTTACGCTGTCCAACTAGCTAGATTGGCCATCTAAGAAGAAACTGATACAAAGTTTACAACCACTTGTAGAACTTTGTGCCACATCGACTTCCAAACTACAACATTCCCAAGCCTACAACCTCTCCCAAATGGAAAATTACAACCAAGAACAAAAAGTGGACAAGTGGGACCCACAAAAAGTAGAACAAAAGTAGTGGATGGAAACTACTTGCCTTCCCAAGAACAACCTTCTTTTCACTCCAACAACCAAGCTACTAGCTCCATCTTTTTAATATTTGCAAGCTGGACCTATTTTGGTCCGCTGGAGCTGCTCTAATGATCTAATTATAATAAGATGATTCTTTCCTGCCAACTGCGCACCCACCCACGTGACTTCCCTAGTTCTCTGAATTGATTTCTTGTATGGGAACTGGGAAGGCGCCTAATTTTCTAATCTACCTACCCCATTAAAAACTACTCACATTGCAAGGCAAATCTAGATAAAGACCATAGAATGAATTGGACAATCAAGTTGGAATATTTATATAGTGGATGGGTGGTCATAATATATTTGATATAAAAATCTAATGATTTAGAATAATTTTGGACACGCATTAATAAATCTCATATAATTCCGAATCACTAGATTTCTCAAAGTCATAAAATTTTCAAGTAAATTTCCTTACAATTGGGTTTATCATTTATGTGCACTCCTTAGGGTTGCAATTAAATAGTAAATACATTTCCAAAAATAGTACTTCATTTGTTTCAAATATAACGCACGCACGATATTTGAGGTTAAACTTTTACTATTGATTACTTTCAATTCAGGTTCATAAAAATTATAATAAAACAATATTATTATAATACTCTTATTTCTCAAGACGAATCTAATGGTATAAATTTTACAATTTTTATTTGTCTTATTATAAGAAATATTTTGTGGTCAAAACAAATTTTCATAAATCATGAATGCCTTAAATTTTGAAACAGATGGAATATCAATTAAGGAATTTATAACATAATCATGTGTCAATCAATGTTATTCATGCTTATTTATTGTTTAATGTTTCCATTTCTAACTTTTATATGCAGTCCTAAGGGTTGTGTGTATCATTTTCCTTACAATAATATAGTCTAAATGTTGCAATTAATATGAAAACTAAGGGGGGCCCAATTATTTTACACGTTTTTTAGTTGAGACCCATTTGTATTTAATAATTGGTGTCCTCTCTTTGAGAAATTGAACATTGGCCACACATTTAAGAGAGAGATGAGAATAGAAAAGTGAAGCTGCTTTCATTGTTGTTGTGAAATCGAAAAGACAAATAAATGGTACACATTTCGCTGAATCTGATCATATATTCATATGCACATGTGGGAAGGGAAAAAATATAAACATGTTTGCATAATTGCATTTCCATATCCTCCAACGCCGCGTCTCTTAGCAATCAATTTATCACAATTTGACGGGATTTGTTGGAAAAATTATTACTATATTTCATCCCATTTTTTGTACGAACAGGCTACATGAGCATTTCCTTAGTTCCTTCATGATTTACCGAATATAATGTCACGACCTCATTGTCTATTATTCACACTCTTTTCTCCTTGTCTTGGTTATTGTTGTTAATTGTTATAATGTTATACTCGGATTGCGTTTCTTATAGATGTTCTTAGTTTGATTTACATGTACTTGTCAATGGGTCATCTTTTTTTTTTTTTTTGGTGTTTGCACCCGTTACACCCTTCGGGCTACATCCGGATCGAGGCCAAGTTCGGGGTGGTTAGGCTTCATTCCTCTCCCAAGAGTGTTGCGGGGATTCGAACACGGGTCCGTCTCTACCAAAGCCGCCTCCATCACCACCTGACCAACACTTGGTAGTCGATGGGTCATCTTTGACTATTCATATATATATTTATATATAATTATGTATTAATAAAAATCATACATATTTGATTATTATTAATGCGATCGTTGAGACGAATCAATAAGGCCACATGACTATGTGTTTTCTTATATATTGGAAAAATTTAGAAGATTCAATGTAATTCAAAAATAATCCTAAGATTCCAAGTAGGAACATCAATCACGGTCGGATGGAGTAATTGAAAGTTTTTATCTAAAAATAAAAACGGAGGTAAATACTTTATAAGATGAAAGAATTACCCTTATTATTTTTTTTCAAATTCAAACCTCATTTAAACTTATAAATGATCAGAATTCTCCTTTATTCATAGGTGTGGCTGAGACTCTTTCGTAATTAACGAAAATTGTTAATATTCATATCATAAAAAAAAATCATATGCAACTATTATTCCGTTAGTTAATAAGACAGTTCTTTCAAAAAAAAAAAAAGTTAAATAGACAGTTTTTTTTAAAACAAAAAGTTATTCAATTTAGTCCCTTAAAAATTTCCATAATTTTTTCAAGATTGTGAAAAATTGTATTTGTAGCCAGTAGGTGAGTTAAATGTTGTATAGCATCCCAATCACAACTTGGTACTTGAAATTGAGACCTACAAAATTAAAATCGTGTGGGGGTCCGGATGCCTCATTAAGCC
Organism: Beta corolliflora; assembly: GCA_947648045.1. Classification (NCBI taxonomy): domain Eukaryota; kingdom Viridiplantae; phylum Streptophyta; class Magnoliopsida; order Caryophyllales; family Amaranthaceae; genus Beta; species Beta corolliflora. The sequence goes on along the minus strand of CANSZD010000357.1, from coordinate 142,801 downwards.
CATATTGTCGTGCTTCATGATTTGTCGTGGCTTTTGGAGTGGAGGGTGATAATTTGGGAATGGGCCCAATGGCGATATTTTATTCTTTTTTTTTGGCAGTTGAAGGGGCCAAATGGTGATAAATTGTCCTACAAATTTGACTATTTGAGTGCATTACTATTCCAAACCGTCCCTGATTTTACTAAAATAATTTTATAGAATAGGTCTGTTCTAGTGTTTCGTCCACTTCCATCATTATTACGAATAATAAGTTCAGATAAGTTGAAATAAGGTTTAATAAGGATTGATAAGTTTTGAGATGAATTTAGAATTGTACATTAATAAGTATGAAATCTCATGTAATACAGTAAAAAAATTAAAAGAATATATAAAAAGTATAATAGAACCATCTTAAGTCTTAACACTCATGCGTATACTAATTTCTCTAAATAGAACCACCATGATTTGTGTCCATACTCATTGTTGGTTGATTAGTCATGAGTCTACATATATTGGCTGACTTGTTCCAATAAGTACTTTATTAATATCCAATCGTCATAATTTATACTGAAATGTAATTAAAGATATTTAAGTTCAAAGATGTGCATTAGCAAATGCGCAAAGGAAAGTGAGAAAGATAAAAGAATACGGAGGGAGTACATATATGGTATAATTTATTTCTAATTCAAGTTGCGTATATTACTTCAGAACATTGATATTTTTAGCGATATATTATCTTGATCTCTCTCCTAACACATCAAAGTCTTTTTTTTATCTCTTTCTGTCTACTCTCATCTCCTAAAATTTTTGTGTTGTCTTCAATGTTGCCATTAAAAATAGAGATATGTGTCATATACTTTATTTCAAAGTAGATTGAGTCATTACTTTTAGACCATAATTGTAGCCATGATCAGGCAGCACTTTCCCAGTTTGTTTACGTGTTCTCAATTCTCATGAATCATGATAGTTTCTCACCACTTATACGTGTTGTTAAGTGGACCCAATACTTATTGAGTTATTGTAGCAGAAGACCCACAGACACAAATTCGCAAAAAAGCAAATTAAATATCTGCAAAGTGGTCGGTAATTGACTTGGTAAAAACGGTCTTTATATAAAGAAAAATATTATATAATCTTCAGTCCCAAAAATAAATTATATAATCATGTTAGATTTATTTTTGTCTATAAAAGCTTTTACTTATGATCCCATGAACTTTTTTGTATCAGTGTATGCAATAGAACGGTATCGATCGGTAGCAGTTTGCAACATGAGGATTAGGTAGATCTCTATTATTTGAATGTGTATTGTGTGCTTAGCTTGCAAAAATCATCTAATACGTGCAATCAGATATGTGGGACTAGGAGAGAGGTTAAGGATATGCTAAATAAATATAAAATATTTGGATAATCGCATTTAATTTTGGATTAGTTGTCAGCTTGTCGCATATTATTAAACAAAAGAGAGAGAATGACTGACATTTAGTTAGACGGACATATTTACCATCTACTGTCAATTGAGTTCAGAATGGAAATTTATGGATTATGTATGTAATCAGACTTCCTTTGACAGATGCCTATGTGTGAGCTTGTAGGCTTATTATTGATCGATCATTAAGGCAAAAACATGTCATACATGTTGCCACATATACTCCCACTCCCTCACACAATCAAATGAGACATATCTATATTAATATATTAAAAAGCTTTCCTAAACAAAGAACTGTACCCAGGCTCGACCCTGGGGCTGGCAAGAGGGGCAACCGCCCAGGGCCCAGACTCTAAAGGGGCCCAAAATAAAAAATGTTACTTTCAAGTTCAAAGTATTTTACAAGTGAAAAGTGTTTTATAGGTAAAGGCCCAAAATTCCACTGTCATGCACAAGTAAGAGAAATCTTACTGCCTTTTCTCTCTGACTCTCTCCTAGCATTAATATGCAAGTATTTAACTTCCTAGGCAACTTTACCCATTTATTGGGAAAATCATGTAACCCAAGCTTTTAAATTATTTCAGTCAACTTTATTTTTTTTTGGGAAAAACGTTATTATTGGTAATCTAGGCTCTAGCTCTTTTTTTTTGTGAAAGGTCTATTTTTTGGGTAAAAGTATCTTCTTTTAGATTTCTAGTACCATTGTCTTCTTTTATACTTCTAGAGTTCTAGTACCATCTTCTTTTTATGGGTAAAACATGTTCGCAGACATTATATTTTTTTTTGTTTGATGTTGTACGTGTATTGAGAATTAATTTTTTTTTGGTTAAAAAGAAAGCTATAATTGTACTATAGACGGAGAGATTTATGTGATATATTTCTCCTTCTTTTTTTTACTTCTATTATTTTTCACTTAGCACGTTTATTACACATAAATTTGACCATTAATATGTTTATTAAAGAATTCGTATAAATTCTAGGCTTGAATCACATAATGCATTTTATATCCTCTTTATAAAATTCCTATATTTCCATATTTTTTTGTAACTTCGTTGTTTCTTCAAAAGTTGACCAAAAAAATAAAAATAGATACTTCCTCCATTTTTTTTTTACATGTGACACTTTCAAAATTCACGGTTACCTAGAAAGAAATTGGAGAGGGGATTAAGGAAAAGTAATTGTAGGGGATTAAAGGGAGTGGGGACCATTGCACATGGGTTTAAAGTTAAGGGAGGGGAGAGAAAAGCAGGGACCACACCCCCACTTTCCCTCCTTATTTTTGCACGCCCAAGTGGGGGAAATCTGACCCAGCCAAATATTTTGCCACCTACTTCAATTCCCTCCAAATTTTTCATAAACTTAAACTTTTCATAAAATTCAAATTTTTGCCTTCTTCAAATCAGTTGAAGGCACCAACTAGAAACTCTCACTTCTATATAAACCCCCAACATTGAATGAGGGTTTATTTCACAAAATGAAGAGAGAGAAAATTTCATGAACTACCATGGTTTAGTATCATTACAAGTTAACTAAGTTAAGCTACTAATTCACATCACACACTGCACATTAATGTTCAAAATAATCATCCAAAAAAATACTGACTGAAGTTTCCCACAAAAACTTCAAACTTCAGTCTTCTTCATCAGTTTCAATCTAACAAAATGGGGTCAGGAGAGCAGGGAGATGCGGGGTTCTTTGACCTTCAACGATTCTTGCAAGTTGAAGGCATGGAGGATGACTTGTTGCTGCATGAAATGGGACACCATTATCACAGTGATGATGATCAGTACACGGATGATGATGGTGGAGGCACAGAAACAGAACAGGAAGCACAGCAACAGCAACAACAAGTTCATGGACATCAACCACAGACACAAACACAAAACAATGTAAGTGCAAGAAAAAAAAACCAATGTTAAGTTTAGAAAAAAGGAAAATGTTGGTTGATGAACTTCTTACCTCAGAAATTAATGGTAAACTTGTATGGGGTTTAAAAAAGAAAATTAGCAAAAAAATATAGCATACATAGGATGACATTAGAAAGAATATGGACAGATGCAAAAAAAACGAGAGCAAGTGGGCAACCCGTAGATGTTAGAAACAAAAAAAATAGGGAGATGTGGTAGAAAATTAAGAGTTTATGATGAAAAATGGCTTCATTCGGTCCCTCTTCATCTAAGGACCGGTATTAGGGCATTTCTTTGGTTATCTTAAAGTCCCTCCATCAATCGTATATAGGCTGGCGAAACAGGGGAAGCTCAGAAGTCACACAAGCAGCACTCACCCAAAACTAACTGATGATCACAAGCTTCAAAGACTGAAGTGGGTGTTGCAGCACATATTACCAGCAACAAGGACACAACCACCAACATTTGTTGACATGCATAATGTTGTTCATATAGATGAAAAGTGGTTTTATTTGAGTCCAGACATGAGGAGATTTTACTTGCTCCTGCTTTGAAGATGACCCTTACGGTTGTTGTCAATCTAAAAGGTATAAGATTAAAGCTATGTTCATGTGTGCAACATCTAGACCTATTAAAGACAGTCAAGGGAATATGATACATGATGGCAAATTTGGTATCTATCCTTTTGTTGAGTATTGGAGGGCGAAGTATTCAACTAAGAACAGAAGGGCAGGAAGTCGGGTGACAAAGGCAATTGAAAGTGTCAACCTTGCAGTTATGAGGGACATGATAACCAACACTATCATCCCTTCCATAATGAGGAATTGGCCAGAGGGTGTGTCAAAAGAAATTTACATCCAGCAAGACAATGCAAGACCTCACATTCATGCAGATGACCCTGCATTTAGGGCAACAACAACTCAAAATGGCTTCAATATTCAACTAATCAATCAACCACCTCAGTCTCCTGACTTAAATGTGCTAGATTTAGGATTCTTTAGAGCTATTCAAGCACTACAATATCAGTCTTTTCCTAAGAATCTAGATGATTTGATTATAAAAGTGCAGGACTGTTATGATTTCTTTGACCCAGAAGTATTGAAGTACACTTGGTTGCAATTGCAATATGTGATGGTAGAGATACTTAAATGCAAAGGAGGGAATAATTACAAGAACCCACACCATGGCAAAAGAAAGCTAGAGAGACAGGGATTACTTCCAGACAATGTGGAAGTTGAGCAAGCAGTTATAGATGAGGCAGTGGCTTATCTCAATGAAAGATTCATTAATGTAGGTGAAGCTTTTGAGTACCTAGATGCACCACAAGTCTAACATGGGGAGAAGATAAAGATTCTTGTTTGCACAATTTTTTGATGTGTATGAAGGAGAAGAAATTGGGGCAACTTTTTGGGTATATAAGAAGTATATAAGAAGACATACACATGTATATAAGTATCAACAGATTTGGTTTAGCGAATGGAGAAGATGCAGCAACACTTCTAATCAAACCAGAAAGTTTTTGGGCCTAGCTTTAATGTTTTGTTTTTGTTGTGTAATTAGTTATGGTCAAGTACTGGTTTGTATAAGCAGTGATGCAACAATTATGGATGAAATGAATTTAATTTTATGTTCATTTTTTGCATGTCAACAAGTTGATGGGAGTTGTGTTTAGTTAAATCCATCAGGGAGATTTGCATAGCTCATTGAGGAAGAAATGGATGATTTAAATCCTCAACTTAATGGTTTCACACCAATAAGGAGCAAATCATCTCTTACTCCTCAAGCCACAAGCATGAGTCCCTTCATCATGTGAATTATATGTGATCATAAAAAATAAGGGACTCAAATAACTCAGGTCAAGGGACTCAATTCACTTAGCAGGGAGGGACTAAAATAACTCAGCAGACCAGCCCACACATTTAGGTTACATTAAGCATAATTGACATCATTAGCCATTTATCTCACCAACCAAAACCATTCCAATTCATCATCCAACCTCATTTTAGACAACCAAACCTAATCCAATAGGCAACCAAAAACCAATCCAATAGGCAACCTTAATAGAATTAGCCAATCAAAACAATCCAATAGGCAACCAAACCAATCCAAGGCAACCACACCAATCCAATAGGCAACCTTAATAGAATTAGCCAATCAAAACAATCCAATAGGCAACCACACAATCCTAGGCAACCAAACCAATCCAAGGCAACCAAACCAATCCAATAGGCAACCAATTAATCCAACAGGCAACTAAACCAATCCAAGGTAACCAAACCAATCCAATAGGCAACGAAAACAGAATTATGCAACCAACTAGATTTAATCAACCATCCACAATTAGGCAACCATACATAATAGGCAAATACAACAGAAATAGGCAACCAAAACAGAATTATGCAACCAACTAGATTTAGGCAACCACCCACAATTAGGCAACCATACATAATAGGCAAATACAACAGAAATAGGCAACCAAAACAGAATTATGCAACCAACTAGATTTAGGCAACCACCCACAATTAGGCAACCATACATAATAGGCAAATACAACAGAAATAGGCAACCAAAACAAAATTATGCAACCAACCAGATTTAGGCAACCACCCACAATTAGGCAACCATACATAATAGGCAAATACAACAGAAATAGGCAACCAAAACAGAATTATGCAACAACACAATAAATTAATTTCAGTTAGGGTGATAGAACCTCAGGGACTCGAATTTTTGGCTCTACGCCTTAGTAGGAAGCAATGTGAATCAGGGTCCAGTTCAGAGCTAGTACAGGGGCTCATTGGGACATCAAGCTCACCATCTTCAGCCTCAGATGAACCCACAATGTCTTGACCACATCAAATACTTTGAAACCCCCATCACTTTCTACATACATGGCATATGTATTCCCCTCATCATCAAACACATTGAAGGAAGTTGCGGTACATCCCAAACAATCACACCTGCCCCTTCACCTCTTTCCCCTTCCCTCGCACCTCAACCTCGGCCACCTTCACCTTTTTCTCGACCACCCGAGGTGTTTATCCCTCCCTTTCACCACTTTCTCCTCCCCATTGACCTCTTTAACCTTACCGTTGTTTGAGATATAGTAAAATTCAGCGGCCCTAAGTGCGCGAAACAATCTCATGGGTAGACCTCGGGAACACCCTCACCTTTTTTCCCCTCAACTTCCGCAACAACATTCACAACCTTCTTGGATCTAGGCCTCGACCTACGTGAAATAGGTTGGTGGCCGAAGGTCTTATCTTTGTGGGGACTCGCATGTTGTGGAAGGAAAGATGAGGGGAGGAACTCTCTTGGAAGGCCAGTTTTTTTGTAAAATTCATCAACAACCAAACCCAAAGCCTTCAAAGCATAAGGGCGAAGATAATTTTGCGCGTCTCCACTGTCGTGAAGTCTTCTAGGCCAAGGCGAGTTTGCTTCAAACGCATGCATCAATTCCTTGATGCAATCAGACTCATCTGCGTCGTCAGTTTGAAAGAGCGCATCAACAAGGGGTTGAAGATCTGGGACAAACATTTTGTTTCGAATTTAGGGTTTTTTTTTTGGGGTTGAAGATCTCTGATGTTGCAGATGATTTTCAAGGAAGAAAATCAGTAATTCGAAGGATTTACAGGCGATTTAAGAAGAAAGTGATGAAATGAAGAGAGAGAAAATGGAGGTGAGGAGAGAGAAATTGCCGGTGAGAAGAGAGAAAATGAAGGTGAGGTGAGAGAAGATGAAGGGATGAAGGGGGGGAGTTTTAGTTTTATGGGAAGTGAAGATCATTAATGGGGTTGAATGAAGAGAGAAAAAATGTAGTTGGGGGTTTCAATTTTGATGGGGATGATGAATGGTAGTTGGTGGGGTTTTTAATTTGGTGGGAATAATAAAAATCTGATTAGGGTAGGTTATGTTTTAATGGGATACATTAAGTGGTGTTATGTTTTTGTTAATTGTGATAAGTAAGGGTAATATGGTAATTTCATAGGCCAAATTTTACTACTTTAGGAAAGAAAAAAAAGTGTCACATGTAATTTGCACCATGCCGTTTTTTAGGAAAGTGTCGCGTAAAAAAAAAACGGAGGAAGTATTATATTGTATTTTATTCGTAATACTATGTACTACGCACAAATCAAAACTTACTAATTATATTATTAGAATTAAAGGGCCCATATGTCTCATCTCGCCCTGGGCCCATAAATTGTCGGGAGCCCAGACTGGCGTTCACGCGACTATCCCATTAGAGTGTTTAATTACTTTATTACTCCACATACAATAAAAAGAATTAAAAAATGCGTGGTATATGATTTGATCGCATGACTTCAAGTCACTATATCGATGTCTTGTCAGCTAAACCAAGTATTGTTTTGTATTATAATTTTCAAGTAAGATAGTAATAAAATTTACTATGTATAAAATTTAAAAGAAGCTGGAAGATAATTTCTTAAGCAATCCCAGTGCTTTATAACTCTTTTTTTTCCACTTCTCTCAAAATATTTGATTTAAGAGTTCAAATTCACATTGGTAAATGATTCGGGGCATCGCTTGAACCAACAACTAGTTATATCCTAAAAGCCGTGAAAAAACAAAGAGCTAAATTTTGTTGGCAGTTCTAGATTGTAATTTAATTAGTGACTTGCTAAAGCACAAATATGCTACGTCCATATTCAATGATAGTGATAGGAAATTCTCATGTACTCCCTCCGTTGCTTTTTACTCCTTTTTTTAATTTCTTTACGTTGTTGTTTTTACTTAGTTTTTAGGAGATGTCACTTTCAATTTTTTTGGTGTCTTTTGGGCCAGCTTTAGCGTTAAATGATGTGGGAAAATGTGAAAAAGTAGTCTTTTGGGTAGAAAAAGAGAGAAACAAATATAATAGTATTCTTTTTGGTGGAAAAGAGAGAAACAAATATAACAGTATTCTTTTTGGTAGGCCAAATCTCCTAATAAGGAAAGTTGAAACAATGTAGCAGTAAAAAAAACAACCATTTAAGGAAAATGTAGCAAGTAAAAAAAAGCGGAGGTAGTAATTGCTTACATTGTATTATCTTCTTAATAATTTAGGCGATATTCTTTCAAACTTTTTGGAGGAGTCTTTTTGGCCAATTTAGTGTAAAATAATGGGAAAAAGTGAAAAATACTCCCTCTCGTCAAGAATCTTTTTTCTGGCTTTCCTTTTTCATTTGTCCGAATACTTTTTCTTCTATTCTTGGATATGACCCAATATTATTTTAATCTTTCTACCTTTTAACCATTGGCGACACTCTCTCTCTCCAAATAAAATAATACCACTCCTACTACCTACCAACTCTAACTAGGCCCACACTCTCTCTTCACCAAATAAAATAATATTACTTTTATTACCTACTAACACCTATCACATCTACTTTTTCAATAAAATAACAATTGATAACCAAACAACTTATCAGCTAAAACTACGTGCCCTGATAAGTGTCAAGAGTATTCTGGGACGGAGGAAGTAGTATTTTTTGGTGAAAAAGAGAAAAATAAATATAATAGTATTACTTTTTGGCGGGCCAATTACCCCAAATAAGGAAAGTTTAAACAATATAACAATTAAAAAGAAATAACTATTTGATGAAAACGTAGCAATTAAAGAAAAACGGAGGGAGTAATAAGAAGAGCCAGATGCATGCATGGTTTCTCCAATCTAAAATTTCTACAGCCACAATGATGTTGCATTATTGTACTTTTAATTTCTTGTTTGCATAAGCTATTATTTGGATAGATCCACTAGTTCCGATCTCTTGCGAATGTCTTGAAAGATATCGCAGCCATTCTCAACAACAAGATTAGAATTTCAGTGATTCATGCTAAGGGTTCAGCCGTTCAGCAAACTCAGTGGTTCATATCCTTGCTAAAGCTGGTTAACAATTGACAAACAGCAAGAATTAATCTTCACTTTACTTGTCCCAAAGTTTGCAAATGAAGCTTAATTACTTGGTGGACTTGCGTAATAATCCCACTGCATCATCTTCTGGAAATTAATATGATGCTTCTTACTTCTTAGCAGTTAGCACTTAGCACTTAGCACTTAGCACTAACCTAATCTTTTGCCTAGATGTTTCAATGCTAATGCTTTTTCAACTACTTGTTTTGTACGAACAGTTTGGCTCTTAGCTATAGGTACGGAAAAAAAAACTAGTTTAGACATGGGAGTTAGTTATTAGCTAATTTATCTGACTTGTGTGATCATTTAATTTGTTTATATTGGTTGGTTATGTTAGTTTTTTTTAACGATCAACTACTCCTTGGTGTTAGGTAAAATGTAAACAAAAGCCGAAAGCAAATAAAAAGACTTGTTAGTAAGACCAACTTTTTACTTTTGGGTTAAATTTGTTTTTTTAATTAGGCTTTAGCTACCTTTAAAGATCAATTAGACCAAACACTATTTTTGGTATTTGTTGACATGATGAGGCGGTAAGGCCAAAAGCCCAAAAAAAAGCCACCTATATTCTATTTGCATAAGTTCTCCAAAACCTCTTATTTTTCACCCATTCTCCACCCTCTAGTTATCTTTTAAACTTATGGGACGAATTTGTATTAAGTCATTTAGTCATTGACTTTTAATCTATGCTTTCATATTTCACCAAAACAAAAACATCATCCCAAGTCCCAACCGTTACTATAGGAATTGAACCACCGTACCATTTTTCTAGGAAATCGAAAGAATTCCAACTCATTTTCAAAAAACCCTGTAATTTCTCCTTTGTCTTTTCTATTGTTCATTTGCCTTCATTCATTCATCTATTAAGAGCCATTTAACTGCTGTTAAAGTTGTGCTTTCACTTTGCTGAAGTTGTGCTTTCAATGAATCTAGGTTACTTAATTATAAAGACCTCCAAATTGATGGAGATAGTTTAACTATAATGTCGTGCTCCACTAGAAGTTTCTACTGCTCGTCGAAGATATTAGAAATTTAGACGCCTATGCAATTTTATGGCATCTACATAGGTATTCGGAAGCAAAACAAATTGCGATCGAACTTTATTGCATCCCTTGGCCAGTTGGCCATATTATTGAAGCTAGTACTATAGAAATGAAACTTATTATCTACTGGTCTTCAATAGTAGAATAACATTTATTTTTATTTTTTAAAAAATAAAGTAGAAAAACATCTATTATTGTACTTGATTTGCTGTGTTTTCAAGTGCGATCTTGAAAATCCACACATATAATATAATCTCATATGAACTTCAAAGATTTCATTTGTCGAAAATTGTTATCCTATTCCTACGTACTATGCGCATGTATGTAGTTTGGACTAGTCATAAAACTGAGATCAATTTGAGAAGACATCTCTAAAATCTAAACTTGGGATTTATAATTTTTGGCTTTCTTTGTTTTTTTTGGCTAAACATTTGATTAGATTTCTTGGCTTTCTTAATTTTAGGTACCAATTTAATTAATTGGTTCTAGTTGCGAATCTGATCTATGGAACCCTTTCTGATCGGTTATAATTCTACGTAGTACACCCTTTTTTAGATTCGTCTCAACATGAATTTTCAAATTATTAATTTTATAATATTTTAAAATCAATAATTAGATATAATAATGGTCAAAGTTATACATTAACAAGTGTGAAAATTAAACTATGCATATTAGAAAGACACACGGATAGTAATAAGCAGCATTCAAATTAACAAATGTAGTATTATTTGAAATATCTCTCCCTAAAAAGTCCCAAAATCAAGTAGAGCTCGAATGGCTATTTGTTATGAATCTGTATTTGCAGAATTATCCCTAGTATGATTGGACAACATCAAAGAAAATAAGAGGGAGTCCAACGGTTTAATTTCCCACAGGAAATCGCATAGGAAAGACCATGAGTGTTGTAACGAACGCAATAAAGCAACAAAGAATTGAAGAACAATCGTTATAAAAATTTAATGTGGTTTACTTACAATGTGTTAGCTACGTCCAAACAGCAGGGATAACAGATTTGATAGGTTTAGGAGAAAGAATACATATTACAGAATATGAAACAAGTTAATTATAGGGTTTATATAGTACCCTACTAATTAACTTAAACAGATGGGCCTAAACCCGAAACTAAAACAGACTCGATATACTAAACAACAAATACCTAGAGCCAGATAATTAATTCAAGGCATAGTTCAACAGAGAGTGTGCAAAAGTATTCCTATGACTTCCTCCATTTCTAAATACATCCAATATGTTGACTTTCACACATGTCAATGCACTACTTTGAATGTTAATATATTTCATTATCGATTAGTAAAACTTCTAAAAAATTTGATATTTTGAGAATAGATTTTGAGACTCATCCAACAATATATTACGTATATGATAGCATATCTACTCCTTCCGTCTTTTATAATTGTTACGTACTCTTTCCTTTTTTAGCCGAATCTATTTAATTGTTACACTTTCACTTTTTCCTTATATATGATAACCTATTCCATCAACTTTATACACTTTTCTACGTCATATACCCCTACCACCTATTTTATTAATCCACCCAAAAAACTTTTCTACCTCATAATTCTCTCTCTTCTCCAACATTTTAATGGTTCTATTACATTTTCCAAAACCAAATATTCTTTGGTTGTACTTCTTTCATGCCTTTTGCAGAATTTCCTTGGTTCTCCCCCAAAGTGAAGTGTAACAATTAATTGTGAACGAAAGGAGTATATTGCAATATTAGTTGTGAAATGCGGTCAAAGCTAATATTTAAATAGTGCAAATATTTCCAACGTTGCATGTATTTAGAAATTGAGGTAATATTTCTCTAATTGAAAAGAGAAAAAAGGGGAAAGAGAAGGTGATGAATCCGGCTTCATGAAGAACCAACAAAGGTAGTTCTTCAGCCCATGAGGGAGAAAAGAGGGATGCGTAGCTTGATTTTAGGGATGTTCATAATCGGGTATTCGAATATGCGAGTATTTTAAAAAATGACATGTGACCCTACCCGGAAATGCAGGTACACGATTTTTTTGGTTCATGTTATAGTGTACCTGGTACAAACTGTGAATTTCACCAACTCCTATTGACTGGCAATGCCAAATTCATTTGAGCACTCATCAACAGACCGTACCCCCTGTTAGTGTCGGGCTTCCCCTCCCCCCTGTTATGATTGTTGTGAGTAAGTCTGGTTGTTTCTTAAAAGGTGTGTTCAATCTCCGAATAATAGGAGTGCGTTGGTTTTCTCGAGTTGCTAAAGATGTTGTCAGTGGTTGGTTGTGGCCATCGATAAGTAGTTATCAGTTGGGTCAGGATTAGTGGTTCAAGGTTATAATAATAGAATATGTCAGTTTTTGGGACTATGTGCTGAGGGACAAGGTGCGTAAGCATGGACGAGGCGATGATAGATTTTCATGGTTGGGACGTTTGTTTTCCGATTTTGCAAATCGGAGGTGTGTACGGGAGCTTGACTTGTCCGGCTCTCTTTTTAGCTTGGCATTGATATTAATTGTCTTTGCCTTGAAAACTTCAAATCTGTAGGCGGCACCCCAGTTGCATCTGGGGGTTTTCAGCACCCCCTTTCATCGGCGTTTCTCCTACTTCATGGAGAAACCTGAGATACTCTCGATCGAGAGTAATAGGTCACAATGGAATGTGACTCACGGGATCATGAGCTCATAATCCCAAGCGATAGCAGATCGTTGGGATTGCTCATGTGGCGAGACGCGACGCTCGCCGATGGTTGTTCGTTGTCCGGATCGTGATCGTCATCCGCTTCTTCTACTAGTTCCATCAGCCATCCGAGGTTTGCATCCATCACAGGCTCTGACCTGCGACGCCCCCCTCCTAAGCAACTTTGTATCGGTTTTATTTACTTTTGTTTTAGGTGGAATGTACGAGCTCCTAAAGCTACTTTAGGTTTGTTTGTTTGTATTAGTTTGGATTGTATTAGCATTAGGCTGTACTTCCTCTTTCAATTAATGTACGATTTCTCGATGTCAAAAAAAAAAAAGGCACCGTGCGGGGAGCCAACCTCATTCAAGCACCTACATATGCAAACTGACACATATTTGCATACCCCTTAGTTATCTGTAAATACTGGCATATCTCCATGAGTCCTACATAATATTTTCTTACTTAATTGCATAAATTATGTCCCTAATTTGCTCTCCTAGTCCTTGATTATAGGAGTATGATTTGGCAAATGCATATTCTGCTTTATTTTCCTTGCTCGTAGGTGTAAGTTAGGGCAAATGCATATTACGCTTTATTCTCCAAAAAAAAATTCAGTAGCAGGATACCAGATTGACTAAAATAAGCGGCTCGTTAACTGACCCGCTTGTTCCCTATTTTTTCGGGTTGAGTACTCGACCCATGAAAATTGTAAATTTCTATAGAAGTACCCGAAATTTTGCAGGTTAATAGGTCAATGAATCTGATTTTCCTTAATATCCCTACTTGATTTATAGGCTGCCCAACTGAAGTCTTACACGCACTGACAAGATTGAGGCGCGTCAGCCTCATAACATATCCAACAATTATTTTGAGAGCAATACGGCCAATGGCTATTATAAAGACGTTTTTCTTGTGATCAATACAAATCCAGAGGCTACCATTGGGAATAAATATATATTAGATCTTGAGTGAGTAGAGGATGAATAAAGTCGAAGAGAGAGAAAGTGTTGGCATATGTATTATATGTATTATACGTTGTGTTGTGGGCCTTTGTATTGTTATGTTAAGTAGGCCTTATTAGTATGTTATGTATCCTTAGGGCTGTAGATATATATACTTCCTGGATGATAATTAATAACGACATAATCATTAAAACCCTAACTCAAGTCGTAACATGGTACCAGAGCCGTGTTCTTGAACAAGCGTTGCCGACGACCTGTGTTGCCATCCTAGCCTCACCCGCGTGATAAGCAAGGAGCACCGAAACCATGGGTGATGACAAGAAATCTGTTGCTACTGGACAAGGCGCGAGTGGACTGTCACCCCCTCTTCTCCTTTTTACTAAGCCTCCGGTGACCAACCGGGGAATCTAATTACCCACGTCACCTTCACAGGTGACAACTATGTGGCATGGGCGAGAGCCATGACACTCTCGCTTCGTGCGCGGCGGAAATTCGGATTTGTTGAAGGATCCATCAGCAAACCGATCGAACCTATGGGAATTCTTGATTGGGACACCGTTCACTCCATGATTGTGTCCTGGATGTTACGGAGTATGGACTCCAAGATCGCGGGAACGATACCTTTACATGATGATGCTCGAGAATTGTGGATGTATCTTGAACGGCGATTCTGTGTTGCGAACGGACCTCGCATCCAACACCTTAAGGCTGCAATTTCAGATTGTAAACAAACTGAAACTATGAAGGTTGATGAATATTACTCCAAACTTATGGGGTTGTACGACGAATTGGCTCGTCTAAAACCGCTTTCTTCATGCGAGTGCAAGAAGTGTGAGTGTGGGATTGCCTTTAAATTATCGCGAGATCGCGACGACGAAATATTTCACCAGTTTTTGATCGGCCTTGATGGCAGGAAGTACGGGGCTGTGCGCACTAATCTGCTCTCACAGCAGCCTGTGGGAGACATTAACCGTGCCTATCAGACTTTGGTTCAGGAAGAGCAGTCGCGTGCCTCTTCGAGTGACACTCGAACTCATGAGAGTGTTCACGCTTTTCTCGCTCAATCTGAGCGTGGGAAGTCGCGGTTCGAACGAGTTGACAAGTCTAAGCTTGTGTGCACACATTGCAAACAACGTGGGCATGAGGTGAGTGGATGCTTTAAGCTCCACGGACGACCAGCCTGGTATGATGATTTGGTGCGTGCTCGCACGGCAAAGTAAACCGGGCGGCGGCGGTGTTGGTGGCGGGGCTTGCTGCCTCGTCGCACACCGGGGCTGCTTGGTTCTTATCTTCTTCTTTGGGGGCAGGACGTGGAGCAGGGGGGCTCGCGCGAATGTAGCGCATGATGGTGGCTTTGGCACTTCCGCAGGTGGGGGGACATCTCTCGCTAGTCTTACACCGGCACAAATGGAGGTGCTCATGACCATGATTAACAATGAACAACCAAGCACTAACGCATGGCAGGTATGGAGTGGATCATTGATACGGGGGCTTCCCGTCATATGACTGGCGAAATGACTTGTTTAACAAATCTTCGGAGTATTGAGGCATGCTCAGTTGGCCTTCCAAATGGTTGCTCGACATTTGCAACTGTGCAAGGAGATGTTCATCTCACTGATCATCTTATTTTGCGTGACGTTTTGTTTGTTCCTGAGTTTCAGTGTCATCTGATTTCTGTGTCTCATTTATTGTCTGAAATATTTTTTGGGCATTGAAGTTGCGCGTGGCACCGATGGTTTCTTTCTTTCTCAACGGAAGTATACTCTTGATATTATTTCTGAGACAGGTTTGTTAGGGGCTAAGCCTGTTGATACTCCCCTTGAACAGAATCATAATTTGGCTCGTTTGGCTAGCTCTTTGTACCCGGATCCTGCTCAATATAGGCGTCTTGTTGGTCGTCTTATTTATTTGGCTTTCACACGTCCTGATTTGGCATATGTAGTGCACGTACTTGCTCAGTTCATGCATCAACCTCATGATCATCATTGGGAGGCTGCTCTCAGAGTGGTGCGTTACTTGAAGGGGACTCCTGGCCAGGGTATTATCCTTTCCTCTCCTTGTGATTTGCATTTGACTGCTTGGTGTGATTCAGACTGGGTCAGTTGCCCATTGACTCGTCGCTCTGTTACTGGTTGGATTGTGTTTCTTGGTTCCTCTCCTATTTCTTGGAAAACACGGAAACAACATACTGTGTCGCGCTCCTCCGCTGAAGCTGAGTATCGTTCTATGGCAAATGTGACCGCTGAGTTGAAATGGCTTCGTGCTCTTCTTCGTAGTCTTGGCATTTCCCATCCTCGTCCTATTTCTTTGTTTTGTGACAGTAAGTCTGCTCTCTACATTGCCCAAAATCCGGTCTTTCATGAACGCACCAAACACATTGAGGTTGACTGTCACTATATTCGGGATGCCATTCAAGTCGGGCCTCATTATTCTTGCTCATGTTTCCACCACGGAACAACTTGCGGACATTTTTACCAAGGTCTTGGGTGTGCGTCAATTCTCCTACTTACATAGCAAGTTGGGCATTAGTGATCTCCATGCTCCAACTTGAGGGGGGGTGTTGGCATATGTATTATATGTATTATACGTTGTGTTGTGGACCTTTGTATTGTTATGTTAAGTAGGCCTTATTAGTATGTTATGTATCCTTAGGGCTGTAGATATATATACTTCCTGGATGATAATTAATAACGACATAATCATTAAAACCCTAACTCAAGTCGTAACAGAAAGTAATAAAATAATTGGTAACCACTAAAATTTGGGTAGCAATTGACATTGCTTTTTAAAGAAATAATACGGACCTCAGTAAACTAACACTAACTGAATTGCTAAACAACGCCCTAGAATTTCCTAGTAACGCCATAAATACAGTATTTTTATACCGTATTTATATACTTGCATTTCTTTTCTCTCTCCTCCCCTTAACTCACTTCTCTAACCCCTCCTCCTCCAATTTCAAAAGACACCACCACCACCACTATCACCATCTTCTTCTCCACGGCACCACCACCACCACCGTACCCCGACACACCACCACCACCGTACCCCGACACATCATCACCACCACCCCTTCTCTCCTCCTTTTTTTTTTTTTTTTTTTTTGATTTTTTTAAAAAGGGAGGCGTCCACCATGGACGCCCCACCACCGGTGGAGGCGTCCATGGCAGGCGCCTCACCATGTGGTGGGAGCGCCTGCCATGGAGCGCCTCCACCGGTGGTGGGGCGTCCATGGTGGACGCCTCCACCGGTGGTGGGGCGTCCATGGTGGACGCCTCCCTTTTTTTAAAAAAAAAATTCACCTGTAAATGAAAAAAAGGCGAGAGAGGGGGTGATGGTGGGGTACGGCGGTGGTGGTGCGGTGGTGGTGCGGTGGTGGTTGTGCGGCGGGCACCGGTATCGAGTGGTGAGTGGAAGAAGATGGGAGGGAAAGTGAATGAAGAAGGGGATAAAATCTGAAAATGAGAAAATATTAGGGAAGTGAGTCAAGGGGAGGAGAGAGAAAAGAAATGCAAGTATGTAACTACCGTATAAAAATACAGTATTTATGGCGTTACTAAGAAATTTTAGGGCGTTGTTTAGCAAAACCCATCACTATAAATTTTTAATTAAAATTTGAGTTATTTATCCCAAATTTGATATGAATAAAAATCTCGAGTATGTTGATACTACTCCCAAGTTTAGAGTACCTGATGAGTGATGACCTATTATGCACTGCACATGTTAGTTTGTGCTCATTATTTGGGACCAAATTCCTATTCTTCTTTCTCCTTTCAGTCACTAGGCTGTCATTAGGGCTGCACACCGGTCCAGAACCGGACCGGACCGGACCGGACCCGGCCGGACCGGTGGACCGGTTATGGCCATTTATGCGGACCTGGACCGGACCGGTTATGATTCCGGTCCAGACCGGACCGGACCTGTTTTTCCCGGTCCGGTCCAGGTCTGGACCGGTTAGACCTGTTTCGTTTTTTGGCGTTTTCTTCCTAATTCAAAAAAAAAAAAAAATGCTCAATACAAACATTACGCCTTCTCAATACAAAAAAAAGAAATTTAATTGAAAAAACAACAAATAAAACTTACGGTAGTTGTATTGAGAACGAGAGATTTAATTGAAAAAACGAAAAAAAGAGAGGCGAGAAAAACAAAAAAACGAAGAAAAAAACAGAGAACGAAGAGAAAGAACGAGAGAACGAAGTAGCGAAAGAAGAGAAAGGCAAAAGAACTTACGGTAGTTGGAGACGACGAGAGAACGAAGAGAAAGGCAGCGAGCACTCCTGTTTTGCATTGAGAAGCGTCGGTGGTCGGAGATGGTCACGTCGCCGTCGTCGGAGATGGTGGAGATGGTCGCCGTCGGAGTAGAGAAGAGAAGAGAGAGAGAGTTGTGGTTTGTGACTTTGTCTGCTAGGGTTTAGTTTTAGGAAGAATGGAAGATTACTGATCTTTAGTTTGTTAAAGAAATGCGAAATTTTTTTTTTTACAAAAACCGGGTCAACCGGTCCGACCCGGTTTCCACCGGTTTTTACCCGGACCGGACCGGTTACCCGGAATTCACTTTTCCCTTGGACCGTGGACCGGACCGGTTTCCCAGGACCGGTCCGGTCCGGTCCAAATTCCGGTCCGGTCCGGTCCAAAATCCGGTCCGGACCGGTTTGTGTGCAGCCCTAGCTGTCATGGCTATTAGAATATGTTGTGTAATAAGTTTGCTTATAAAAAGTGAAATTTTGCGATTAACTACCTAATAAAAAAATAAAATTTGTTAAAAAAAACCTTTTAAAAGTTCAATTTTGCGAAAAAAAACTTTTTAAAGCAATATTTGCAAAAAGAAACCGCAAACTTAATTTTTCTTGCAAAATGAAACTTATTTCCATTTTCCGGTGTGGTTTTTGAGATTCATAGGGGTGGTGCTGCTGTTAATGGAAATAGGGGGTTAAAGGAAGATAGGAGGGTAAACGCTAGAATTGAGAAAAACCATACCGGAAAATGGGAATATGTTTCGGGCCTGTTCTCTTCGGCATAAAACAACTGAACTGAACTAAACTGAACTTAACTGAAGTAAATTATAACTAATTAATAGTAATGATAATAATAATTTAGGAGCCGAGCCGGGCGAATTAAAGCGGGCCGAAAATAAGTTGGGGAGAACAAACCCTTCATCTTGCAAGAAAAATTAAGTTTGTGGTTATTTTTTTTACAAAGAATGTTTTAAAAGGTTTTTTTTTCGTAAAATTGAACTTTTATAAAAAAAATTTGACAAATTTTTCTAAAAAAAAAAGTGGAGAATAAGTACCTTATAAAATTTCTCTCCTCAAATTTTCAGTTTCCTCGCTCCATTGTCAATATCGTTTTGCTTAATTTCATAACTTGTCATATCAATTGAAGCAAATCCGTGTAAAGTAGACAAAATTTCCTTCTTTAGTTTTTGTTGTAGTTCTTCATGATTTGTAGTGGTTGATTGTTTTAAAATAGTAAGTTCGAGATATGATATTGGGAGTTGATTAATACTCCCTCCCGTCTAGGGGTGGCAATGATGCGAGTCGAGTTCGAGTTTGAGCTAACTCGACTCGACTCGTTAGCATTTCGAGTCGAGTTTGAGTTGAGTCGAGGCTCACTCGAGTCGAGCTTTGACCGAGTTTTGACCGAGGCTTTGACCGAGTCGAGCTTTGACCCGGTCGAGCTTCGACCGAGTCGATTTCGAGTAGCTTGCAAGTGTCTCATGTTAAAAGCAACAATAAGGTAGAAAAATGTTGAATTTAGGTATTTTGCTATATATAATTGGATATTCGAGCTTTTCTCGAGTTTTCGAGTCGAGTATCGAGTTGCTCAACTCGACTCACCAACATCTCGAGTCGAGCTCGAGTTCGATTCGAGCTCACTCGAGTCGAGCTTTGACCGAGTTTTGACCGAGTCGATCTCGAGTAGCTCGCGAGTTGTCTCGTCTCATTGCCACCCCTACTCCCGTCTTTATTAGTTTACCCCAATCTATGGGGCACATTTGCCGATACACTAATTTGAACCTTTATATCTCTAATTATCAATAAGCAAAAATTACAAAAGTTGATATTTGGATCTACTACATTGAGATGAATCTAATAAGATTTCACGTGACTATATTTTTCCTAAAGTACAAATCACAAGAGATAGTCAAAGTCATGTATGTGAATAGTCTCAAAAGTCGAAAGTGTAAACTAATAAAGGCTAGGAGGGAGTAGATCGAGAAAAAATAAAAGAAAGGAAAAGAATTGAATAAAATATGTTAAAGAAGGAAAAAAAATGAAAAGACAAGAAAAAACGAAACAAAATAATAAGTAACAAAAATAAGTGAATAAGAATCACATGACTTGCACTCATGGTCAATGTCGATAATAATAGTCAACTCGTCTGAATCTGGTGACTGGTACCTCTTACCGC
Source organism: Beta corolliflora (assembly GCA_947648045.1). Classification (NCBI taxonomy): domain Eukaryota; kingdom Viridiplantae; phylum Streptophyta; class Magnoliopsida; order Caryophyllales; family Amaranthaceae; genus Beta; species Beta corolliflora. The sequence goes on along the minus strand of CANSZD010000357.1, from coordinate 122,495 downwards.
CAGACACTTTTATAAAGTACTTCATCCTTTATGGAATAAGGGAAATGTTTCATTCAAAAACTACATAAAAGAGATAAGTGTTTAAGCTTATTTACGAACGGAGGAATTAGAAGTAGTTTTTGCTACTTTTTTATATTAGTAGTTTCTTGCAAAAAGTCGGTTTTAGAGATAATTTTCGACAAATTTTTTTAACCCAATAATTGATCAAATCTAAGTGGGGCCAATATAAAAAAAGTATCACTAGACTTATTATTATTAATTAATAAACCAAATTCGGGATTAATATAAAAAGATATTTTATTCTTAAAATTTAGGATGACAAATTTTCATTAATTCTCTCTCTCATGTTTCAAGACTCCTTCATAGTTCTTGAAAAAGAAATTAGATATTATGAACAAACGTTGCATTATTTACACCATCATTCGTAATACGGATATTTCACCATATACCCCCGATAAATTTTTTTATTCACCATATATCCTCGTACTTTTCAAAATTCACCATACACCCCTCAATTTCTTCAAAATTCACCATATGTCCTTCCTGACTAATGGCCATCAACTTTTTTAGTCATTAACCCCGATTAAGTTATCAAACCCTAATTAACCCCCTATTTGAGGCGTTAACCTTAATGGACCACAATTAAAACACCACAAATTAATGGCCCCTTTTATCACTCTTCCTCCATAACTCTCTTCTTTCTTCTTTAACCTTAGGTGTTGTTTTAATGCTAATCTGTTAGAGTAAATGAGTATAAATGTGTATTTTGGATATCATGAAAAAGTAAAAGGAATAAACAATAAGACAAATGGAGTATTTACCACTATATATTCCTCGTCGAAATATACATGATTTTTGATTGACATCGATCTACGTAACTTGCTGATTAGCCAACTGATTTATATAAAATGCATTTCTCTACTAATTTAAAATTTAAAAAACATCTACGATTTTTGTGTGGATAAATAGGCAATTGACTGTAAGAATACATCTATAGTACATTTTTTAAAATAAGGTACGAAAAATAACATTAGGAGACCCTCCGTTTGAGAAAAACTCCTAATGCGTCAGTTACAAGGATAGAAGAGAGTGAAGAATTATTACAAGGAGTGACTATAAAAGACGATGTAACTAGATGACCAACGTTAGCAATCCAATCGGCCGCTCGGTTTACTTCATGTCTATTTGTTTCGACGATGTTTATAGAATGAGGCTTATAATGTTCACTATCTCCTTTTTATAAATATATTTCTCCTATGTGATCTACTAGCTTATTTATACTACTTAGACTAACTTTTTTTTATAATGTTTTTACGAGATAGAACACGAAATTTTAACTATTAAGTCTTGTGTAAGGGCTCTTTACAATAAAATTATGGTAAGACCATATCACTTTGTTCCCTAAAAGGGTCACTTTGTAAATTAAGAAGGTTACTCTACACTGGTCATTTTAGATAATGGGTCACCTTATATCTTAAAGAGGTCAAAACTACTACTTTCTCCGTTCCTTTTTACTCGCTATAATTTGACTTTCACGCTTGCCGATGCGCTACTTTGACTATTAATATATTTAATTGTGTATTAGAGTAAAGTATAAAAATTTTATTTTATGAAAATATAAATTGAGACGAATCCAACAACATATTACTTTATAACATTTGATTTTTTTTCTAATAGTAAATAATGCATGGTTAAACCTAATAGATGAATAGTAGAATTTTCAAAGTGTATAGCGAGTAATTTGAAACAGAGGAAGTATAAGTGATCCCAGCAAGCTAAGTTGCCTTCGTCTTACCATAAATCATGATTCATGATAAGACAATCTTATATGAGATTTTGTAAATTTTAACTCCTTAACGTTGTATATTTATATTTGAAAAAGTAAATAAGTACGTAAAATTAATCTATAAAGAAAATAAGTCTCCATAAATTCACCATTGTTGCATTCTCATCAAGATTCAAGAGCATGGTATCGCTTCCTATCTCCCACATGGGAGTCCAAGGTTCAAATCTTGGTGGAAGCATAATTTCAATTTTCAATGTTGTTTTTTTTTAGGAGGGGAGTTGGGGTGCTTGTTGGGCTTATGGGTGAGTATCCGGTGTGTGAGAGCGATACAAAGGAAAAATTTTCTTACCATAGGGTTCCGAGAAGGGGGCTAAAAAATCAAGAGCATGTACATACATGATACATCAAAGACACGTTTCGTTGGAGAAGGAAAACTACAAAGGTAAGTGATAAAGTGAAAGTAGTGTGTATATATATATATATATATATATGTATATATATACTTCCTCCGTTCCAGTAATAAGTGAAACATAGGGATTGAACAGCAGATTTAATAAACATCACTTTCAAAAGCCAAAAAGTCATAAAATACCCTTTTCATTATCAAAAGGAGGAGAGAGAAAAGTAAACCACACAAGTTTATGATGGAGCTCTTGTCGTTTTGTCACTTTCTTTTTTTCATTTAAGGTATGTTTCACTTATTTTGAAATGTTCTAAAATAGTAAGTGTTTCACTTATTATGGAACGGAGGAAGTATATGTATATATATATATGTATGTATATATATATATATATGTATGTATATATATATATATATATATATATATATATATATATATATATATATATATATATAGAATTGAGTTCAGGTGAGAAGGGAGTTTTATATGAGAAGTGAGAAGAAATTCTAACCCTTGGATCATGTCTTATTTAAGGGCCGAGATTAAAAACTTTAAAAACTAAAATCTCAAAGTTACGCTTCTCACGCATAAACTCTCTCCTCTCTCCTCTCTCCTCTCTTATTTCGGTTTCTCTGCTTCCAGGTAATTTTTCATATCGAAATTCTTGTTAGGTATTGGTTTTCATTGGATTTATGTTTTCAGGAAATTCTGCTTCATCTTTTTATCGATTTATTGCCGAAAATTGAGATATAGTTATGGAATTGCAATTTTTTCTTTAATTAAGTTTTGTTTGAGTTTGAAATTTGGAATTGTTTGAGGTGAAATCTGGAATTGAATTTTCTGCAGTTGTTATTCGTGATTGATCTTAAATCTGCAATTTTAGATTGGTAATTGGAGCTTTTGTTGATTAATTGTTGGCTTTGTGGTTGAATTTGAGGACAATTCGTCATTCTCCTCTTCATTAATGTTCATTTTAATAAATTCTAGATTTTTTTGTTGTTGCCTATTCATAATCCGAATGTTCTTGATTGTTTCTTGCTTGATTTATCTTTCTTATTCTTCTTATCCTCTTCATTCAAGTTCTAATTAGTACCGAGCTACATCTCTAATTAGTGCTTGATATAACTCTAATTGGTATTTTATATAACTCTAAACAAATTTTTCATTTTTCGGTTTCATGCAATTCGATTTTGGTTCTTTGCCTATGCTACTACTCTTAGCGCCGCCGTTAGTAACATTTGTAGTTAGAGGTATAAACATTTGTATGATTTGTGGACTATTATTTCAAATTTCCTATAACTTCATTAGTTTGCTTTTCAATGTAGTTATACTTGATTTTTGCATCGATTTCTTCCAATCGGTATTATAAACTCCAACTCTCTATAGAAAGATGTGTTATTTTCTTGTGCTTAGAGTTATATAAATTAATAAGAGGTATAAAAGCGACCTACGGGAGTTATAGGAAGTAGTACTAAGAGATGCCAATATTTGATTAGTAATATAAAATAATAGTTAGAGTTATGGAAACGATAAATTAGAGTTATAGGTACTTGTAATTGGAGTTACGCCAACTTTTGCATACGATTATAGGAACATGTATTTGGAGTTATGTCAACGTTTTTTATTAGAATTATATAAATTAGTAATTAGAGTTATAGAAGCACTTCATAGAAGTTATAGGAAGTATTAGTTAGAGGTATGCCAATATTTGATTAGAGTTAAATAAACTAAGAGTAAGAGTTACTATAAGAACTTCTTTGGAGTTACACCAACATTTGATTAGAGTAATAGGAATTAGTAATATGTGCGTTTCTCTCTCTCCTAAAAAATCCACAGATGCGTGTCTCTCTAAAATCTAAATTTATTCGAGTGCACTTTTTTTTCATGTTAGCTATTATATTCTCTTCCCCCTCTCCTTATTGTTCTTCATGAACACCTTTAGAGAACACATTGTGAACTTCTTTGTCAATAGAAAAGATGACGTGAAGGAGAAGAGTGAAGAAGATAAGGAAATCAATTATGGTGAAGGACAATTCGACAAGGAAAGACACGAGATTCTGTTAGATTCAAGTTAATGATAATATGCTTAGCGGGTTCATAGTGCGGCCAAAGGTAAAGGGGAAATTTTATGCTTTTGTATATGGAACTATGGTAATTAAGCCATGATTATTCATCCGGATGCGCCCTTGCAACTTTAGTTTCCATCATTACATTCCACATAGAATAGAAATAGGTTATGTTCCTTCATTTTGAATTTTCAAATTTTATGCATTCTTTCTTTATTCTAACACTCCAAGAGTGGAAAGATCCAAATGACACGTACGAAGCAGATAGAATAAGGAACAAGTTACTAATGTTCTTGTTACTAATGTTTGTAATTTCGGATGATTGTGTTTACTTCTATATCTCTTTGCCTATATGCTTCTAGTATAACTTTGTCCATCTATAATTTTTTCTGGTGTTAAGAAAGGGTGAGAATTTCAAACCTGTTACGGTACTAGGCATCGAATGCATGTTATGGTACCAGGCATCGAATGCCCTTTACTCACCAACCTATTGTCAGTATATCTCTGTTTGTGCTTGGGCAGGTAACAGTTGCCTACCACTTGTATTCAAACTATCGTCGTTGGTTTGGTATGCCAAGTTGAATTTGATTGGTTTCATTTTCGATATGATTTTGATGTAATTTTGTACAGATTACAACCGTCTAATTGGTGGAATTATTGCATGTTTTGCAGACACTAATATATAATGTAGATATTGTGTGTGGTTTTACTCGTACTTAAGACTTATTAGCTCAAATGGTAGAGCATTGTGCTATGCACAAGATGTGGGTTCGATTCCCACATAGGTTATGAAATGACAGGTTATCAAACATAAAGGAGAAGAATTTAATTAGTACAATAACACTCACATACACTAAAACCAAAATTGAAAATTGTCATTATTTTGACTGAAACTAGTGTCATTTTTTTTCTTTTTTTACCACCTTATCTGCTAAAGAGCAAGATTAAATCCTAAAAGCATAACAAGACCATGTAACTAAGAAGTGCTCAAAGTGACAAATAGTAAAAGCACTGTGTGGGAGTCGAACCCACATTTTTGTGTATTTGCAAACACAATACTCTACCAATTGAGCTAACAGGCTATCAAGTTGTAAATGTAATTACAATACCATGTAAATAAGACTTGACATAACTCTAATTATTAGTTCCTATAATTCTAATTCTAAATGTTGGAGTACTTTTAACTAATATTCTATAAATTCTAAACATGTGTTGGTATAACTCTAACTACTAATTACTATAACTCCAAATAAGCATACCTATAACTCTTAAATACTACTCCTAAACTCTAAACAAGTATTGACACAACTGTAACTATTAGTTCCTATAACTCTAAGCAAGTATGTACATAACTCTAATCAAGTATGTACATAACTCTAATTATGACTTCTATAACTCTAAACATATGTTTCTATAACTCTAAAGAAGATTCAATATAACTTTAAACAACCATTGCTATTCCTTCAAAAAAATAAACAACCATTGCTATAACTCTAGAAAAGTATTGCTATGACTCTAATTAGTTCTTCCTATAACTCTAAACAAACTTTGCTATAACTCTAAAAATGATAAAAGTTCATAATACTCTTTTTATAAAAAAAAAAAAATTCAACACAAAGCAACTCAAACATTTAGACAACTCAACTGAACTACCTCCATTTAACATGTCATCGAAAGGTAAAACAAATTCGAGGACAAAATTTCAAGAAATTCATACACCTCTAAAAACATATTGGTATAACTATAACTAATAATTCCTACAACTCTGAGAACATATTGGTATAAGTATAACTCTAACTAATACTACTTACAACTCTAAAAACATATTGGTATAACTCTAACTAATAATACCCACAACTCTAAAAACACATTGGTTTACTCTAACTAATACTACCTATAACTCTAATTAATACTAGCTATAACTCTAAGAATATATTGGCAAAGAAATTCTCCATGTGGACTACAAGCAATGCTATAACAGTAACTCATAATACCTATAACTCTATAAACATATTGGTATAACTCTAACGAATACTACTACAACTCTAACGAATACTACTACAACTCTAAAAACATGTTGGTATAACTCTAACTAATACTACATATAACTCTAATAAATACTAGCTACAGCTCTAAAAATATACTGGCAAAAAAATTCTACATGTATGCAAGACTATTTCTATTATACAATGTTCACAGTAGCTAGTATCTCAATTAGGTTCTTTGTTATTTCTTATAATATGTATGCAAAAATATTTCTTATTATACGAGATACTCTACAATCCCTAATTCCCTACCATTAACTCGCATCAAATACTATCATCAAGTTGTTCGACTAAGCGGAAATCAAACTCGCAAGCCTATTTCTTGTTATACGAGATGCTCTATTATCCCTACCATTAACTCGCATCAAATAACTCGCACCAAATTGTTCGACTAAGCGGAAATCAAACTCGCATCAAATACTATCATCATACAATATAATATCAGATAATCTACATGTTAAGCAAAAAAAAAGTATGAAAACCACTTATGAAGAAGCAAATAATTTTCGCAAAAAAAAAAAATTACAACCAAACAAATTTCGAAAACGAAGAAGCATACAAATTTCTGAAAACAAACTAACCTTCCTGCGATGCGGGAATGGATTCCATGAATTCTTGGACAAAAGGAGATGACAGGAGAGACGTGCAGTAGGAGATGGGAGGGAATAGACGACGCACCGTGGGAAGAAGGGGAAGAGAGGAGAGAGAAAAATAAGGTTTTTGTATGGAAAGGATGAAAAAAGTAGTCTAAAGTTAATATTAGTTTTTAAATCTTGGCCGTTGATAGGATCTAATCTAAGGGCAGTGATTCTTTCTCATTTCTCACCTAATTTCCCTTCTCACATGATCTTGTCTCTATATGTATATATATATATGTATATATGTATATACATATGTATATATGTATATACATATGTATATATGTATATACATATGTATATATGTATATACATATGTATATATGTATATACATATGTATATATGTATATACATATGTATATATGTATATATATATATATATATATATATATATATATATATATATATATATATATATATATATATATATATATATATATATATATATATATATATATAGAGTGAGTTCGTATGAGGAATACATACTTACATGAGAAATGAGAATGGATTTTACGCGCTATAAGCTCTAATGAACAAGTGATGTAAGCTCACAATGAAAAAGTGATGTAAGCTCCAAAAAAAAAAATTAGAAAAAAAATTCAAAAAAATTTTTTTTTTTTGGCTCAAAGTATTTTCGGGGTATAAGCTCTTATGAAGAAGTGTTGTAGCTGTAATCCAATCACGTGGTTGAGATTCGATTCTCATTTACATGTAAGGAAAGATTACCATGTGATCTTGCTTTTTATATATATATATATATATACTTATATCAAAGATACGTTTAAATGGAGAACAAGAAACCTACAAAGATTAGGAAACTAAATGACAAAATATAGAGAGCAGAAAAAACAAAAACATATAATACATCAACGACAGGTTTTCACTGAGGACTAAATAGGAGTTTAATTATGGGGTAAGAACTTCTATCCTAGCTCTAACCTAGAGGTTAGGATTTGATATTTTCACCCTCTAGTAAATTTTTTTTTTCTAGAAGGATGTAAGATTAAATAGTTGAGTGTACGCAACAGGGTTATACATATAGCAGTAGTAACTGATTCGACCAAAGTTATTAAGCATCTTACTAGCTAGTTTCATTTAAACACGTTCTTTTAGATTGAAAGAAACCGAACCGAATTGAAATTAATTGAATTGAATTGAGGCGGGCGAGGAACCGAATTTCGAGAACCGAGCGAAATGGAATTAGCGAACCGAAATTAACCGGGCGGGCGGGCGAAAATAAGTCCAAAAGAACAGGACCTTATTCATCAAAAGAACAATGTTATAAGTGTGTAACCACCATCCAAAGGCACACCTATATCTTACTAGCTAGTTTCATTTACTCATCAAAAGAACAATGTTATGTGTGTAACCAGGCCACCATCCAATGGCACACCTATATACATACAACTTACAAGTGATAGGTAAAGGTGGAAAATGATTCGTTTGAATAGGATTTAGTTTGGGTCACATTTTGGTGAATAATAATTCGTTCATTTTTGAAAAATAAAATGCTATCAGAGGAAGTATTTTCTTAAAGTGTGAACATGGAGATATTTTTTAAAGTATAAAAATTAAAGTATTAGTAGAGTTATAACTTCTATTATTTCTTTTAATCTAGTTAATTTGTACTTTGACACTATTTACATACTTTATTTTGACCCTAAAATAATGATAATAATAATAATAATAATAATAATAACAACAACAACAACAACAATAATAATAATAATAATAATAATAATAATAATAATAATAATAATAATAATTATTATTATTATTAAAAAGAAGGAGAATTCAAAAAATAAAATAAAGCAAATTATTTCCGCATCAAAACAAACACAAAATATGCAGAATTTCACCAACCAATATATATGCAATATAAAAACAAATCAAAGAAAGGACAAGAGGATCAGGAAGCATGTGGCTTCTATTATACAATCTAGAATATTAAATCAGCGTTAAAAATATGTAGAATTCCACCAACCACTATGCAACAGCTGTTCTTACGACTGTGTATATATACATGCATGCTCATGCATAAGCATAACATAAATCACTCAAGTTTCCAAGAAGAGCTTGAGCTAATTACAACTATAAATTCCTCTCTTCTGCAGTTATGCTCTTAAACCTGCAACTATTATAGAAGTTTTGGCTTTCTTAATTTATTCACTTCTGTAATTAGCTAGCTTCTTAGATTATTCATATTTTTCCAGCATTTTTAAAGAATGGATAACGCAACACTTGCTGTGATCCTTTCCATTTTGTTTGTGTTTTATCACATTTTCAAATCCTTTTTCACCAACTCTTCATCTCGTAGGCTTCCTCCTGGTCCCAAACCCGTGCCAATTTTTGGCAACATTTTCGATCTTGGCGAAAAGCCTCATCGATCTTTTGCCAATCTAGCTAAGATTCACGGCCCTTTGATTAGCCTAAAGTTAGGAAGTGTCACAACTGTTTGTTGTATCCTCGGCCTCTGTGGCCGAGGAAATGTTCCTAAAAAATGACCAAGCACTTGCTAACCGAACCATTCCTGACTCGGTTAGGGCTGGGGACCACGACAAACTATCCATGTCGTGGTTACCCGTATCCCAAAAATGGCGGAATCTGAGAAAAATCTCCGCCGTCCAATTACTCTCCAACCAAAAGCTTGATGCTAGTCAACCTCTTAGACAAGCTAAGGTGAAACAACTTTTGTCATACGTACAAGATTGTTCTAAAAAAATGCAGCCCGTCGATATAGGACGGGCCGCATTTACCACTTCACTCAATTTATTATCAAACACATTTTTCTCAATGGAATTAGCAAGTCATGAATCTAGTGCTTCACAAGAGTTCAAGCTACTTATGTGGAATATTATGGAGGAAATTGGTAGGCCTAATTATGCTGATTTTTTCCCTATTCTTGGTTACATTGATCCCTTTGGTATAAGACGTCGTTTGGCTGGTTACTTTGATAAACTCATTGATGTTTTCCAAGACATTATTCGTGAAAGGCAAAAACTTCGATCTGTTAATTCTTCTGGTGCAAAACAAACAAATGACATTCTTGATACTCTTCTTAAACTCCATGAAGATAATGAGTTGAGTATGCCTGAAATTAATCACCTTCTTGTGGTAAGTAATTAATAATGCTGTTATTTTCATTATTATTATTTCCTTAACGACTTGTTCTTTACATTATGCTTTAAATAATCACCCCATATTCTTGTGCTTGAAAATTTCTTCTTTTGGTATACATTTTGTCCGTCATAACTTGAGTGTCTCGCTTTGACAAAAAAGGGATAGTAATTTTTGTTGTTTTCTGCCTATAATTAAATAATTTTTATTTCATGAGTTTTTAAGGTTTATACTCCTCATCGTCCCATAATATAGTGCTTTCACATTCCTTTTTGGGTGTCTCAAAATGTTGTGCTTTTATCTTTTTAATCAATTTGTTTGACTAAAATATCGCTTAATTTCTACACAAACTTTCCAAAATACCCCTACATTTCTTTTTAAATATATGTGCCTCTATTTATTGTTTCTACACCATTCCAATGAGCATTTATTATTTTTTTATATTTTTTTAAAGGAAAAAGACAATAAATAACTAGTTCCAAGATAAAAGCACTAAAAAAGCACTTCATTAATTATTATTTTTGGAACATCCTACTACTCCTTCCATTTACCTTAATTTCCGTGAAAAATGAGAAGTAAGAACTATATTTTGAACGGAGGGAGTACCATTTTTCTCTTAGAACTTTTGTCCCTTAAAATATTGGAAGTCAATATGATTTACTTTATGTACGGGTATTGTTCACATTTTATAAACTTTGAGTATTTCTTCTTTCATCATGCATGAAAATTTTCAGAATATAAAATCAAACATGCAAAATGTTCTATTGTTTAGATTTATTGCAAAAGTAATTTCACAACAACTTTTTTTCTTGTAAATTGTTGTGGGTTTTCAAAAATACAAAAGTATTAGGATTGATGTTGAATATGGGCCATGTGGACATGATGTTAAACATTTGCAATGTCAATAATATTTTTTCTTATTCTGCAATTATATGTCATATGATAATATATAAATTTATAATAACAATAAAAAATCGACATTCAAACAATAACTTTATTAACGCCCATACATTTCTGACATAAAGCAACAAAAGTATTCAGTGGCATAAATCACAAATAAAGAGGCTTGGCTAAATTAGTAGATCAATGGGGACTTTAGTTTGTTTTGTGTATTGTCAATCGTACGGGTGAGAAGATAAAAAGAAAAATTAAGAGAGAGTTTCAGGGATGTTACCAACTTACCATACTTGGGGTTGGGCTCCAGTGATGAGGTTTCGCGATCTTCCCTTAAAGTTTAGGGTTTAATTTCTACCAGCAAGCATTGTTTGGGTTTTAAGAAGGAGGAGAGAGATTGGGAGTGTATATAACGAGGGTATGTTACTTTTCGGCGTAAAACAACTAGGGCGAATTGTAAGCTAATTAATAGTAATGATAATAATTTAGGAGCGAACGAAGTGAGCGAACTAAAATTGGAGCCGAAAATAAACTAGGAGAAACGGGGGTGAGCCTTCATTTCTTCATAGCTATTCAAAAAAAAAAAAAAACTTACCACGCATGTGAATCATGTGATCAGTGGAGTAGTTGAAATTTTTAAAAAGTTGTGACATGATTTTTGTCCCCCATTAATTATCAAAGCTATCTGTACGCGGCGCATTAAAAGTATAAACACCAATATCTTATATCGTTAATTTGTTACAATAACTGGGACTGTGGTCCTATATTAGTGTACTTCAATTATTACCTTTATTAGAAAAGTCTCAAGAGAAAATGAGAAACTTTAATTAAGGAAAACTATAAGGTATGTACAGTAGATACAAATAACAACGATGAATAAATCTAATGAAGCTAAACAAAAGAACATCCAATAATACGGTGACTCATTTAATTGCTAGATACTTGCCTTTGAATGGCTATGAACAGTTGTATGTTGATAACTTTCCGCAAGGTATTTTAGCCTTGACGGAACTTGACATTGCTTAATAATATTTCTCACTATTTCCCCTCAAAAAAAAAACATCCAATAATATAAATATGACACTTCAACTTATTTTCGATTTTCGGTTTTCAATTTGTTCTCTCTATACAACTTTTTCACGAATGAATTTATCGTTTAACCGTTCAAGTGAATAGATAAGTACACATCACATACACAAAGTTTTTCCATTTTGACTGTGAGTTTAATTTGAGTACCAAAATTTTGAAGAAGCTAAGTTTGTCATTTTACCAACTTCGGTGAATTGGAGAAGCTTGAGGACATAAATCTTATTCAGCGATTCTACACTACCCTTAATACAGTTTTAAATGAGTATCTCATTAATTTACTAAGAGGAAATTAATAACACTTCTGTTATTGGGGGAGATTGCTACATCTACCCACTGGGTAGACTATCCATTAGAAATAGAGAATTAAATTATAATTAATTCTGCTGAGTTGGACTCCACTAATTATTAATGTCTATCTCTAGTGGGTAGACTACCCGGTGGGTAGATAAAGTTTTTCCCGTTATTGGATACAACTACTTCAACTTGCTCCTAAATTAAAGAATGGTATAAATTTTTCACCAGCAGAGACATTAATTATTTCTCCATCATTCAACAGATATTCTAAATTAACCAATAGGAGTACTATACTATGTCTGATCTTGTTGCATTTACAAAGGGCCACCTACCCCCCCGAGACTTTTACTTCTCTTTCATAAATTTTTCATGTACTACGTACTTCCTCTGTTTCTTTTTACTTGCAACAGTTTGACAATATCAAAATATTTATGATAGGATATCTTTGACGCTGGAACAGACACAACAGCAAGCACATTAGAATGGGCGATGGCCGAACTTGTGAAAAACCCAGAAATGATGACTAAAGTTCAAAATGAAATCGAACAAGCTCTTGGAAAAGATTGCTTAGACATACAAGAATCCGACATCTCAAAACTACCTTATTTACAAGCCATTATTAAAGAAACGTTACGTTTACACCCTCCTACGGTATTTTTGCTCCCACGAAAGGCAGACAATGACGTAGAGTTATATGGCTATGTTGTGCCAAAGAACGCGCAAGTTCTTGTCAATCTTTGGGCCATTGGTCGTGATCCAAAAGTGTGGAAAAACCCGGAAGTATTTTCTCCCGATAGGTTTTTAGATTGCAATATCGATTATAAAGGACGAGATTTCGAACTTTTTACCCTTTGGTGCTGGTAGAAGGATATGCCCTGGACTTACTTTGGCATATAGAATGTTGAACTTGATGTTGGCTACTCTTCTTCACAACTACAATTGGAAACTTGAAGATGGTATTAATCCTAAAGATTTAGACATGGATGAGAAGTTTGGGATTACATTGCAAAAGGTTAAACCTCTTCAAGTTATTCCAGTTCCAAGAAACTAGCTAGTGAGCTAATTGTGCACTTTTTTTTTGTTTGATTATTGCTGCAAACTTCTTTAGAAGGGTATTATCTTTGTATAAATAAAGCGAAAGCTACATGTCCTATTGGATTATTGTATACTTTCATCATTGTTATATTAAGCTAAGTATGTATGAGTATATAGTATCCATCATTGTTTAATTTTATTACGATTGTTCTATTTGGTTGAATCGTATTGAACTGATAAATCAAATAAATGTCTCCAACCTAAGCATTCAATTATTCTGTTAGTCATAAAATATGTAGAGGGTAGGTATGAGAAATTAATAATGGCGTGGTCAACATAATTAATTTTTTTTTTGAGGTGTGGTCAACATAAATACTAAACGTACATCAAAGATATCTACTTCCATACGTCCCATAATATAAGTCCCGATTCTGTTTTTACGCGGGAATTAACGTGAATAGAATCTTGTTTTATTTTGATAAATAGATTCATTTTGTCTTGGGAAACAGTTATAATGATTTTTTCTTTTTAAACAAAAACATAAGCTAAATATTAAATGGGGCACGTTTTTTGTGGGAGGAATATTAACAGACTCTTGTTGTTGGTGATGAAAAGCTAATGGCGCTGAGCAAATAAAAGAGCAATTAACCCATAAAAAAATTGACCAATGAAATGCTTTCATCAACTATAATTAACCAATGAAATGCTTTAAACAATAGGCACACAGATTAGAGCCTTTAACATGGACGAACCAAGTTTCATACAGCCTTAAATGGGGACTTAATGAGGTGGTCAACAATGGTAAATGGGATAAAAATCCCATTTTGTCATTAATAGTGGGTGCATTGGGAGAGTAAATAATGAGGATATTTTGGAAATTTATCTAATTTTATGAGGGTATTCTGGGAATATTTATTGAATTAAAATAGAAAGGGGACTTATATTTTGGGACACCATATTAAGAAAGGGGACTTATATTATGGGACGGAGGGAGTAGTATGTTTTTTTTAAATAAAAAGTATAATAGTATAGAGTCTACAGACTATTCACTATACAACTTGATAGATTAATGTAGTCGGAAATTTTTCTCAAAACTCTGCATCTCTCTTTTATCTGGGGTTGATATTGTAGTCGTAACTCAGAAGTATAATCTACTTATAATTTTTTGAAATTATGGGCAATGGATATAGATCCGCCACTTATATCATATAACTTTTACATTCATTAAAACCAAAAACAGATTAATGATAGTGATCCCAAACGAGCCCTTAATTAGTATATAATATTTCCACCTTTCTTCCACCTCTCACTGATGCTCCACCATTTCTCCCTCTCTTGATTTGTTGTCGTTGCTACATAAATCGGATAATATTTATATGGTTCGGTTAGGAAATATTGTATCATAAGGAGTTTTCATATATTAGGAGTCTTGATATTAATTCCTATGTGGGTTAGGATTTCTTTCCTTCACTTCATAGGACTCTTGTAACATATATATTGCAAATTACATCAATGAGAAGGCATCACAAATTAACCCTAAATATATTTTACATGGTATCGGAGCAAGGTTAAAAAAAAAGTTCTCCACCCTACTCAAACGATGGCCGGCGATGACCAAGTGTCACCCACGCCACCACACATGAAACCACCGCCGCAACCTCCTCTCAACCCTAAACTCGACATAACCTCCCCGTTCTACCTTGGAACGGGTGATCGACCCGGTGATTATATCACCCCAACCCGCCCCAAAACCGACAACTATGACGAGTGGGCAACAGATGTACAATTAGCACTCGAAGCCCGCCGCTAGTTCGACTTTTTAGACGGCACAATCATGGCCACCGAGCCTCCCTACACCTCCTCCTACTGGACTACAGTCAACGCAATGCTCATGTCTTGGATCATGAATACAATTGATCCCGAAGTAAAAGGTACGTTAACTAAGTATAGAGAGGCTAAGCGTCTTTGGGATCACCTTAAAACTTGGTTTGCTACTATTAATGGCCCTCGTATTCAACAACTTCGCTCTTCTATTGCTCGTTGTGAACAAACTAAATCTTTGCCTGTTTCTGTTTATTATGGGGAAACTTAATGCTCTATGGGAGGAATTATCTCATCATGTTCCCTTGATTTCATGCAATTGTTGTTCCAATTGTACTGCTGGATCTATTCATGAAGCGAGGCGGGTAACTGAAAAACTTCATGATTTTCTCATGGGGTTAAACTCTGAATATTATTCGCATCTTCGTATGCAAATCCTCTCCACTGAGCCTCTTCCGTCATTGGATCGAGCCTATCAACTTGTCACTCAGCACGAGCGTGTTCGACTCGCCAAGTCCGACACCACCCACCCGAGTGAATTCTTGGCTTCACTGCTCGCGCTCAAATCCACCAAGGCTCTTGGCAAGCAACAGTTTGAGTATCTTCTTTCCAAGTTGGGCATTCTTGATCCTTCTCATGCTCCAACTTGAGGGGGTGTTAGGATATATATATTGTATCATAAGGAGTTTCCTTATATCAGGAGTCTTGATATTAATTCCTATGTGGGTTAGGATTTCTTTCCTTCACTTCATAGGACACTTGTAACGAGAATCATGTGGGAGCCCAATGGTTGGAGCTCCCACCTCCCAACCTCATGGTCAGGAGTTCGACTCTCATTAACCCCAAATTTAGGGTGTTTGTGTGGATATTTGCTTCTGGGTATAAATCACCACTTTTCAGTCTCTGGAAGTTTCCTTATGGGTTGGGATCCCCTTCTTATTACCCCCTTACTCATGAGGGCTGAGCCTACTTGGCCAGTTAATTATCGAATCAAAAAAAAAAAATTGGACTCTTGTAACATATATATTGCAAATTACATCAATCAGAAGGCATCACAAATTAACCCTAAACATATTTTACTAGTTCACCACAAATCGCTAACTTGTTTGCCAGTCTAACTCAAGTGTTACAACTCAAACAAATAAAACCTAACTCGAGTATTATTAACGCCAAACTGTCTGATCAATAATATTCCATCATGTCTCTTACCTGCTTATCTTCTGTCTCGAATATGCACGTGACGTGTACCTAAAACTTTTGGTTTTTTGTTACTATTCATTCACTTATTGATCAAGATTGTTTTTGCTTATAAAAAGTCATTAAAATGAGTAAATAAATAAAAATTAAAAATGTCAATCTTAGGTAGCCTTGGATTCAGTCCATTGATAGATATTGCTCCACTCACGAGTCATTCAAGGGTCGTTTGGTTCGAACTAAGGAATGAAAACGGAATGGAATTGAGATAAGGGGTGGAATGGTAATGGAATATGTTACCTTTAACATTTGTTTGTTTTAACTCGGGAATGGAATCATTTTTTTATAATGACACCCTTTCTCATTGTTTGGTTCACATTTTGAATGGATTCACATTTTTTAATTTCACTTTATTAAAAAAATCAACATAAAATATGTAAAAAAAACTATAATCTCAAATAATTTCATAAAAAATTTAAAAATTACATTAAATTCAGAGAAATTGCAAAAAATTATTCTCTTTCCAATGAAAATTTTCATCAGTATTCTAAAAAGTTATTCTAAATTATAAATTCAGAGAAAATCATAAACCAAAATTAAAGGTGCTAGAACATATTGATCTATTGATCAACCTAATAAAGCACTCAACAAGTTTGACCAAAAGCATCACAATTTAACAACAAACTTGAATTGTCGCCAATCCCTTCAATTATACCACCGATTCGGACTCCTCACCTTCTACTACTACATCCGTCATTGTTGATTTGAATGAAGGTGTTGATATTTTAACAGAGAAATTTGATGGATTTTAGCAAATTGGGAAACCCTAATTTTTGTGGATTTGTTTTGAAGACATGGAGGAGAGAGAGGTGCGAACAAGGAAAGAGCGAGAGACGAACGGAGAAGAGAAAGAGGTAGAGAGTAGGGTGATAAATTATTAATTCAATTGGATTGTTGTTAATTATGATAAATTATTTTCAACTTTCGTCGGAAACGTAAGATTTACGAATAGAGGGATATCATCCATTAATGGTTTCTTTTGTTAGGCAATAATTAATGGGGATATTGATAGTGAAAACTCATGTCAACGAGGATTGACTTGTCTAAAATATATTCCCTCCGTCTCATAATATAAGTCTTGTTTCCTTTTGCATAGTCTCCAAGATCTACCTTTGACCTTCGATATCTTCAATTCCGTGTTAATAAAAAATATAGAAAGTTGAATTTATGAAAGTACATATTAAGGCGAATCTAATAAGATCCCACATGAGTATTTTTTTGTATATATGAATAGGAATATTTGGTCAAAGATTTCAAAGCTTACTACTAAAAAGAAACAAGACTTATATTATGGGAAAGATGAAGTATTTTTAAATAAATTTGTATTATCATTAACTATCACTTTACTAACCCCATACTCATGTCAATGTGGTATTGAGTGAGAATTGAAATATGTGAAGAATACATGCTTAGTAATGAGATTTCATTACCTTGATAATGAGTATGAAGTTTTCCTTAGAGCCTACGTAAAGTTATTTTCATTGCCATTACCACCATTAGTGTTGCCTATCGAGGCGTAATATAAGTATGTCAGAATATACATATTATACACTGTGACATAGTAGTATTCGACTTCGTAATATCTAATGTGCTAATCTACTATGTGTTATAATACAAGTATACAACCATATGATTCTTATCAATCAAAAGTGACCAGTGACCACATATTAGATCCATCATAAGGGAGCATGATCTGCATCATATTTCAAAAGCATATACAGTCCAGCAAAAATATTAACTTTAGCTTTTAACTTAACTTTAGCTTTTAACTTAACTTTATCAAGTACAAGTCAGATTCAACTACAGTAAATTAAAGAGTAACTTAGGGGTGAGTAATTCAATCACTAGTTAGAACAAATTATCTCCTAATAAGTTAGAACCGTAGAGGTCAATCAAATATAAATTGATGAAGTAGTTGACAAAAAGGACACGTGATACAAGTTGCGTTTCTCTATTGTCTCTATGAAGGCGACATGAATCCTCAATTAATTATCTCTAGCTAATTTGATGTCTATGTTCACTTTGTTTTCTGAGATGAATTATGTCCATGTTCACTTATTACACTCTCTTTAGTTCATCTTATAAAACACAGATCTTTTATGAGAGGTTTTAATTCGATGAACTAGTGAGTATCCCGACGCCCGCGTATTACTCTTTCGTAATTTTTTTCTAAGTGAGGAATAATTGACGTCACTGATCACATGATATATTATTGCATAATATTTTGAAAAATAAACTCTTAAAAGTTTGGAGATGAAAGCATAGTTTGACTTTCTACAAAAAAATTGCCGAACTAATAGTTGATGTCTCACAAATTCGCCTCTTGTTATTACCATTAAAGTGTTAGGGATTTAACTACCTGTATAAGTCTTTTAATAAGATGTTATTACAAGACATTATTGTATTTTATTTTGAAATAGTAATCAATGATGTAATGTTGGATTAAACAGTTCTCACTTTTTCATTTCAAGGGTCATGAGTTCGATACCCTATAACTACACAATATTACTTTTTTAGTTGAGAGGTTTGACATTAAAATAGAGCATTTGCATTAGCATCTTAGAGGAGGTACCACGTGGCACATAGACTTTCGTAGGAACGCCTTTTAATATATTAGTATAGATTCTTCGCAAAATTTATTAGGTACGACGATAGTTTCACACATATCATTATACTTCTATCCTCTTGATTTTATTCTTGCAAACCAAACAACATGCATTTTGATTTTAACTTAGTGGAAATTGTTGATATAACTGATGATAATGGTGACTTAAATCTCACACGAATATGAATAATTCTGTACAATGTAGTTTTAGTCCTCCCTCGAAAATAAAAAGGTTATGAATGTCAAAAAACCAATTCAACTAAAAGTTCAAGTTAATGGTTGAAGCTCTAAGAATAGTTTTATATTCTATGTGCGTGGGTGAGATTTTGAACTTGTGACCTTTATGTCACGCTGACTACGATGCCATGTCAAAAGGCTAATTGTCTTCCACCAAAAAGTTTAAGGTTGAGCCTCATAAAATGTTATATATTCTATCAATGATTGACTTCCGCTTCGATTATAAAGTGTTGTTAAATTCTAATAAGATATCTAGAAGAAGAAATAATATAAGATGGTATTATGATAAAAATAGATATATGTGACTGAAAGATTAAAAGGAAATAATATATATACCTTATTCGAAAATTTATGCTTATGCCTAAACACATAATAGTCATTTATCAGCATAATGTATTTTTCATTGTAGTATTATTTATCTCTGTCTCCATTTTAGGGTGTGTTATCCTCACCTTTTAAAAGAAATAAGTTTCAAGTTTGATAAGCTCAATAAGTTCTAAAAAGTAGTTCATGATTCAAACTTCAATAAGTTTCAATAAATTTATATAATTCACATAAGTTTCAATAAGTTTAAATATGTTCAAAGTAGTTCAATTTAGATAAATTTAAGATAAATTAACTGAGAGATGCATCCTTAATTCTCTAGCTTGTTAGGCTTTTTATATGCATGAAGTGTGGCATTTTGGGTACATATACAGAGTGAAAGTAAGAAAAAAAAATATGATTAAGTAGGAGAGAGAGAATTAGTGGAGTATCCATGGATCACATGATGAACTTGAAAAGTGAGTTTCAGTGAAATATGCTCCCTTTGTCTCATATTAATCGCAATAGTTTGACTTTTGCATTATTCACATGCCTCACTTTGACAATAATTTTTTATTTATATATAAGTACAATTGTTAGTCTATAAGATGTTCTAAGATTTATCTCTATGTATATTTTCAACGAATCGACTTTTTATAATTTTTACAAATAAATACTTGGAGATGTCAATTATCAAAGTTCCATTTTGCAATGGCAAATTTGCCGGTTAAACTGTAGCAATTAATATAGGATAAGAGTAGTACTACATAAATGGATCTGCAGTACATGGGACGAGTGGATTATAATTGTCAATTCTCCACAACTACTAATGAAAATAATGGTACCGTATATATCGTTACAGATAATATAGTCATGTGCAATTTATTATAATATTATAAACTTTATATTTTTTACATTAAAACGTGACAATAGATAGTTATAATACTCTATTGTATTATGGAGATTTATTTTAGAGAATTTACTGAAAATCAACTCTATTTTCTCTTAATAATTTTAAAAATCTTATTATTACTGTAATTCATGCAGTAGTTCTTGTTATATTAAATTCATACTCCTATTATAACTTCATTATTATTCAATGATTCAATACACAAGTTAGAAATAAAATATTGATCATTTGTTATTATATATGTTCATCTGAAAATAAATTTAAACTTTTATAGGTTATATAACCATATGACGAACGGATCATATTTTTTTGAAAAACCTAAAAGATAAAATTTAAAAATATAATGATATATATGACAGTACACGCTCATGTGGCACTCTATATGCTCTTGAATGTCTAAGAAGTATATATTTAGATAGATTAGATTAGATTTAGATTTAGATTGCAAAAGATTTAGATTAGATTTAGATTTATACTTCCTCCATTTTAAATAAGTGTGACACAGAGAGAAAGTGGGTAAATACCAAGGAGCCTAGAGAGAGAAAGTTGGGACCACTTGTTAAACCAGTCAGATTTGAGTATTGGATAAAGTAAGTAGGTGAAACAATTAAATGATGGCGAAGATGTAATAAATGGGAAGATATTTTTCCAACTTTTGGATATGTGTCACTTTATTGTGACATTTCCGTAAAAAAGAAAATGTGTCACTTATTATAAAAATTGAGGAAGTATTAGATTAGATCATCATAATACAAATCATTTAAAAAAAGAGATATTTTGAAAAAATGTGGTCACATATATTGAAATGAATACGGATTACTGCCTGACATGAGACCATGGTCCATGAGGCCCCATTTAGCATATGAGGATTGAGGCCCCATTTACCATGAGACCACTCCATTTAGCATATGAGGCCCCATTTACCATGAGACCACTCCATTGAGCATATGCTATTATGCTTTACATATTATTCTTCTATTTAGAAAAAAGAAAAGTAGAAAAAAGTTAAAGATGTTAGCAAAAACACGTTTTATATCACTTGATCACTACTTATAAGAGATGTCTTGTCGTTCACAGGTTGTGACCACAAGATTGTCAAGAGCGGCTCTTTTCTTCTCGGATTTGAATGCTATGCTTGGTGAATGGTGATGTTCTTGCTATGTGTAGTGATTTTATTTGTATTGATTTTATACATGTTAAAAGAGATGGGAATATTATTGCCCATAATCTCGCTAGAGTAGTGCCTTTTGATGTTGAACAATGTTGGGAGAATTATTGTCCTAGAGTTGTAGCTCCGTATGTACTGATGGATAATTTATCCCTTGATTGATGCATTACTCTTTCCCCTCAAAAAAAAATGAGATGTCTTGTCGTTTCGTTTCATCCACCTTTTCTTTTGTCCAGTGATTTGTCGTTTCATTTCATCCACTTTATTTTCTTTTGTTTTTTCCAGTGATTTGTACTAATAGACAGTAGACTAGTAGTAGTAATTTTAGTTTGGTTGTTTCAAAGGTTTTAAGGTATGTACCAAAAGCAGAAGTTTTGGGAAGAAGCGCCCCGTGATCCTGGTCAAGTTGATAACAATGGTCAAGTTGTTTAGTACTTTATCAAGAGTTCAAGACTTTTGTACCAATTTTTCAGGGGAAGTTTGCTCGGAAAAGAGAGATTTATTTAAGGTCCTCTTCTTTTGGATACAGTTTTAGATCAGTTCAGCTACTTTCCTTTCATAGTTTTACTTCACTTTAGTTCATTTCAGTTTAGTTCAGCTCATTTCAGTTCAATTCAACTCGTTTGAGTTCAACCCAAAAGAATAGGGCTAAACTTTCTTAATTTTGAAAATAATTAGATATCTTTAAGAGTTATCAATTAAACAATTATATATATATATATATATATATATATATATATATATATATATATATATATATATATATATATATATATATATATATATATATATAATGTACTTTTTTATTATTATATCAACAGACAAACGCTAAGCGAGAATAAGAAGTAGGAAATTATCAAAAAAAAAAAAAAAAAGAAGTAGGAACCATCAATGGAGATATATCTACTTCATATAGGAGGGACTAGGGAGAAAGACTAAATGAATTTAAGTGGGTCCAATATACAACTTATTGTGTATGCAAACTTTATCCTACATAAGCAATTTTTTTGGCCCTCTCTGAACCCGTGGTAAAGAAGACCTCTCCGCCGCCCTCGCACAAGCGTCACTCACCCGTGCCCAACAAAGCCCCCAAACCCCCCTCCCCCTTATCCTACATAAACATGGGTGTACGTGTAATGCGTTATATTTTGTATAGAGCTTACCATGTTTTCTTTTTTCTTTATCAAACTTATATCAAGCCAAAATTTAATTTTATGTGAAGTTAAAACTGTTTTTTTTTAAAACAAAACTTGAAATCACACTTTACTTTTATGAAATTCCTATAGAACTCTTCCATGACATAATCTTACTCTCTCCGACATCACTCTTCAAGCACCACCAGCAACATCACCACCACCACCACTACCACCACGACGAATCCACTCGCCTCTGTAATCCCCAACTTCATTCTTTCCATCATCCATCTTACTTCAATCTCCTATCCTCAACAACACATAACTTGAAGATAGACCAAGTAGGGGTAAATGTCAACTATAAAAAAAATAATATAAGGTATTATTGGGCTCAAAAAAGTTTCATGTATGGGCCAACATCTGGGTCTCGATGTCTGCTAGACTGTCATTGATACCATGTAGCATCGTGTTAAAATTTAAGGCTTTTAACGGATAGCCCAATGTGGCATTTTGGGTTCTTTATGCTGCCCTTTATCCTCTCGTTAACTTCCCCAAAATTTTATGGGCTCCGAGTCTATGACCAGTATGAATTATACTTCCCGATTCTTTTACCTGATTACCCGTAATATTTTGACTTTACAGTATCTATTTATACAAATATATTCTTATCAAAGGAACGGTGCTACGTGACACACTCTTTTCAAGATTCCAATACACATTTTTATAATCTCACTTAAAAATATTAACAATTTATAGTTGTTAGGATTTGAACACATGACCGTTGAAATGAAATGTGAGAGTTTAACCACTAATGCACTATACAATTTCAATAAATATTTCAAAGTAAAACATAATAAAGTCTTATAATTATATGTAATTATAAAGACATAGACAAGCTTTTTAATCTCTAACACTTTTATTAAAAAATAACATTCTTTTACCCCAATTCCATTTAAATTGTTATTTTTATCCTCAATTCCTTTAAAGTTTTTTTAAACAATTTATCATGCCATAACGTCCATTTTCCAATTTCGCACTAAATAGAATATTACGAAAAGCTAATAATATCAATTATGAAATTAATGAATAATAATATATTTGATAATTGTAATTGACCCGGTGCAGGGCGAAAATACTAGTCTATATATATATCTAAAACTCAAAGCAAACAAATGTCATGCTGCCACATGTACCTCCCCCTTCCCAAACAAATGATACAAAGTAATCAACAAAAATATATGTATGAAGGCTCGAACATGCAACCTCTCATTTGAAATACAAACATACTAACCACTCATCTACAATCTTTTTTTGCTTTTTATGGGGAGAAAAAAAAACTATAACATACATCTAAGAAAAGCATTTAAAGATATGGTAACTTACATCCCACAATATACCCCACAATTATTAAGGAGACCCAACATTACATGCAATTAACTACATTGCTATAAACTACATTGCTTCTAATTTCAGAACCAAATTGTAAGTAGGGGTGTTCTGGAGACCCGATACGTTTGACCCATCATGTTGACATGTCTACCCGAAAAAGGTATAAATATGAAATTCCATTTTGATAGGTCGGGTACCCGACTCGGGAAAAAGATGCAAGAATCGGGCCGGTTAATGAGCTTAGCTTGCTTTCAAGTTACACGTGTATCCCGAATAAACGCATCATTATATTTTTTTCTCTTTCTTTTTTCACAATAACTTTAATCTCCTCTTATAATATCATAATCAATTGTGAAAATGTATTGAGTTATCTTATAATAAGCTACCCAATTCCACATTGTTGTGCTTGTGACTTTCAGAGAGGAAAGAAAGCATGAATAATAAAAAGAATCAATATTTTACAGGAGAAGTTGGACCAAATAAATCAACATGTAAAAAAATAGGTCGGATGAATCAACATGTCAATGAAAAAATTAGTTGTGATGCAATCTGCAAGTGAGAATATTTACGCTATGGTTGATTGGTAGTAGATCCTTTTGATGAATGAGGATTAGAGTTGGCATGCAATTGACAATTGTCACTCATGGTAGTACCCAAAACACTGTAATCAACATAGATCGGCAGTTGATACCCATAGTACGTAGTAGCTTCTTCTATAGCTCTTCCAATGATTTTTTTTCATAAAAAAAAGTTATGACACTTTTGCGGGCACCCAGTTATTCAGGGTCGAGTCATGGGCTGCTTTTCTAGCTACCCGAAAAGGGTACCCACGTATTCTGGTACCGCATATTTGGTACCCGAATAACTAGGTAACCGGTTATGAACACCCCTAAACAACAAATTCTCATTAATCGGTTACATTCTTTAACGAAACAAGAAAAAAAAAGAACGACATTAACCATCTTAAATAACTAAAATGTAATGCAATATATAGATTAACCTCGGGGCATCGCCCGGGTCAACAACTAGTTTATATACTAAATGTCGACAAAAGCATTTTTCTAAGGTAAACTTCCTCCCTTTTTTAAATTGTACCTAAAGGACTTGAATAGTTTATATATCTACATTTATGCATAAGAATAAATTCTAAAAGGTTGATATTAAAGGGCCCATAATTAGTATGATATTTTCCGATTTGGGTCAATCCTGCACGGATTTGTTTTTGGGCTCCTTTACAGAAGGTCTCATACTAATGTAGTTGGTGAACTCTTATAAACTAGGTAATTCCTTTTTTCTCCGACGTGGCATTTGGGATGTATATCCAACATATATTAGAAATACATATTGAGATGAATCCAATAAGATTTCACAAGAAAATTCATCTTTTTATGTGTGAATAATACAAAAGGATCAAAGTGAAATATGTGAATTGTTTAGAAAGTCAATATAAAACGACCCAAAAAACGGAGGAAGTAAAAAAACAGATGCATAGGCAAATATGAAAGTCAAATTGTTTCAAGAATTAATAAGTTAATCAAATATGTTAATGATCAAATCTGTACATTGGTAAGCATGAAAATCAATGTATTGCTGGTAGTTTTAAAAGCAATTAACAATAAAGATTCATACTCACCCGATTCAAAATATAAGGCATGCATACTATTCGAGGTCGAACTTTGACTATTAATTACTCTAAATCCATGTTGATAAAAGTTATAAGAAAATAATATTATTATAGTATTTTCAAGACAAATCTAACCGTATAACTTTTGTAATTTTTAGTCATCATATTATAAGAGAAATTTATGGCTAAAGCAAATTTTCGTGAAGCGTACATGCCTTATATATATTTTAGCATGAAGGAATCATATTATTTAAATATCACACAGCGTCCAGGATTTAACTTTTTCCTTTATTTCTTTTTGTCCATTTCAAAGGCTTTTTATTGTTATATCTAAGATTAGATATATCTAGAGTAGTTATGGATCGGAGTTTAGATCAAGAAGGAGTTAGGGATTTTAGGCAATTTTTTTTGCTAATATTTGCATTTTCATCAATTCCGTAAGTTTTAGTAAAAGAATTTAAAGATTAAGAATTATTCTAACTTCCAAATCCTCAAGGATATATAAACACAATAAATGCATGTATCGTCTGATAATTTTATTGCTATGGCATCTTCGAAGAAACCCAAGCTACCTAGCTAGTGCTATACTATATCTTGCTCCCTTCTTTTTACATTACTTCTTGGCCATTCAATTTATTAAATTATTACACAATTTTATTTTAAGATTATGATTATATTTTTCAATTTAATTTTAATAAATATAAGTGAAAATCCGATAAATAAAATACCGAAATCAATTTTTGAAAATTCTTTAAAAAGTGAGTTGAAATGTACATTTCAAATTAGTAGAAAATTAAGACAACTTAACCCGAATATAAACCTATTTTCACCGTAAAATAACCAACCAAATTTGAAGTGATATTTTGAACAACCTAACAATCTCTAGAAAATATACTTCAAAGTCGAAATTTTTTATTCATCAACTCTAACGAAACTCGATTAATACATTTGACATGTCTGATGAGAGTGTGACTGTGTGAGATAATACCAAGTAGGAGTATTTGTGGACTTTAGCCAAACAGTTACAAATAAATGTCGGTGCCAAAACATAGTCCATGTTATCACTTTTATCCAAGTTTTGACAATTATGAACCCCTAGGTAACATCTAACATGATTTTGTCCAAGGAAAAAAGACTGTCATCTTCAAATCTTTGCTAAAGGATTCCACACGTAAACATATTTATATTGGAACAATATGATTGTATCATTTGAAAACTGTGTGCCAACAAAGTTGGAAAGAGAAGAAAATGTGAAAGAAAGACAAAGAATTAGGTTTAACACAATTGGAATCTTTAGAGAAGATCTCCAATTAGATTTTTCAAACCATTTTTTTCAATATTGTTTTTTTATTGGTCTTACAACTCAGCTATAATTTAAGGTCACTTGTATTACTAGTACTTAATAATTGGCTGACAACCAACCATGAACCAAGCAAACCACTTTAAAAGGGTTTGTGCATGGCTGTCTTCAGATTTAGTAGTACATGATTATGACATTATATCAATAAATAAAATCTTTTTAATTCTTGTAATTATATTATCATACGAATTAGAGCAACTCTATCTTCCATCAGATAATTAAGATCTCGAAATGTATCCTCTTTGATGATCTATTCACCATATATGCACCATAAGTAAGGCACTGTTTTCCAAACTTATTTTCGCTTGCCCGCCCGCCCGCCCGGGCTCAATTCGCTTGTTGGTTGATCTGGCCTGGGTTCAGCTCCTAAATTATTATCATTACTATTAATTAGCTTATAATTTAATTCGGCCCGATTCGGGCCATCAATTCAATTCAATCCGCCTCAATTCACCCGCTTCGGTCGGTTCGGTCAATTCGGCGCCTCGGTTGGGCATTCGGTTGCTTTTATCGCCGAAGAACATACCCTAAATTAAAACCTCTTTACATGTAAATAATAATATAACCTAAAAGCCTCATGATAATAATTGTGTAATTAATGTGGTTGATAACAGAGAAATGGTCGTAGTAACATTATGCTCTTAGTTATATTGTTAACTGTTAAGGGTTGACTCATAAAACTCAAAGAAAATAGTCGATGGACCTTGATTAATTTGTAGGGAAACATTACGATATATAACAAGCTAGAGTCTTGTAACTTAAACTTAACACAAAGAGCAAAGCTAAATAATTAGGAGACTAACAAAATTTAAGGGAACAAAGTAAATTCCTAATACAGGAAAAAAAAAACTCATGCATAAATAGTGAGTTGTTATAACAATACTAATTACTTATTGATTCTTTTTTACTCATTGCTGTTTTAGAGCTCTCCCAAATGAATAGTGAGATCACAAGATGTAAGTAAGTATATTCAATAATTTCAAAGGACAAATAATCTATATACCATTTTAATATATTATAATCAATAGTTTGTGAAAAGATGTAACATGTAACAAATTTCTATATACTTCATTGCCATCGATCTAGAAGCGGGATAAGCATTCCATTCAACTTATTTTGACTTATTCAAGCTTATCTAAAATCGAAACTTATTTGGACGCATTTGAATTTTTTGTCAGATGGCCCAACTTTCATTCTTTGCAGTCAAAGGGACTGTGAAATTGAGTCCTAAGGTATCTTGATAAGCCTTCTGATATTAATATTATTCTATTTCAATTAACTTGGCGACTTATCTAGATCTATTGGAACTTCACTTATTTCAATTTGTTTGTTATAAAAAAGTTAGAATAATTAGTTGAGGAGACGATACACGCACTCTCTCTCTATATATAGAACTTCTCGTTCTAATTGAGTACTATATATTAAACGTGTAGTATTTCCACTTTTAACTTCTCTAATACATACTTGTTTAAAATAAACTTTAGTGCAATTAGCTTACAAATTATGTGATTGGAGACGGTAGTCTATGTTGGTTTAGGTATATAACTCTTATCTTTATTTTCTTCTTCTTCGAAGTCTGAAATTAATGTGGATCGAATGCTCAATTAGAACGAGAAGTTCTATTTTCAAAAAAGATGCAATGGATAATGAACTGATTTATAACTAGCTAATAGTATATACCTTAACTTTATCTGTATATATGTTCTCGGTTTGCGAAACTTTTGGAGTACTATGTACACCTACGGCATGTTTGGTTAGTGGTATTAAATTGTGGTAATGGTAATGCTTTTTAATGTAAGTTTGTGAAGATATTTCAATATTAACATCTATAGTAATGAAACTTGATGTCAAAACATGTGTTTTCCTTCATAAATTTCTATTACCACCCAATACCACCTTCCCAAGTGGTAATGGATGGTAATGAAATTTTAGGAAGAAAATAGGTGTTTGGGGATAAAGTAAAGATTACCATGTAGAGTTGACATGGAACGCCTTCGCAAATTCCGTACTAAACCATTACCATTACCACCATTTAGTACCGCTAACCAAACGGGCCGCTAATGCTTACAATTCATTTTACAAACTTGGGTGATTTTTAGAAAACTTAAGAATAATATATATACTTTCACATGACAACTTTCACAAATCATTTTTTTTTCGTAGTAATTATTGTGCTCCACGTACGCATTTAACGCCCTAATAGGAGTAGTCAACACTACTAACTTATAAGTGGACGAAATAAGTAAGTGAAGAGCCAAATCTAAAGAGTACGTCACCCTGATTTTAGGTTTTATCTTATTGTATAGATTATGACTTATGATACTGCAGAATATAAATCTTTCATACAAAATGTGCGAAAGAAACTAAAGATGCCAAGTCTAGAGATTATGTCACTATGATGTTTAAGTTTCTTCTTCTTCCCTTTTCATTATTTTTAAAGGGAGTTTTCTTCTTATGTAAGGTTTAATTTGATAATCTAGTTAATGTTTATAAATAATTAAGAATATGTGCATTAGAAATTAGAATATTATTAAATGGAGAAATGATAAGGGAAAGCAACATATCGAGAGAGCGAGAGAGAGGGGAAAGTGGACATGGAAGCCGCAACTTATGAGGCTTACACATTGACAGCTACTGACAAAAAATTTCATGCATCACTTTAGAAAGATTAGTATGAATGCCAAAACGTGCTTGTATTTTCTGTTGAGATCCTGTGTCTTATTTTGTGTTTCATCTTATTTCTACTCTATTTAAGTTTTGTCGTCTCATCGATCTAAAAATAATTACGGTAAATAATCTTAGTGAACGGGTGATGTGCCAAAAACAGAAGCAAAGTGAGCGATCGCTCAGGGCCCCCAATTTTAAGGGGCCTTACCTATATATTTTATTTATGTGAGTTTATTAGATGGAAAAGAGTTTCTACATTTGTTATTCAAAAATTTTGTCCCTATTCTATGTACTTTTTGTTTCATAGAAGTATATCATAGTTTATTTTAGTTTTATATTTGGTATATCTTACTATTTTGTAATATCTAAGGTGTCTCGTTCCTAAAAATAAATATAACATTGAATTATTTAAGAAAGTTAATAATTTTTTCAACTTTTAAAAAAAGTTAATTTAGTTATTAAAAATATGGAATTGTGGATCCTTTTTATATATCCCCATAGGGCCCATGCTCAATGCCTGGCACAGGGCCCCAAAATTGTCCGAGACGGCTCTGGCAAAAAATATAGCTATTTGGGACACTAGATAGACATCATATGAGATAATTATCTCAAACGACTAGTCCCTCCCTATTTATTTTTATATTAAAGCAAGTTAAATTGTAAGACGATGGATAATTATGTTGTCATGTGTTTAATTTATTGCCAACAGATTGGGTAACTTTATCTTTTTTTTTTTTTGAAAGAGAAATTTCATTAATTGAAGGTCAAACGGCATCTACAATAGGTATTAAAGAAAAACAAGATACAATTAAACAAGACTAAATCAAATTCGTCTTTGAAGAAACTACAATGAACCAGATCGAGCAATACAGCGCAACCCCCTTGTATTTGCTGAATCAAGCAGCTATTGATGAGGAAGTCTATCATTCTGATATAGTTTGGGAAGAACATTCTTGATCGAGTCAGGTTGACCGCATCCGAGATTTCAATACCTTCATGTTGAGTCTCGAAATTCAACCAATGAGAATAATTTCTCATATCTAAAAACAAAAGAACCATACTCACAACTCCCATAGGGGAGAATGAAATTTCCAAAACAGAAACGAAAAACCCCATAACAGGGTTTGAGAAAATCTCATAAAGAGAGACTAATTTATTAAACAAAACAAGAGAATGAACTAAAAAATGAAAATAAAAGGGAAAAGGGGGCTTACCATGGATGAAATCATCCATAGCTGCCCCTAATTGATGAAGAAGGGGTAGGGAAGGCTAGGGTTTGAGAGAGAGAAAAAGAGAGAAGGTTGTTTTCATATGTGTCCATGGGCAACTTTATCTTGTGAGAGTGTCTTTTGATGAAAAGTGTTATGAAAGGTTAACTGACAATAAAATGGAGAAATTTACTTTTTAAGGAGAAAGGAAAAAAGAGTGACCTAACTAATAAGTTAAAGCTCTCTAAACAAGGCTGTTGTATGCAAATTTCACAGAGCTTGAATTCGAGATATCTCTGGATGAGTTGAACAACCCCTTTACCTACTAATTCAAGCAGTAGATCTCTTCACTTTATATGTTCTTTTCACCTAAAATTCACTTATCTGACTTTAATTAAAGATTATTGTAAATAGTTATAATATGAACTTAAGCAACCCTTATTAGAATTAGTCTGAACCTAATTTAACTTATTGCAACCTATATAAACGAATTAAGTTCTCTTGAAATAGATGAGAATAGAAGTCATCCATTAATTAGGAGATGTGGTATATTATATTCTTCTACTTGTTTTTAATTGCAACTAGTTGTTGCCTTCTTGGGCTCGGTCGATGCCTCGGATAATTTAATAAGATAAAAAGTACGTATAGTTTGGGGTTAACATTTTATCACAAGCACAAGTCATAGTTTAGTAGTAAGATCATCATAACATTATAAAGTAAGAGATCACGGGCATGAGACCTCTTATACAAATCTTTTGATAATTTTCTAAGGAAATGCTAGCGCATGAGGTGATGTGACACATGGCGGCGTGCAATGCTTGTCCATATATGTCAAAATAAACTTAATGGCCTCTCTTTCTCATTCTCCAAAGTTCAATATATATAGTACATCATATTCCTAATCTAGGAAAAGATAAGTATAGGAAGTAAAAGATATTAACATATTTTAGGATATCTAAAGATATGTACAATCTTTCCTAAATATTATCTCAACATCCCCCCTCAAGAGGGAGCATGTAAATCACGAATGCCCATCTTGTCAAGAAAAAACTCAAATTGTGCCTTCCCTAAGGCTTTTGTAAAGATGTCTGCCAATTGAATCCTTGTGGAAACATAAGATGGTCGAATTACTCCCGCTTTAATCGCATCACGAATAAAGTGACAATCTGCTTCAATATGTTTTGTCCTCTCATGAAAAACAGGATTGTTTGCAATATGAAGAGCCGATTGACTATCACAAAACATATTCATACCTTGCTTATGTTCCACACCCAAATCTCGAAGCAATTGCTTCAACCATTTCAGCTCACAAGTCAAAGCTGCCATGGACCTGTATTCTGCCTCTGCTGAACTACGAGAAACTGTATGTTGCTTTTTGGTTTTCCAAGACACTGGAGACAAACCAAGCAACACAAACCAACCAGTCAACGATCTACGAGTCAAAGGACAACTCGCCCAATCTGAATCACACCATCCTTCCAATTGAAGGACACTATCTGATCTCAAAAGAATACCTTGCTCTGGGCACTTCTTCAAATATCTCACTACTCTCAACGCTACCTCCCAATGCGCTTCTTTAGGAGATTGCATAAATTGGGACAAAATATGCACCGAGTATGCCAAATCCGTACGTGATCGCTAAATAAATCAAGCGACCAATCAAGCGCCGATATTTCTCACCATCTGAAAACTCTTTTCCCCCTGCCAAAGCTAACTTATGATTCTGCTCCATCGGAAAATCGGCAGGCTTAGCTCCTAACAACCCTGTTTCAGCAATAATATCCATGGCATACTTACGTTGACAAACGTAAAAACCATGTGTGCTACGAGCCACTTCTAGGCCCAAAAAATATTTCAAGGCCCCTAAATCTTTCATTTTAAAACATTCACTCAAGTATGCTTTAAAACTTTCCATAGCAAAAATATTGTTCCCTGCAATTATCATATCATCCACATAAATCAACACGCTCAACTGCAATCCACCCTTTGAAAGAGTGAACAAAGAATAATCAAAACATGATTGTTTGAAACCATATTTCTTCAAAGCGGTGGACAATTTCTCACCTGGGTGCTTGTTTCAACCCATACAACGATTTCTTCATCCTGCAAACTTTGTCAGAATTATTTTTATGAAAACCTGGAGGAATTTTCATGTAAATTTCTTCATCTAAATTTCTGTGGCGAAAATGTCTACTGTTCGTACGTTTTTAGCAGTTGCTGCTGTTAAAAATTGGGAGTACATCAAATGGATGTTCATAACGCTTTCTTGCATGGTATCAGAGTCAGGCCCAAAGATGGGTCCGTTAATTTACTCTGGGCCAATTGAAAAAGGGACCTCACATGTGAGGGGGAGTGTTGAAGCTATGATGTATAGCGCACACCACATGTGAGTGTCCCACATTGATAAAATAAGAGAGATGAGTTCACTCTATAATGCAAAGGGGCTACTCTCCTTATTGCCATATGGTTTTAAGGTGGAACCTCCTTTGTCTTGTGAAGTGGACTCTCTCTCCTTGTGATGGGTGCGACCCAGGCCCATATTTAACAATATACCTATTATTATTGAAATTGCACTGGGATTAGTCCAACATCATACTCACTAACATTTGATTTTATATATGTTAAGAAAAGAAAGTTCAGGCTAGTTTGATCTATGAATATTTTAAAAGTCAAAATATTGCAATTAAAAGACGGAGGAAGTACTACTAATCTACTATATATAACTAAATTGTATCTTGATCAAGTGTGGAAGATGAAGAAAAAAAGGCATCAAATACCTCTTAAAGACCAATTATATTACAAAATACCCAGAAACAAAGGCCTCTTTGACAATCCATGAAAAAGACAAGAAAAAAACCTTATAGAAAAGGTTTTAAAAAAAAGAACAAGGCATTACAGAATGAGAAAATAACAATTATGGAACATACACTTAGTTGATACTATTTCTAAACCCCCTAAAAAAAGCTAAAATAGAGCTCCAAGTCATTTATGAACAACAGGTGGGTGTATTAGGGTAACTTGTAACAAGGTTTATTACTATAAAACCATGCAAAAAATGTACCAGAAAAACCCTCCTGAAACATGAACTTCAGAGCAAACAATCTGTTGATGTAAGGGGATGATTGATATAGAGATATGGTGAACTGATTGATCGACGATCGAACGGCCTTGCACAAGTTATTCTGGAAAAATACTAAGAACTAGAGTACATTTGAAACTATTCCCATGAAAGTTGCTAGATTAAGCAGCAAATCTGAGTCTTATTATAGTGTAAGAAATTAAGTCAACCCTAATTTGTTCATATGAAACTTTTGAGAGTTGTGTGTATTTTTCTGACAAGATCCTTTGCTGTCATACTGAATTCAGAATTCATCTGCACAGAAATTACAGGAGAAGAAACATGTCAGATTAGATTTCAGAGGATTTTGAGTGATTCAAATACATATATATTTTACACTTATCTTTTCTTTTTGTCACAAAACCATATTCACAACATATTAAATTACTAGTACTTATGTCAGAAAAACATTTACCAACATACAAAAAAAAGCTTTAGGTTTTGTTCTTTGTTGTGGCCTGTTCTAAAATTTCAGTGCAATCAAACTAAACACACATTTTTATTATAAATCTGGAAAGTAAACAGTAGTTTATCAATTCTAAAATAATTATCAGTCTTCAAAATTAACAAAATTTTATACAGGTATTAGTTCTTTTGAGTTCATTCTCAAATTTATATTGATATTTCAATTACTAGAGTTAACTGAAAAGATCACAGTAATATCGAACAAGCCC
Organism: Beta corolliflora; assembly: GCA_947648045.1. Lineage (NCBI taxonomy): Eukaryota > Viridiplantae > Streptophyta > Magnoliopsida > Caryophyllales > Amaranthaceae > Beta > Beta corolliflora. Next base: position 87,658 of record CANSZD010000357.1, on the reverse strand, counting down.
TTAGACATACCCACTTAACGTATAACCTTTATCAAACTCCATATAATTCAATATTTTCATATCCTACTCCTTTTTCCGTAAGTCTGGAAAACTTGAGAACGAAACATCTACACTAATATATTAAAAGGTGGTCCTAAACAAGGAATTGTCTTTACGTACGCTATCCCTGTAGAGTGTTAGCTTCATGTACTCCACATACACAAAAATGCATGGTATAAAGATTTGATCCCATGACTTTAAGTTTATATACTAAAACCTTAACCACAAAACTAAGTAATGTTTGGTGTTATAATTTTGAAGTAAAATAGTAATATATGAAAGCTATAATTACCCGAAGCATAGTCCGGGTCTAAAAACTAGTTAGTTTCTTGTAAAGAGAAAAAGGGACTAATTACCTGAGTAATAATTGTTACAGCAAGAGCTGAACTTCCAAATGCCAATGAACTGCTGCTCATAACCACAAGATGAAATTCTTCAATCTGAGAAATAACTTTTTCAAAAATCCCTTTTTTCTTTTCACAGTGAATTCTTATAAGAACATCTTTGTCTGAGAATCTGACTTCTATATCAGGATATGAACCATCAGAAAACATTTTGTCTGGAGAAAGATGATCATCATCATCTTCTGCAGAAACATAAGACCTTTTCACAAAAACTGCTGATTCTACTGGTTTCTTCTTTGCTTCTTCCTCAAGTGTCTTCACTCGCTCTTGCATTTGTTTCACATACTTGATAGCATCTCCAAGTACTGAAGCTTTGTCCATCTGTCGTAACGATATTTCACTCAGTCATCTATTTGTTAATGATTTTCGCAAATTAGCATACGCTAAGGCCCTATTCACTTCACCTGATTTTTAATAAACTGAAATTTTTAAATAGTGAAACTAATTTTAATTGATTAAAATCCAAATTCAAAACTTATTTTAATCTATTGAAATTAATCTTTGCTGATTGATAATCTAGTGGGTGTTTTTATTAGGAGAGATAATTGGCTCAAGACCAACCCCGATAAAGTTACTAGCTTAGCAGAAGACCACAAAGCCCTGGAAATTCGAGTACATACTAAGATCATCACCGAGCCTACCACCTCTTCCCGCTGGTTTCTTTTCTTTGCTTATTCACTGATTTTTGCTAATTGAAACTTATTTATATTGATTTAAACTGATGTTTATTGAATCATTTTTCTTTTAAGTGGAAGTGAACAAGTCCTATTATAAGCATACTATATATTTCTCAAGTTGGTATCAAGTTAGGAACTTAAAAAACAATCATATATATGTTGTTCAGTACTATATATTAAACGTCTAATATTTCCACTTTTAACTTCTTATTCATAGTCCTATTTAGTCATACGCTATAGGAAGATAGGAAGGAAGAAAATACCTTCTTTAGTCCGGGAATGATAGCTGACAAAGCAATGAACCTTTGGCTAAGTTTTTCTCGGCGTCTTCTCTCAGCTAATATATGATCCATTGATTGTTGTGGAATGTTTGATAGCTTGCTACTTCTGTTATCAACTCGAGGCCGAGCCTCGAGTTTGGAACTTTTCTTCTCAGGTGAGGCTTGAGAAGCAAGCATTTCATGAGAAGGATAAGTCATATTAGAGATTGCAACCTCTTCTTTAGGAGTAACAAGGCCAGAATTTTGGTTGGAGGAGTTGGAAGAATTATTAGAAAAGGATAACATAGTGGAATTATTAGAATTATCATGATCTTGTGAGTTTAGTACATGATTAATCTCATAAGAAGAAGAACTCCAATTGTTTGATTTAATTTGTTTGTATGGTTTTTCTATGAATGTTTGATGTAATAAATCAGTTTGTGTTGCAGATCTCTTACGGTTAATAGCTTGATTAGATCCGGAGTGATCATAATTATTACCATAATTTGGTAATAATGACGGTCCAAGTAGATCATCAAGTGAGTTGACTTGTAGTTGATGATGGATGAAGTTAAGATCATTCATTCCCTACAAAATGTGTTAGAAATGAAAAATTATATGACATCCAAAAAAATTCTTGGCCTTCTTTTATGAAATCAAATTACCATGGGTGATGAAATTAATTAACCATATATTATGTTGTTATGATGAAAAGGTTTGGTACAAACCAATAACCAAAAAATTATACATTATAAAAGAGACATGAAAGATTGAAGAGGCCAAAGATTGCATCGACATGCGTGAAAAGTGTAAGCGAATGGTAGTATTGAAGGACCAATAAACGAAGTCATAAAGAAATAATTTTGGCGTTCTTTTATGAAATCAAATTACAATGGGTTATAAAACCAATAACCAAAAAACTATACATTACAAAAGATATATGAAATATTGAAGAACCAATAAGTGAAGTCACAAAGAGATTAGAAGAGATTTATTACCAGATCAGTGAAGCCAGTGAACATTGAAACCTCCATATTGTCTGAGCTTAATTGTTAACACAAAGTATTATCAAGTGATTAAGGAGAGAGAAGAGAGAGAGAGAGAAAGAGAGGAGTAGAAATTAGCTGCTACTAATTGTTCTTGATCTATTGCAAAATGTGTTGGGAGAATATATGGAGCATTTTGCTGAAATGTGAACTGGGTTTTTATTCTATTGGCCGGTGAAAAGATTAACCATGAATCATGGAGAATATATTATTATTATTATTATTATTTTTTTTTTTAATATGTTATTGAAACTTTGGCTTTTATTATACATGTGGGTCCCACGTTGAAATAACCACATAAATAAATTTACTCTAATTATAGAGGAAGTATATAATAAGGTTCATATGATTAATGTGCTCCACTACTGTTTTAAAGCTATGATTTCACCAGCTAGACGTTGAATATTTCAGAGTTACTACTCCCTCCGTCCCATAATATAGTTAAGATTCCATTTAAAGGTCCCCAAAATGTTGTTTTTTTTATTTTTTTAATTCCACAATTCCCATCGATTTGCCTAAAAAATCAATGCAACCATCATTTATTTCGGTCTTGAAATAGTTTTTTCTTTGTTTATTAATGGTTGAATTAGTCATATATTTAATGTTCTTTCACCCATTATACACCATTCTCTCTCCTAAAATCAGTTTTTTTTCCCACAACATTAATTGTTTATCATTCATGTTCCATTTTCCTTAATTCTCGTAAAAAATGAGAAATAAGCACTATATTATGGGACGGAGGGAGTATTAGTTAATATAAAGTTTGTAATTTTATTTTGATGCAAATATTTTGTAATTATGGAGTGTGGTAATTACCTTTTGTATACGCGGGTTGCCACACATTGTTGACACGCGCAAAGTATCATTTCTTGACTAGTGAATATATAGTGTGATTACTGATAAGTATGCTATATAACACGAGTAAATCATGCCTCTTACAGTCTAATAATTACCATCATATTTTATTACACCCCAAGGAGCAGCAACCATAGTTAAGGGTACTTTATCTTCAATTTCGTTGGGTAGGGCTGTAAATGAGTCAGATATGTCCACGCATTCAAATAATGTGGACAATTAAGTTTAAATAAGCTTTTTATACTCGTCAGTGTATGGGTCAAGCTCGAACATCATCATTTTTCGCTCATTAGTGTTTGCGAACAACTTGGTTATACATGTTTTTTCTAATGAAAAAATGACCTCAGGAGAATTTTTTTACAAAAGTGGAGTAATTTATTAATAAATTACTATGTAAACTAATATTTATGTATTGATGGATCGATTGTTTTCCTTTTAGGTTGAAAATACCTTGTTTGAATCTTCATTTTAAGTTATTGGTCGTTAAAACAAATATATTTTTGGAGATCAATTAAATATGTATTGAAAATCAAATTCTAGTGAATTAATCGTTACCTATGATTTGAAAAGTTAAAGTTAAAATTAAAGTGATTTATAAATGCCTAATGTTTTCATATGCATGCATTAGAAAAACTAATTAACTAAGTATGGCTCCGATACTACCGATTATTACATCAATACTTCTATATATAGAAGAAGAACCTGAACGGTCTGATTATTATCATACAGGAAAAAGAAAAATTACCAATGAAAACAATTACTTTAAAATAGATTGAATATTAGAAATAATAATCTAATATTTATTTTTCAATAACTAAACTTTTATTTTGTTACCATATTTTTTGACGGGGTTTTCTTTGAGAGGGCATAAACTTCAAATTTTGCTTTAAATTTTTGTTTCTACTTTTACGTTGGCTCAATAAAAGTAACTACAACAAGTAACTAGCACTATTAGAAAATAAAACAAATAAAGATATAAAAGAATATGGCATGAGCTTTGCACCAAAAAAAAGAAAACACTATGTCATGAGCTTGGCTAACAAATCGCCTCTCAACTTTGTAGAGGACGCACAAGTTAGCTCCGTTTAATTCAATTTATTTAGACTTATCCGAACCGATCTTATCTTAAATAATTTGAATAGAATCCAGAATCTATTTAATTCAAGTGATCGTCTCATTGAGGTTTGATCCGTTAATTATAGGGATATAAGGTGGGAAGTGATCTTACATTCTTCACCTCCTCAACCTTAAAGGTTTTCGTCTATGTATATATGCAAGACTTCCCGCATGAATAGAAGACGAGAGCAATACCTAATACGATACCAACAGAATATGCCTCTCCCACCTTTCAATCCTTTAATGAAACTTCCTCCTTCAATCGCCAAATTTTCTTTTGGTCGGCAGTTTGTTTTTGGGCGGATATTGGTCATTGGTGATCACTTGGTCAGAGACTCATAGTGGACTCAAATTTCCATATCTAGGAACTTAATAGGATTTTTTTAGTAGTAGTTCTTATCATATAAGAAAAAACATTTGAAATAGAAATAAAGTGGGAAAGGTGGAACTTTTCCTTGCAAAAGTAGCGATATGGCTGACTGGCTCAAAGCCAGGAGATAAGAAAACGTGATTTAATTCTTTTTTTGGCCTTTTTAAAATTGATGCATGATTAGGAGTTGAGTTGGGTCTTTTTAACCTGTTTCTACATTCAAAATACGAAATTATTAGAATAGACGATTCAATTTTTACATAAAATTAGACAAAACCCAAACCTATATTCTCCTAACAAGTCTCACCCATCTCACTCTAAACCAATCTTATCCCTAGGCATCTCGCACCAACTTAGTCGTCCTTTCTCTTTTCCTTCCTTTATTTCCTTTGAATTTCGAACTACAAAGAACGATTATAGACCAACCCAACAATGAGAGATGGATTAAACTAGTTACTTAAAGAGATTAAACTAATCACTAAATGGATTAAAAAATGTGAGAACTAAATGGATTAAACTAATCACTAAATAGATTAAACTAGTATTTCGCCCATGCGATGCACCTAGTCGATTACAATTATCAATATATTATTATTCATAATTTTCATAATTGATTTTATTAGCTTTTCGTAATTTTTCGCCTCATGTGAAATTGAAAAATGGACGTTATGGCATGATAAGTTGTTTAATAAAAAAGAACTTCTAAGGAATTGGGTATAAAAATAAAAATTTCAATGGAATCGAGGTAAGAGAACGTTAGTACCTTAGTAAAAGTGTTAGAGATCAAAAAGTTTGTCTATGTCTTTAGTTACATATAATTATAAGACTTTATTATGTTTTACTTTGAAACATTAAACATTGAAATTTTAGTGGATTGGTGGTTATACTTTCACATTTCATTTCAAAGGTCATGTGTTCAATTCCTAATAGCTACACATTGTTAATATTTTTAAATGTGATCATAAACATGTGTATTAGAAGGCTGAGAAAGAGTGCCACGTGGCACCGTTCCTTTGATATGAACGCCTTTTAATATATTTATATAGACTAGTCACTATATTCGAAATATGGTTTCTTCTCTCTTTTTAATATTAGGCTTGGGTGTCTTTCTAATTTTAAATTAAAAGTAGGCGGTCTTTTATAAGACCAACTGTTCGAAATATTGTGCTTTATAAGCATTAAAGAATCATATTATATGCTCCATCTGTCCCGTACATTTCGTATTTTTATATATTTTTTCCGCGGCTTTTGAACCACATATTAAGTTGTTAACCATTAGTATAAATATAATAATTGTTTATCAGTTAAAATTATAATATAGTTGTTATATTAAACATACGCATTGAATCAAATCTGTTGTGAAAATGAATTTTGTGTAAAAAAGAAGAAGATATGACCAGTCGTAAAAGATGAATATGTCATCCGATCATTTGTTTTTTTTTTTTGAGGGGAGAAGTTAGGCCGGGATATTATTGCAAATCATATTCCGCCAAAGTAGTGATACTTTGGGGAATTGGAAACATCCGGCCATTTGTTTTTAATGGTTGTGCTTATGGCTTATTCTTTTACAGTTTTGATAAAAACATATTATTGCCCATTACTATCCCTAGCTATGAATTTTTTAAAGTCGTATGAAAGTTAATATTTTGAAAAAACACTTTAATTTTAAAAGATTATAAAAATATTTTGATACTTATGAGTAAAAATTTAGGATTCATAAGACAAAGGTCGTTCTCTTCGCATAAAACTACCGAATCAATCGAACCGAATTGAATCGAATTGAATCGAACCAATTGAATCGAATCGAACCGAATTAAATTATAACTAATTAATAAGTAATGATTATCGTTTAGAAGCGAATCGAACCGAACCGAACCGAAAATAAGGCTTAGAGTCCAAAGAAAGTATCCATATAAAAGAAAGGGGCATGGTATACATCATGGGGAAGTGGTCATGCTAACTTGCAAGTACGTAGAAAGATAGGTATTTAGGGAATGGAATATATCAAGATTGAAGAAACTGATCAGCATTCGTGTGAAGAGCTTGAAAAGATTACGCTGTCCCTTGTCAGATTCGTTTTAAATTTAAAAATGTGATAATTTGCTGGTTTGGTTTTTCTATTATTTCGCGGATAATGTTATTTATGCCAAAATCTCTGCTTGGATCTCTTGCCAGTTGCCATATTTCTCAGCGACTGTCTGAAGATTAAGCTATTGCAATTGATCATCATCTCAATTAATTAGAAAGTTCAACAATCATTTTCATTTAGCAAGGAAGTGGAAACTTATGTGAAAGTATTAGTAATTGCAACTTGTATAAATGTAATAGAAGCAATCCTAATCATGGAATTTTTTATTAAATGTTTTGAGTATGTCATCATCTCATTTTATTAACCTCCAAATTATTAGTGGGAGTTCTCCCACAACCTCGATCGAAATCTTATATGACCATGATTTAATTCGAAAAGCATGTCAAACAAAACTCGGCCCCGCAAGAGACAATATTTTCTGTTTTTTAGTTGTTAACTTTAAATTCAAACTATTTACCAAATTTCACTTTGATGATATATATCGAGAGATGTGTAATTGAACATTATTATGTGAAACATTGTTGGATTTGTCTCAATGTATATATTTGAAATTTTTAATGTTATATATATATATTCTACTAATATACAGTTAAAGATACTAAAGGTCATATTAAAGTTGTACGTTGACGATCAGAAAAGTCAAAGAAATCAGTAAGATCGAAAGAAGCATAAAATGCGCCAAAACTTGATTCAAAGCCCGGAATTTTTTATTAAACGACTCAAATTTGACTCGAAGAATTCCTCTAACTTATCTAGTTAAAAGGTAATTGATGCGTGTACTAGATAAAATATGCAATTGCTATAGGGGATAATTTTCTCTGAACTTGGCAATTCAAGATGCTCCAAAACCTAACATATTTGGATCAAAAGGTTATGGTGCGTGGAGCTTGGAAGAAGAATCGTAAAATATCCTAATTACTCTCCGTAGAACATAGTGGTATATATATTGACATTTTTACGCTTAGTAATAAAAAGGAACAATTATAAACCTTTTATATAAGTGAATCATGATAAAGCGACTAAGAGTAAGAATGTCAATAACTGAAGATATGTACTGGTTTATTCCGTAGATTAGAATGGTTAATGAACGATCTCAATCATACATTGATTATTAGGGTTCTAAGTCATTAAAAGCAAATTGCTTTAAGGGTCTGTTCTCCCCAACTTATATTCAGTTCAGTTTAGTTCAATTCAGTTCAGTTAAATTCAGTTCAGTTCAGTTTAGTTCAATTCAGTTCAGTTAAATTCAGTTCAGTTCAGTTCAGTTCAGTTGTTTTATTTTTGTTGCATTTTTTTTTTCCATCTAATATTTGGTGCAAATTTTTTCATCTAATTCACGTAGGACAAAAGTATTACTATATTCCTAGAATATTTCAATCTTACAATTAAGTTAGTTGGCTGGATCTTACAATATTTAATTAAATCTGGTCCCTAATTACTTGTACATTATTTGTCCTCTTCTTACTGATCTCATTGTCTTGATCAGAGCAAATCTTGACCGCTTCTTCTAACAAGCTACGTGCATTCCTATTCGGGCATAATAATAGATAAACAATTAACGATGACACTTACCAAAAAAAAGAGGTTAGCTAAACTATTGGATTGTATTTGATTTTATGGAGTAATTTGATTCGAAACTATCAGGCAACTAAGTGCTCGTTTGGTATACATGGGAATTTAATTCCTGTAGGAAGTTTCATTTCCTAGGAAATAACTTCCCTTATGTAATTCGTAGAAAATGGCCTAAATTTGTTTGGCTGACATCAAGGAATTTGCAATTCCCATGAATTCTGATTGACCAAGGGGAGGGTGGGTAATTAAATTCCCACATTTTGTGGGAATTTCAATTTCCCAAGGAATTTCCATTGCACCCATTTTCTCAAATTCCTGTCAACCAAACAACTTCCCAAATGAGAAAATCATGGAAATTTTCATTGCCTACATAAATTCCTGTCAACCAAACGAGCACTAAGAAAATGTTGTATAATTCAAATATCAGATTACAAAATTGTACGCTTAGTCTAATATGAGTTATGCTAGATGGCAAATTCACATACTATAATGCATGGAATGAAACTGGGCCAAAATTTCATCCAAAATTTCCGTTTTCCTTTGAAAATTGGTATCAAAATATGGTTATATCATAATTATCATGCATGTTGGCAAATTTTTGTAAAAATAAAGGGAAAAACAAAAAAAAATTAATGTTAAAAGTTTTTTTTTGACAGGAAAACAGTAAGAATTGTATTCATTCATAATCATGACATCCTCCATAACAGAGGAAAATTAAAGTTGTAAATATGGCATAATGATATATAGGTTAGGACGTGAGGAGAATAGGCTTCAGAAAGCACTTTGCTAACTAGTCTAGGGAAATTTCACGAGGTACTCCTCAAATTTTTAAAGAATGTACGAGGTAGCCTCGCATTTTGAAAATTGCACAATGCACCATTAGGTTTGTACTAGTCGATAATAGACCTTTAATCAATGAGTATAAAACATAAATAATATTGTTAATTACCCTCCATATATAGTCAATTAGAATTCCGAGGCACTGAAAGTATGAAACTGTTTTTTTCCATTGGAGCCACGAAGGCAGTACATAGTACAAATAAGTAGGGGAGGGGGATTCGAACATGTGACCTATCGTCCACAACACCTCAATCTTAACCATTAGGCCAAGACATCCCGCGACGTACATCCGTCGTATGATACATGTTATGTTAATACAATATATATATATATATATATATATATATATATATATATATATATATATATATATATATATATATATATATATATATATATATATATATATATATATATATATATATATATATATATATATATATATATATATATATATATATATCTAGTTAATTTCCAAGGCTATAAATTAGAGTTGTGTTGAATTAAAACATCCACTATATACCCGAAAGTATGTACCATGAGCATGGTACACCGCTAATGCTATATTTTGTTCGTTTAATCATTTGGAGCGGTTATGTTGCTCATCTTGAGCACTTAAAATATGAGCTATGAGCAAAACATGATAGCTCTGGGTATACCATATTTATAGTACACTTGTGTGTATAAGAAAGCTTCTCGTCTTCTTTAATTTAGGTCATCCTTGATTTGTTTGATTACATCAAAGGTTTGAGAGCAGCGTATAAATGTCTCACAAGATCCTTGGTTGTCATATTGAATTCAGCACCAATCTGAACATGGGAAAGAATTTGTTGTTACAATAAGATCAAGTAGACCAAATCTTTATAAAATCACATCAAAACACCATATTTCACTTGAAGATAAATCCTTAATTAGCTTTATTGGTCGATATGGCTTCAATTAAGTAATCTCAAAAAGTTGAGCAAGATTTAGTAAATTCATGCATATACCAACTATACGAGTTCCAAATTTGCATTGTTTTCAAGATAGTAGTAATTATTGCATGGTGTATCAGATTAGTGTTGCATGGGAGTAAGTGAGTAACTTATATGAAAATTTGTATCATGCAAGACAATTGTTAGATTAATTTGTTAATATATACGGTATATTTTTAGAATATCAACTTACTTTTTATATTTTAAATACATAATAATATATATTATAGTCCAGTGTATACACTGGCCGGAAATTAAATCTTAAAAGTGAAATGGAACAACTAAAAAAAGACAAAGCGACTAAGGAGTATGATAATTTTTCAAACAGAATACCTTGATATATAGGGTTACTACTTACTACAAAACCTAAATCTATCATTTATCAAACTCCAAGGATCAACTTGAGGATATTATCATTTCACAATCATAATTATGTTGTATGACTTAATAAAGATAAATATTCTGGAAGCTGAGTTTCTTGGTAGAAAGAAGAAGTGATTACCTGAGCAATAATCGTGGCATCAAGAGAAGCACATCCATGTACCAATGCACTACTGTTAATAACAACTAAATGGAGACTTTCAATCTGAGATAAGAGCTCTTCAATCACTCCATTCTTCTTTTCGCAATGAATTCTTATAAGAACATCTTTGTTGGAAAATCGGACTTCGATTTCTGGGAATGGAGTAGTACAAGTACCATCAAAGATTGCATCATCTTCCATTGAAGAGTGATGATCATCATCTTCTTCTTCAGAAACCACCTTAGATCTTTTTACTAAAACAGTTGATTCTATTGTTTTCATCTTAGTTTCTTCCTCGAGTTTCTTCACTTGTTCTTGCAATTGTTTTACGTATTTGAATGCATCTCCTAGGACTGAAGCCTTGTCCATCTGTAATCACTCCAATACTTAGAACTTATATTACATGTTTAAGAGGACATATCATGAACAAAAATCAACTCAACAAAAAATGTAGGGTTTGTTTTACAATCCAACAATAGCTAAAGACTAAAGTTGGTCCCTTATTAGAGTGTCTAACATAAGCATTTAATTGGCGAGATCATGTATTGTTCATGCGAAAATGTAAAAAGTTAAGCAAAATACGCAAAGATTACTCTTTTGGTTAATAATAGGTAGTGTACGTGTTACTTATTTTGCATCAATTTTGAAGTTTTTTTTTGTAAATAATAGACAAGCTAATTTTGTCAAGGTGTCTGAGATGAAAATTTTCACATGTAATTGTAGATTTGTAGTGTCAAATAACTATATTAAACATCTAGTTTAATTTGACATGCAATGAACATCTAACAATGAACAATGAATAATCCGGTCCGGCTAATAGCTTTGTAGCTACATAGTAGTAGTATATTGTGTACAAGGTACAACAACTAATAGCAACTACATACATACAACCATTACTTTACAGAACAAACCGATAGTTTACATAACTAAATAGCTACATAGATTTTCCTAGATTTTGTATGAAGACATGTCCACAAATAATGTTACATCATAATAATCAAATTCTTGCTCACTCTAGTGAACAATTGAATCCAAAGATCAACTTAGTACATAACTACGTACCATAGTCAGACTTAACACAAAATTAAGTACTCCCTTCATCAATTTTTTTCATCATAATAATCCAAAGATTGATTCACTCATCATGAACAATATATTTATTGGATAAAAAAGCTTGAAGTCCAAGAACAACTAGCTAGGACCCCTAGGTAACAATTCAATTGAATTTACATAAACCTAGTAGACATATATGTTATCATGAAGACTAAACACAATATAATTTAAACGCATATATGAAAAATATATTATTTTCCTAAAATAAACATTAGTTAGCAATGGAAGGAGTACCTTCTTAAGCCCAGGAATGATGGCTGTCAAAGCCCTAAACCTCTGGTTAAGTTTTTCTCGACGTTTCCTCTCAGCTATAATATGGTCCTTAGATTGTTGTGACAAGCTAGCAAAGGTGCTACTTGTATTAGCAACTCGACGAGCCTTGAAAATGGAACCTTGTTGGTCAATTGCAGCTTGAGAAACCAGCTCCATTTCAGTAGGGAAGGTAACAAGGCAGTTATTATTTGAGCAACTTGAAGAATTGGAAAATGACAACATATTGAAATTAGAGGCATCTTGATCTTGTGAATTCAATGCATGATCAATCATATATGAATTATCCCAATGATTGTTTGTAATCTTGGGATAATGCTTGGTGGGTATTTTGTGGTTGATTATATGATGATCAGCTACATTAATCTCATGCTGAAAATTATTGCCATAAGCAGGTAAAAATGTCAATGATGATGGTTCAAAAATCTCTTCCATTGAGTTGACTTGAAGCATATGATCTATGAAGCTAAGATCATCCATTTCCTGCAAAATTATGTTTAACACAAAATGATTAAATTACAAACATTCATATATAAATCTATAATCTACTAAGTATGAACAACATGCAAAAGTTTTCATAAAAAATCTCTTTATATCAAACCCTAATGAGTACTTATGGCTCTAATTCTTGCTAGCTATGTAGGTTTAACTCGTTGAAAAAATAATTACCATATCATTGAAGCCTGTAAACATTGAAACCTCCATATATATACGAGTTTTTGTACCAAAGTATTGGAAAGTACTGTTTAGATAGGGTGAGGGAAGATAGTAATCAGCTTATTCGAATTCTGTTATTGCATATATAATCTTGCAGGGAAATTTATAAACATTTGTTTTGTTTTTTTAGTTGAAATGTTAAGTGGGTTTTCATACATGCGATCAATAGTGAAAGGTTCACCTGAATCATGGGGAGTTTATATTATATTAGTGATATATGTATTGAATCTTAGTAATAAGCCATTTTGAGTGAATAAATAGATATACAAAGAAAAACTATAATACAATATATTTGGTAGGCTCATATGATTAATGTGTTTAATATAGATGTTAGATGATGATTACTCCAGCTAGACGTTGAAATATGAGGATTACTAGTTGTTTAAATTTGTATTAGGGAAGTCCCAACGACTAAACAAGGTCGTAAGTCATACTGTACGCGGCTAGCTACTCATTGTTGATACGCGCTAAATATATACTTGTGTTTATCATCATGTGTGGTGTGGTCTGAATTAGTTTGTCAAAAACACTTGAACACTAGTGTTTAGTTCAACAATATGTTGAACTAGTGGAAATTATAGTCATTCCCTTAAGGCCATACTGCAATAGATAGGTAAGCTTCATAAAAATCTTGACGAACTCTTGGATGAGAAAATTTATTACTCCCTCCATCTTAAATATCTCGAACACTTGTTGCGACACGTAGTATTAACTTCTAAGTGATAAGTTGTAGTAACTAGTATGCTTATAAAAGTTATTTTGATAGGAGTTGATAGGAGTTGATGCATTTAGTGGAGTTTTTGTTTTATTGGAGGAGAGAGAGACTATAGTTGGGTATTTTTTTTTATTGTTAGATAGAGTTTGGGTCAAAGCCTCGAAAGTGTGTAAGAAAACTAATATAATATTTTTGTTACAGATGCAATTAATGAACAAAGAATTAAGAGAAGATTAACACAGATTTAACGTGGTTTACTAGCAATGTGTTAGTTATATGTACACGGCAGTGAGAACTGATTTTGTTAGGTTTAGGAGAGAGTACAGATTACGGAATAACTGATGATCCATACTATGTGCTATTGAGAACAATACATCTGCTGAAACAGCTCAAGCTTGGAGTATGTGTTGGTTTCATTTGGTCACCATATAATTAGTGGATCTACCTTGCCTTTTCTTTTTATTTTCTAGAAAACTAATTTGCGTCGGCATTACCAGTTAACCGACGCAAACTGCCCTTTTTTAATATATTGAAAACAGCATTTGCGTCGGACATTGTCAGTCAACTGACGCAAATTGTCCTTTTTTAATATATTGGAAAACAACATTTGCGTCGGTTTCACTACCATAATCGACGCAATATGTCCATTCTTTGCGACGGTTTCTCAACCGACACAAATGATATTTGCACAATTTGCGTCCAGGGCTGTTGTGTCGGACCCTAAACCGACGCAAATTGGGTTCTCAAAACCGACGTAAATCTCTACTAATTGAATAACACATATAAAACAAGTTATTGATTGTAACATGGAGAAAGATCTTGAAATGGATTTTGCCATCTTATAATTAAAAATAAATATCTTTTATAGATCCAGGATTTCAAATGAATAATAATGATTGAACTCGAATTAAAATTGGACCAAAATTTGATGCTAGAAGAGTTGCTTGTGAGAAAATGAATTCCTATCCGTGACTTGTGATTTAAAGTTCATTGATCCAATAGAATTTATCAAATTAGTGCAAAAAAAAAAAGCTAAACGAATTATATCAGAATATTTTTAAACGGACTTGAAATATATATATAAGAACTAATATCATTATGTGACCCAAAACTCAAACTAGCCTAAGTTAAACTAAACAATTTGATAACTCTTTTGTGGTTGTAACTAGAATTATATTAAATATGTTGTTTTTTATTAAATTTATTAAAACCTTATCACAAAATGATTTCATGTTGATCTTCCCCAATCTTTGATAACTCTTTTATGCTTGAAAACCTAGCATAAAAGAGGATAAGATTGCATATTGTAATATATATAATTAATATAAACATATATGCTTCCTTTGACTAGAAGAAACATTAAAATTGAAAGAAGAATATGGCTCAAGGCCTCAGTAGGTAAGAATTAAAAAGAAATAATCATAGCCCTCCTTTTATCTTTTGACCTAATCATAGCTCCTTGTTACCCCTTTATCAAATTGTCAAACTACAAGAAACATGTATAACCTTTTTAGTTTTTACCATCTTGCATATATATTGTCCCCTATTTTCATAGTTTTTTATGGTCAAGTGAAAATATTGGATTACATGAGAATGAGATCATACCAAAGAAGAAGAACAATTATAGTCTGAAAGTAAAGTATAAAGCAGAATAAAGAACTAAAATAAAGCATTTGAATTGACTTGGTCGAAAAGTCTCCAACATTTTCTTTCTAACGTCAGAAAGAGACAAAACATATATAATATATTCACAATTTTACTTCTTTTTTTCTAGAAGAATTTGGAAGCATTATATTGATCGAGCCGAAATAGTTTGTGCCATAATTTGGCCGGCAGATATGAAAGCATAAATTCTGTCGTCTTTGGTGGAGTTTTATGGTCAGAGTAAATTCAAAGTTCTCATGTGAATGGATGTTGAAAGTTGTCCATGCAAAAAGTGTCAATAGCTCAGCTCAATTCCTGGAAATTAGGAGTTGTCGTTGGTTTCCATTTGACTTTAGGGATGTAGTTATACCAACCAAAACTCAACGATGACATGAGTTTAATTACGAGTGATGTTAACGAGTCGAACCAAACCAAAACTTGGAGTTACGTTGCTCGACTCGATTATTAATACATTTTATAAGCTCGTGTGGATTGTTGAACATTTTCACGCTTACGTTGTCAAGTTTAACTTATTTTTGAACTCAATTTGAGTCCACAAGTAAATTATAACTAAGTAAGGGTGTGTTCTTTTCAATTGAACTAATTTAAATTGAACATGTTGGACTTATTGAACCTGATCAACTTAATTTTGCCTTGTGTTTACACCTTATCTGACCTTATTAACCCTTAATTTAAGTTTAATTAAGGTGAAGAGAAAAGTACACCTTAAATATTTTGTACAAAGTTTTTATTATTTGTTTTAATTTGTTTGAACTTCTCATTTGCAAATTTTTACTAGACAATTCAAGTTAAATTTATAAGATGTAAAAATAAAATAGCGTAAAAAAAACATCGAGATTCCTAATTCGAACCCACTTAGCTAATGATATCTAAGCGTGAGCTTGAACAACATACGACGCAATTAGGCACATTAACGCCCCTATAATATTTACCACTATTCATTGTTTGGTTTCCCAAGTAAAAATAACTATAGAACGTCCACAAAAATTATGTTGGTCAAAAATCATGAATACTAATTCTGACTTTTAAAAATTAATTATACGTCAAAAATATTTATTCTTAATGGACATTTGGTAATCTGGCTAATTTATGATAAAAATAATGCAAATAAGTAATGTAGGCAATAATACTAACACCTGACCTATGGCCTCAACCACAAGCTGATTACAATGAAAATAATTTAAGCAGCCGCTTTTAGTTCTGTGTTGTAAGCTGTAATTATCCATCTCTCGTCCACTTTCTAATCAAACTAATTTCCCTATGGGCTTAATTAATTATGGCTTCAACCTAAAACCAGTTCATACCTGATTTTGTGCGATATTATTCGCTCAAACTGTCGCAATGATGACGACATACACCCCAAAATGGCTTTATTCTTTTTTAATCCCCCACGTTGTTGGAAAGAATTCCCCTATTGGTCAACTACTAAAGCCATCAAATACCTCCAACTCTCCAAGGCTCCAATCATGTACGTTAAAAAGTCCTTTATTTGATACTCCATCTGTTTTCTTTTAATTGTTAAACTTATACTTTTCACGCATGCCAATGTAAAACTTTGAGAACATATATATTTAGTTATGTATTTGTAAAAATTATAAAAAGTACATATTAATAAAATACTACATCCGTTCCTTTTTAATAGTTACACTTACACTTTTCACGCATGCCGATGCACTACTTTGAGCCTATATATCACTAATTTTGTATTTGTAAAAAATATAAAAAGTCGATATTTTAAAAGTACATATCGAGACGAATCAAACAAGACTCCACATGACTATATTTTCTCTTAACCATAAATCACAAATGATAGTCAAAGGAAAATTTGTGAATAGTGTCAAAAGTGAAAGTGTAACTATTAAAAAGGAACGGAGGTAGTACATGTTAAGACGGATCTAATAAGATCTTACATTACTATATTTTTATTCACGTATAAATCACAAATGATGGTCAAAATAATTTATTAATAGTGCAAAATGTCAAACTGTAACAATTAAAAGAAAATGGAGGTAGTATTCAAGATGCAAATAGTAGTATATTATAAGTTGCAACGCTATTTTAACTTTTTTTTACTTTTATATCAAACTAATTTTAGTACGTAAGATATTAATAAATTTATCTTAATATATATATATATATATATATATATATATATATATATATATATATATATATATATATATATATATATATATATATATATATATATATATATATATATATCTATAATATATTAATATTTTATAATTTTATAATTTTTACTAATAAATATTTTGATATATTAATGGTGAAATATGTATGTATTGACGAGTGAGAAAGTTAAAGTGTTGCAACTAATAAAAGCAGGTGAAATTTATTTAAAAATTATAGACCCGTAACAACATACTAGCACTGATTACAAAATGAGTTGCATGTTCTTATAAAGGCTCAAAATATACTTCTTTCATTTCTTTTTAAGTGAATAACTTTGTCCCTTTTATGTAAGAGTTTTTTGTAAGAGTGTGTCACTTGAAAAGAAATGGAGGAAGTATATACTAGTATATAGTATGCTACGTAGCTCAAAGGAATATAAGAAGCTAAAAATAAAAGGTTGAATAACTAAATAAACACTAAAAATATTGATTGATGTGTAATTGTATCGTAACTCTGGTAATTAATACCTCTATTAGAAAATTATGATGCTCACTTGTACTTTTTTTTTATACATACTTAGCTTTTAGTATTAGTGTACCAGGTAATTATGATCGTCTCCCTTTATTGCTCAAATGTAGGAATATTCTGTTTATATGCCCTTCAGCCTTTGTAGTGATCCAATGTAAATCTGTAGATCCTCTTGTCTTTTAGTACAACTTCGATTTCTTGTTTCTTTGTACGCCAGCTTTCCAAAATGGAAGAGTCCATTCACTTCACATGTTTTTTTGCTAAACTGAAATTCTTTTAAATATTTCCTAATGTTTTCTCTTATTTTGTCTACTGATATGAGAAATCTACCCTTAATTTTAGTGAATGTTATTATTTTGAGGTTAAAAAAACAAGGCATACAAAGTCACCAAAAAATTTACTCTAAGCCTAGTTATAAAATATGCTAAACTAAATTTACAAGTCGCGCCATGAAATAGATCTCATACAAATTATTAGGTACCACTATTTTTCGGCAAAGATATTGAAGAAAATGGTATTTGGACTGAATAATATATATAGAGTTGTTCAAGAGGTTTGATAAATCTCTAACAGTTAGATGTATCTAACACAAGTTTTCGTGTAACAAATATTATTTGTGTATGTACAAATATTGTTTGTGTTTCGTATAACAAATAAGGGGAAAAGAACACAAACACTATTTGTTACACGAAAACTTGTATCTAACATATCTACTTGTTAGATGTTTATCATCCCTCGTTGTTCAATGGGGGCTCCGGTCGGAATTGGGGGCAGATCAAGTCCGGGCTTACATATGACGGGGCGGATAAGGAAGAGACCATAATGCATGGGTCGGGTCGAGTCAAGGCCCGCTTGATCTACCATAATATTCATGACTTAAATCATTCAAATATTAATAAAATTCAAGCCACTCTTATATTACTGTCAAAAATTATCCGAAAAAGGTGGCCACCTAATTACAACTAGGAAATGGAATTTATAGGATTAAGTATCAAGAATGATCACGTACGTAACCATTGATCTTATGAAAGTCCTTGAAAGATTGCAATATCTCTTAAGTCTTAATATATTTGTGCATAATATTAACGAAAGATAAATAATTTTATCTGATACACTCATACACTTTTCTATTATTTTGGGGAATTAGGATCCTTAGAGCTTCACCAACCGAGTACTTATCATCTATTGCAATTTCTTAATATAGTTTGTGTATCGTACGTAGATAGTTCAACTATCACTTTCATTTTGATGATGCATGGAGTATACTAGTATAGTCTGTTTAATGTTTAATTCGAAGCTTAGACAATTAAGTAGTAGATATTGGTTCATGTACCAACCTACAATCATCTGCAATCAGTATATAATCTACTCTTTATTTGATAGTATGCTTAGCTATTTTGGTTAGCAATCAGAATTTATGTTCAAATATTTGGTATTAATATTAATTAATTTGTTCAAATCTATCTTGAATAAATCCAGTATGACCTAATAATCTGTAAGATTTTAACCCCTAGCACATTCTTGAAGATTCCACTTAACTCAGATTTAAATCATATAATCAATATCATGGTTTAGTTAGCTCATTCAATTAAGATACAACTTCTTCTAACTTTTTAGCTAGGTTTGATAAAGTGAATCGAGTAAAAAAGAAGGGCTACATATAATCCACATACAATACTCCCTCCGATTTTTATTAGTTTACTCACTTTTCTTTTTAGGTTGTCATTTACTAGTTTACCCACTTTTTCTGTTTTTGGAATGGTCCTACCAAAATTATATATTATCTTTACAATAAATTGTTTTTCGCTCTACTTCTCTTGGCCCACAACATTAACTTTAATAAAATATGCAATAAATTAATATTTTCTCTTACCTTCTATAACCCACATATCTAGTTCTCGTAAAACTTTATACCTGAAAAAATGGATAAACTAATAAATACCAGAGCGAGTGATACATATTGAAAAGAACATAGAGATTTCTCCTCAAACACATTACACAAAAGAAGCAAGTTGTAGAGTATGCAAAATCTTCCATATATATACAATCGATCGCGTCTACATTCTGGACTAGTTGGGCAGCAGCATATCTTTTCTAGTTTGGGCCATATGATAGGATGCTAATGTTGGGCCAGGTGGTAAATCAATTGAATAGCACCAGCAACGTGGGCCCCTGCGTTTGGGCCAGCTGAAGGAATTACTTCATTTAGCAACAATGGATAAGGCCTGTGACCCACACCAAAAAAAATTAATTTGGGTTCTTTTTTCCACCAAAGAGGAAAGAAAAAGAAAAAGATGGAGTTGGGAATTGAAGGATAGTGATCTTACTAACACCTTTATTTTACAACCAATTTGTCGCTTGATTCTTTTTTCTATAACAATGTATTAGCACAACTTTCACATCTATTTTCTTGATCTTGTTTTGACAAAAGTTCATTGCAATATATGCTTGGGGTGTGCTAGAATTAGTGTTAATTAATATCCTAGATTAAATGTAGATAAGTATATCTGTATATATGAGTTTATCCTCATGTAATAATAACTTTTTCTACAAGAGACTTTTGTTGTCAAATTTGACAATAGAGTCAACATACTTGACAATCTGAATACAATAAGGATAATACTGAAAGAAACTTGATCCGACTCTTTCTTTTGTTCAATTTACAAGTGTTTTTTATATTAGTAAATATTCTTTTATTTTAATATGATCAGAAAGTATCATATAAGTCCATGTACTTTTAGCATAAAATATTAAGAAGACGTAGAAGCTCCTCCTCATGAGTGGCACTCCTAAACGCGTCATTTACAAGAATATGACTAAAAGTTGAATTAGGACACAACTCAATGTTTAACAAACAGTTAACTAATTCACCGACATTACCGACCCAATAAGCTTTGTTGCCTTCTCTAAGTACATTTTGTTTTGAGTCCCATATCATTTTTAACCGAGAGCACACGTTTTGCATCACGAATGATATACTACTATTTATTAGGATTCCATTATGTTTTCGGAAACTAAACCTCCACTAGATAAGTCTGGCCAATCAATAATAAAAGGGTAACTGAATAAGAACAATATAATCAACAACTCCTCTGTCTTTTTAAGATAAAACATCTGCCTTTTTAGTAAGTAGATTAAATAATCAAATGTTGCATCTAAAACAATATAGTATACTACAGGCTTCATAAGAAGAAGAAAAACAGAGATGAGATATATAGACTGTAGACACCAGAGCCACAATAAAATCAAAACCGCATAAATCCGTTTTTTAATTACTGTGAAATTATAGCTTCAAAATTATAGGACATTTTGGTACTTGGAATTCGTAAAAAGAAGAAAATGATATACATATACTATGAGAATTAGTAGGTGCACACGTCCGTATGGTGAGGAATGTGCGCACGATGAACATCAAGCATTAGGTTATGAACATAAAGACCAATACTAATGAACATATACTTACGAGGTGTATACTATGTTCGATTTGACATTGTTACCATGTATACGTATGTTCAGTTGGTATTGGTTTTATGCTCATAACCTAACGTCTTGATGTTCATCGTGTGCACCTTCCTCGCCATACGGAGGTGTGCACAATCTACGGATTGCATATACTATATAGTCATTAAATTTCTTTCAAAATCGTAAAAACAATGGATACCCATCACAAATTAGAGCGACGAGAATTGGGAAACACTGGTTTAAAACTCAGTTGTGTGGGTTTTGGCGCATCTCCTCTTGGCAAGGTTTTTGGTGATGTTTCCGAGGAAGAAGCCATTGATACTGTTACCCAAGCTTTTAATATGGGTATCAACTTTTTTGACACTTCTCCGTAAGTTTTATCTTCTTCTAAATTTTGGCAAATTTTACATCTTTTATTATATGTAATTTTAATGGTCTTTTGATGTTCATTGATTTGGGAATTTGAAGATTTTAGTATTTGGTGTTTTGGTTTGTTCATATTTGACTCTTATTGCACAAAAAACAAAAACAAAGGTGAAATCTTTAATGACCCATTTGAATTTTCCATGTGAATTACTGCTGTACCCACATAATAATTCATTTGAAAGACCTAAAATTTCTATTACCCATCTGAAATTTCTGCTGAACTTGATTTTGGGGTGTCCTTTTTTTGTTTTCTTTATGATTTTGGACTTTAATTTTGGTTACAATAGTTTATTATTCACATGGTTTCTTTCATGAATTGTGAGTTTCTCAAATGTGATGATATCCACTTTTAGTACAAGAGGTATGACAATACATGACTTAATATGTGGTTGTTGCTAGCTTTTATAAGTTGGGGGATTTTAGATTTGTTTTGACAGAATTTATTAGTGTTTGTTCATTGAGAAACAGACTGGTGGTAACTGGTAACTTATCTACTGTAATGATGTTGCATGTGTAATTTGAATGGACATAAGCTGGATTGTGTTGTGGTTATGATTTTGTGATGAATCTAAATTGTAGTTTTCTTCAATATTTAGCTACTATGGTGCGACGTTGTCGGAGAAAGTGCTTGGAAAGTGTTTGAAAGCACTTGGTGCACCTAGAGATCAGTATATTGTTGCAACAAAGTGTGGCCGTTATGCAGAAGGTTTTGATTTTAGTGCTGAAAGAGTGACGAGGAGCATTGATGAAAGCTTAGAGAGACTGCAACTTGACTATGTCGATATACTACAATGTCATGATATTGAATTTGGTTCTCTTGATCAGGTGCTGAATCAAGGTGACTTCCTCGTTGTCCTGATTTACCCGTGTTATTGACCTTGTCGTGCTCACTTGTTTGCGTGTTGCAGATTGTCAATGAGACAATTCCTGCCCTTCAGAAGATTAAGGAATCTGGGAAGACAAGATTCATTGGTATAACTGGACTTCCATTGGAAGTATATACCTACGTTCTTGACCGAGTGCCGATTGGGACAATTGATGTTGTTCTGTCATATTGCCACTATTGTATCAATGATTCAACCTTGGAAGATTTGATACCTTATTTGAAGAGCAAAGGTGTCGGTGTGATCAATGCTTCTCCACTTTCAATGGGGCTTCACACAGAGAATGGCCCCCCAGAGTGGCATCCAGCTTCCAGTGAGCTTAAGGTATCTTTTTTCCATCAATAGTTCATTAACAGATACTCTGGTTATGCCTCTTGAACTTTTCGATCTGGTGCTGTTAAAGAGCATTTGGTCAAGAAAAAAACAATTTCCTGGACAAGTAATTCTTCCATTTTCCTTTGTTTGGTTTGTAAATGTGGATAATAGTTTCGGCAAGAGTGGAGAATAGTTCAAGCAAGGATGCAAAACATATTACTACTATCTAAAAGAAAGAATTTTACAATTTCCTCTCTATTTCTTACCTTCCTTGTTTTCTTCTCCTACCCGTACCCTCCCATCCATTTTCATGTTTCCTTTTCTCTCTTAACTTTTCTTGTGAAGAATTAAATAGAGGAAAAGTAATTTGACAGTGTGTTTTCATTTGGTAAATGTTTTTCATGGAAATTCATTTCTGTTAAAAATGTCTTGCACACCTAACATAGCTTGTAAGTGAAAAAATTCATTATTCATTTTCCTTTATCATCTTCTCTTCTGCCTACAGGCTGCATGCAAAGCCGCTGCTGATTACTGCAAGAAGAACGGAAAAAATATCTCAAAATTAGCTTTG
Organism: Beta corolliflora; assembly: GCA_947648045.1. Lineage (NCBI taxonomy): Eukaryota > Viridiplantae > Streptophyta > Magnoliopsida > Caryophyllales > Amaranthaceae > Beta > Beta corolliflora. Next base: position 64,094 of record CANSZD010000357.1, on the reverse strand, counting down.
CAGTACAGCTTGTCAAACAAAGACATTTCTACTGTCCTTGTTGGTATGAACTCTGTTAGACAGGTCAGTGCCTCTATTTTCGTTATCAGTTATCACCCTATCTATTCTCAAGTAGAGAAGTTTGTAAGATTCGTTGCATGTAAGATATAACTACTCTTTACTATATCAGCAAGAGAGTATCAACTACTTTGAACCTGTAGCTTATGAGTGGTTTGAGTATGTTGAGAAACACCGGTACCATGGAACTTGTATATCCCTTTTAGACAACTCGAAATATTGATAAAGTAATTAATTTTAAGTCACACCTCTCATTTTCATGGAGGAAAGATATCTCGCTAAATGGCATCCTCTTGAGTTGAACAAATCAGGAGAATTCCCGTCGATTTTGATCTGATTTTCCTTTCCTTTCTAACATCTCAGGTGGAGGAAAATGTCGCGGCCGCTTTAGAACTTGAAGCTGCAGGACAGGATGAGAAGACTTTTGCAGAAATCGAAAACATTCTAAAGCCAGTAAAGAATCAAACTTGGCTAAGTGGTATACAACAAAGCTGACACTATTTTACTGGCAGCGTATGTGTCTGCTTGGGAATTTTCTTCATGATCCTTCACCAATAATAAAGCTAGTGTGTAAATCTTCAGTGAAAATTTTCATGGAAAAATTCATGTTCGCAGTGTCGCTTACGCTTACCATCCATAGAAATGCCTACAGGATGGTAAACAAAGCTGGAAAGTATAGAGTACATGTACATCTGATTTTGGCACCATCATGCTCCTTTTTGACAGACACAAATTATGCATTTTGTTTCTCTTGTTGCTCACTTAGGCATGTTCAACTAAAGCGGTTTTGGTCAGTGTTGTTTGTGATATCAGATATGGACATCGTATATTTGAAAAAATGTCGAAGTTATTATAGTTAATAAACCTGAAGGAAGTCGCAACTCACAAGAAACCATAAAATTGCCTTCTGCAGCCTATTTTCCATTGTTTCTATTCAATCCCTTAATACGTCTAAGGCCACTATATGCCTGTTTTTAGGCATGGGTAATTGGGTATAATCTCAAATGATCTCCTATGGACTTAGAATTTATTTCATGGATTTTTTTGCCCGGCTCCAGAAATGTCCAAAAATGTGTATTACAAGCTTCAAAATTTGTATTTTTGAGACTATTTTTGAAGTTTTTTGGCTCGACAATATTATTTTGTACGAAACCTTCACAATGATCTTGCAATGCCTTGGGTGACTCTCGGGTAAGTACTACATTTAAAATGATAATGCGAATTATGAAAAATTGAATTATGAAAAATAAAATATATGGCAATTGAATTTTGATTACATTTTTTTATTAGGACAAAAACCTAGGTTAGGCCCTTCCCTTACAAAGGATCAACATAACTCATCCTTACAAATGGATGACAGAGAAGAACACAGGATCACGAAACGCAAATCATTGGTGTAGCAAAAGCTAGGAGTGACCTTTATGCGCCATAAAATCCTTCTTTATTAGCATAGTTTTCCTTACAAAAAACTAATTGTTATTATTAGTGCTTGTTTTTTTTTTTTTTTGGTGCACACTGAATGACCATTATGTAAGAAAATTATACCCATAAATGGGTCAAGTGATCATGGTTTGAGACTGCGATATTCCGCGCGAATTCCGAGTAGACCTCTCGCTAGTCTGTGTAAATTGTAACCGGTGAATGAACTAAATATGGAAGAGAACTCCCAGATAAACTACCATGAGTACAATAACAACAAATCTTTTAAACGCCCTTTTTCTTCCTTGCTATACCACCAAAATAAAGAAAAAAAGCGAGAGCGAGAAGCAGATAGAGAGTGAGAAATTTTTAGATATGCCATCTAATTCATTCTCACCCCCTTTTACATGCAACAGTAAAAGTCGACTGTACACTGAATTGAAATATTTACTATCGCAAACAGGGGGGGGGGGAAAAACAATGGAATCATGAAAAAATTACAGGAGAGGAATATGCAAACGACATTTCTGCTGAGCGTAAGGAAGTATGGTGCCTTAGTGAAGCAGCAAGAGGTCTCCCTTTAGGAGAAGAATATGCAACGACATCCTGCTGAGTGTAAAGAAGTAAAATGCCTTGGTGAAGCAGCACGAGGTCTCCCTGTGATACCCTTAATTGTTTTTAACGGGCAACTGCCTGCAGTGGAGGCCATGCAATCTCGTCATCATCAGTGTAGCCTTGGATAAGAAAATCACCACAGTTCTTTCGGCAACCATGGTTGTAAGGATTACGAAACTGGCCATCTGGACCGCGAAGATATGTATAGCGGGAAGTATTTGCCAGTTCATTTGTGGTGATATTTCGAGCTATCTGTATCAAGGAAGAGAAAGTATAGATTACCATTTACCAGCAGAGTGCAAAAATGGCAGGAAGAGAGAACTACAACGATAGCAATTACTTTTAATATAGAAAATGACACCACATACTTTGATTACTTTCTTGAAACCTATTTCAGTAAATTACACCCTATTTCAGTAAATGATAGCATCTGGAGTAAATTGTCACATTGTACCGCCCCCTCCTTATTAGGTCTTCCCCACTCCATTGAAGTGGGGTGCATGTTTGGAAATCAAATCGTGGTACATTTATATTTCAGGAAAGCCAACAAACTTTTCTGGGCATCCTAAGATAGCATACGTGAGCAGAGGGAGAAACCTAACACCATTTTATGAAAATTTAAGTTGTGATCAATATCCAAGTCGTTGACTACTGCCCTAAGCAATTACCCTCCGTAACTTAAAATGCTCCAGCAGTTGCAATAAGGTGAACAACTATTATGAGTAGACATCGGGTCTCCATAACCTTTGAAATGTAAAACTATTGTATTTTATACTATAAATCTATATAATCTACTATATGGTTGACCCACAAAGGTCCACTTCTTCAATATCTAGCTGATATACACCATAACCTGCCTTTTCACCACATCCGAGAATCCAAACCGAGGGATAGCAGATAGTGTTTTCCCTTGTTTATAAAAGAGTAAGTGAGCCTTGAAAGCCTCCGGTTCTAGACCAGTATTGAAAATGGTTGCTTGCCTTCCTTGCCAACTCAAGAACAAAGAAAGGAAGGATACCTGGCTTGTGCCTTGTCGTCTAAATTTTCCTCTCCCCCACCCCAACAAAAAAATTACTTAAGAAGCTATGGCTGCATCACGATATAAGAAAAATACAACTTCACCATACCTGACTTGCTTGTGAAACTGCCAGAGTTGTTGCAGAGACAAATATTAAGAAATCCATCACCAAAAATACAATAATACCAGGATGATGAGCTATCACATGATGCATCCATGCTTCACTAGTTGGAATTGCTGGTACTGCAGTCCAAATTCCTGTAATTCTAACATGCATCAGTGATCCAGTTCAAAGGAATGTTAACAATATCATAATATAATACAGTAGAATAATCAAAGCTCATTGTTTCTGCAACTCACATACTTAAAACAGATATCACTCCACTAATAGACGATGTCGCCATTCCAAGACAGACAAATACAAAGAAATCCCATTTGTTCCTCTGCAACACAAACAGAAGATAATATATGAATATGCAGACGAGTAAGCAAATGAAATGTTATAATGCATGCCAAAAGAGCTGTGGTGATTATCCCACTTCAACCAGGGAATAAACTTTGCCTAACAGACAGTAACAGTTCAATGACTCCTTGGATAAACCATTAGATTGTCAATATCAAACATAATATATACCTATATTTTCCCATAAAACCACATCACAATTGATCAAACTTATCAAAAAGAGCAAACCAGCATGTACTGACCTTCCCCACGCAATTTGAAATCCAAGGGCAATGATGATCAAATTGTTCAATGCAGTGTTTACATGTAGGGCAGTGCTTTGAGCGGAGTGGTCTAATAATCTATTGAATCAAATGACACACCAAATTAGCAAGAACATAACAAGTAAAAACAGAAAAGCTGAAAAAGAAATAATAACAAAAGCAATCAACAAAATGTAACTTATATATGTCTTAGCGTTTTGGACTGTCAGATTATACCTTGCATGTTGGACAAAGCTGAGACCAATTCCCAGTCCAAACAGAGGAGCTGTTCATATCAAGATTTAATAAAGGATCCTGAACACTCCTCAGGAAAAAGAAGAAAAAAAAAAAGAAACAGAAGACAAAGGTGTCAGAAAGCTATATAACAATAATCATACTAACATGCCAAAACTCTTATTGATAAGGCGTCAAGGACAAACCCCAACCACAAATCTAATAGAATATTAAACATCTTCACATCAGAAGGCCTTAGAGAATAATGTGAAATTTCTCATGATATTTGTAATTTTGTATTACTAGGATGGGTGAACTCCTGAGAAGTCCTAGTTTTACATCCCTTTTTCCGAATATTGGAATGCTATTAGAGTGTCTAGCAAGGAAATGGCTTCTAGAATAACCCTCCATAAACACTTGGGCTTACTCTATTCAACATATGTTTAACAGGCTATGATGTACAAGGGAATATTCAAGTTGCAAGAAAGTATGAACAAGAATTCAGATACCCCTTGCCCTCATCTAATACAAGGTTCATTCTGTAGAGATTCTAGGAAGTCAAAAGTCTATTTCTCCTGTACTTTTCTTCCGTGGAACTTTTGAATTTCTCAGGTAGGACTAACACCCATATTAATTTCAATTTTTCGATTATTATTCTAGATTATGACCATTTAAGAACTCTAGAACAGTTTTTGTACCTGTTTTTATTCAAATTTTCAAATTGAAAGAAACTAAAAATAAAAAATAAACAGACCTGTGCTTCTCTAAGATCACCAGAACCATCATATCTCTTTATGTAACCTGGATCTTTACTGCAACAACAAGCATAGTATGAATATGCATAACTAAAGGTATAGCGCATATAAAATCATTACTATATAACAGATATCTGAAATCACATATAAACTCAATCCTTCTAGATACAACAGACATGTCATAGTGTAGGGCTACCATGTGCAAGAACTTGCCACGTCTACTAGGTTAAAGTTTTTGTAAGTCATTAGCTTCTTTAAGAAATGGGACAACCCGCCACAGAAATTAACAGTTACGGCTAAACCAAACTTTTTAGCAAGCCCTTTCCCCACGAAAAGTAAAGGAATAAAAAATGTGGACAGTAATGACAGAGAAGCACTTAAAGAACTTATCACGACTCAAACCACAGTGGAAACCCCCTAAGAATTCTTCAAGATTTGATCTCTATAAAAAATAGATACAAACTGTTTTCCCATCCTTAATTTTGCAGGAGCAGTGAGTAGCTAAGCTGCATAACATGGCAGAAAACACTTTATGACCCACGTCACACACTTCTGGCATGTTTGACAGAGAGAGATTACCCTGGCGCTGCTGCCTGCTTTACATGTCACATCCCTCTGTGATTTCTCTCAGCTACCACATTATGAGGTATTCTTTTAACAATGGAGTATAAGACCACATATACATTCAAGATCAAGTACCCAAACAAACGGAAAACTGTTATATCCTCTTATCAAAACATCCTATTATATGTGAGCCTGATCAATCAAGATTTGAACTAGTAATCCCCACCATCCTGAACAAGTCAGAGACTTCTAACTACTGAAAATATGATATTCATGATATCACATCCTCAATCCAAATGATTTGTCTCACTCCTCCGTTTCAAACGTCTGTTTCCAAGAGAATCAAAGATACACTAGTTTGACTGTCTGCACTTCTGAATTCTGATTATTAAGAAGTGACAGATGGTCAATTGGTCATTGATTGCCGGATCAAGGTCAATCAGAAACTGCCTTTCTATTATGTAAGTGTAAGGCTACATGTATCCAACCCCCATGACCTGCCGATGACAAGATTTTCTTTAAAGAACTGAGGTTAATGTTGATGTAGATGTTGATTCTTCCTCTTCAGATACCCTGGTGCAAAGACCCACTTAGACTTCTATGCAAACAAAACATCTCCTAGATTCTATCCAGTGTGTTCCCAGGTTCATATTCTTGTATGATTTACTCACATAATCATGAGATTGACAAATTTTGAAAGAAGCAAGAGAGTTAGAAAAGTATAATGATCTAAAGCAAGGAAAGGATCACTATCGGTCAGATAACCAACAAACACAGAAGAGGACTGATAATGGCCCTCTAATTTCCTTGTCTACGCATAAGGAGAAAGATTTAAACAAAAAGCCAAAAGATTCACTGAAGCAAAGGAGACAGAAAAGTCCCCCACTCCAAACTCAAGTAAGTGATAGATACTCATCCATAAACAAAATTCATGAACATAAATTCACAAATATCCTCTGGAGATAATAATCTGTAAACAAGAAGCACGAACACCAATTACGAACAGACCATTTAAACAATCAATCACTAATTCACTATAGCAGCCTAGCTATATAATTGAAGAAAAAAAATTAGATACTTTGAACTATTTTCTCTCCAATACTGGACCATGTGACAAACAAAAAAAGGCCAAGTTTTATCAAGCAAGAATACCTGCTACAACGATAAAACATTATCAACGCACCAGCACAGAGAGATACAGCAGTCCATCCCCAAAGTGCAACAGCAGCAGTTACCTTGGCAAGACTTGGAGCTAGAGAGAGTTACGAATAGTCAGTCATAGACCATCTAGAACTCAACTGATACAAGAAGAAAAGATAGATCACACCCACCTAAGAGAACTGAGATTACGAAAAGGACCATGAGACAGAAGATGATGCAAAACAAAAACGGCGCATAACCAACTCCAATCACCTTCCCAGCACAAAATGTGCCTTTTAGACGCTTAGTATGAGCCCGCTGAATATTAGACTGAATACAAACAACATAAAAAATCATCACATTAACAAGACAGTAATCTATAGATTCTACAAAAGCCAAGTCTTTTCTTCCAGTTTTTCAAAGCATGATGCAATTAACTATTTACTCTTCCCCCCACCCCCAAGCAAAAGAATTCAACAAATATATAGGAGAGAAACCAATATGGATACATCATTAGTTAGATATCCATTGTCAGGAAATGAGGAAAATAAAAACCACGGAATTCTTAAATGTCTCAGTACAGATTCATTGATAAACTGAATGGCCACTTTAAATGGTATGTGCCAATATACAGCTTTGCTCCAAGGCTCTTACGAAGTATAAAAGGAAAGAGAGAAGACAAAGAGAGAAAAAAAGAGACAACTACTTTAGCTCTACAAAAAAAAACCAGACTCAATCCCATCTTCTTATTACGTACAAGCAAAAGGGCGACATGCCGATGACCTTTATCGTATGCCAGCTGAACTGGGGTAAAACCAGCTTTATCTTTCACCGTTAATTCTTGTTTTGTGCCAGCATGCACAAGTATACTGCATGCCTCAACGTACCCTCTTAAAACAGCCCAATGCAAAGGGGTGCAACCTTACAAAAACAAAGAGTTAGGGTCATTAAATTAGACATACTATAAACAAAGAAACCAAAGTAAAATCTTTCTTTTTATGGTGCCACTGTAAGATCATCAATCATCATTTTTTACCTCATATACAAAGCTGTTAAATAGATTGTTGAAGACCAGTGCAAGAACTATCATGGTTTCGGATCAAAAGACACCGGACAGGTAAAGTTGAGAAGACATAACAGAAATAAAATTCTTTGAGCTTCCAGATCTTAAGAAGAATAAAGTTTCATATACAAAAGACACGAAAGGGGTGTAAACCATAAAAGAAACGTATTTAAAACATAATTATCTATAATATTACTAGAAATATTAAGAAATTCTTGCGGAAGTTGTTCAATACCGCAAATCCACAAAACAAGCCAATAATTCTAGGGTCTTGGAGGATTTAGACATGCCAGAAGCATAATTTTCAAGATGAAATGATATCACAAGGGGCAATTGGAACTGAGTTTGACAGCAATGTCTGTGAGCTCCTCCTGAAATTCTAATGACACGCCACTCTCACACAGCCACATTAGGTTATATTATAATGATCAGCAATCTATATAAAAAGGACTGCAAAGCAGTACACAAATGTCTCTCTAAACTATTCTCTAATTCCTATTTGTTGTGCAGGAAACAGCTTCTGTAAAGTTGCACCACTAAGCCTAAGACAAGGCTGCATACATCTAACTCCCAGTATCGGCCTAGTTATGGCCTGGTTCGAGGTACTGTGGTAATTACGTAGTGATGTAACTAAATTTGGAACCACCACACACGTTCATATTTTAGGACACGTCTAGAACAAGAAGCGATTCTTTTTCTATAAGTATGTAGGTCAATAATCAGAATCACGGTCTACGAATATACTGCAGTACATTTGCTTGTAGTCCGTATAGTAAGACTAATCTGACACAAGTTGGGGCAGGAAGACATAAAAATATACAGCAGAAAAAATAGTTTATGAGTGCCGTACCTTCTTTATCTTGTCTACTCTGGTCGGCATCTCTAAATAAAAGTAATCTAATTGTATCCGCAAATCCTTTATAAGCAGCCCTGTTCAAAGGACGACTTATCAGATTGCTTGTTGTATCATGGAGTAAAATTAGAGGATTAACCGTATATACAACTATAAAAGTTTGATCATTTCACACTGAAAAATATCGAGCAAGAGAACTCAAGTCAAACACCAATGCCAGGACAGGTCCCAATTGACTAAAGCTTAGCAGTACTTATGAAAGACACAGCAGCCACAGATTCCACTTGACTCGGCAAACAACAGCTTAAAAGAAAGCTAACTTCACTAAACAGGCACCAAAGGGGTTTATTGTACACACAAAAGGGGACATAGGGACAACTATCATCTTGCCAAACTTAGAGACCCAAAACATAAAAGGAAACACCTAGGCCTTCAAGCTAATCGACCAAGGACAATCAATTCTACAAATTCATAGAGGACAAAAGCCCAAAAAGAAGCACCTGGATCTGCCTATAGAAGAACCTCAAAAAAGAGAATTTGCGTACACCTTGGTCTAACACAACTCCACCAAACCCCCTTAACACCCCTTTGCTTTGCTTGCCTCTGCCTCTGTGAAAGCACATCATACCATCATCAACTCGACTTCAGAAAGACTTTCCAGGTTATAGTTGCATGCACCTAACCCCCTACTTCCCCCAAGACTTAGCGTAGCAGATAATGCTAATTGTATGCTGCACACATTCAGGATCTTCTCAATCAAGAACTAAACTGTAGATCATATGACACGCACATGCAACACGCACACACAGTAAAATGTTATAGTCGTACAGATAGCTTTTTACAGTTAGTTCATTTCCAACATCAAAACTGACAGCAAAAGTTGGCCTGGGGTACCTTTAGCAAGGATGTGACTTGTAATTCCACATAGAAAAGTGTGTAGCATGTGTATCTAGGAAATTATGTATTCGTTTGTTTCAATGTTCAGTAGGATGCCCCCCCCCCCCAAAAAAAAAAAAAGGCCAAACCACATCTTACAAGTCCTGCATTTGCAGAGGGCTCATGCCTGATATACAGTGCTTAACTGCTGATGATGTCATATAGAGAGTAACTAATGAGAAAAAAATGACAAGCCACTATACATCGACGAATTGTGTTCATCATGCCAAATTACTCCCCAATATACACCTTGAACTCACCAATGCAGTGGGCTTCTTCCATCATTATCAGGTGCATCAAAATCAGCATTGTACTTCGCGATAATGTGGTTCAAGAAGGCTGTCTGTCCATATTGAGCAGCAACATGAACTGCCTGTAGCATGTAGAAAACTTCATAAGTTAGACTCAAGCAGAAATACACTGGCCATCATAGAACAAATTTTCAGACAAGATATTTTACTGCAAGAAGTCATCTAGATTACGAATAAGGACTAGGAGACTTTACAAACAAGAGGGAAAAAATAGGAGACAAAAAATATACAACTACCAATACACACACGCCATTCTACAAGATTTATTACTGCATAAGGTTCTTGTAAATGCTTGTTCCAACAATCTCCAATCCTGCTTCCCCCATAAGCACCAAAACAAACCGTCTCCTCCCATTAAAGAGTGAGAAAGAGGGAAAGTGAAGGACATCTCGTCAAAAGAGAAGCAAAATACAAGCTATCCACATAAAAGAATAAACAAACAAAACCCAAAGGCCAAAATTACTAAAAAGGAAAGAAGTAAGCCTTGCGCTATACCCTGGGGCCTCATAATATTCTCACTTTCAGTTGTTGTCAAATGCACCTAATTACCACATGCTCAAAGTTTCTATACCCTGCTTACTCTCAGAACCTCTAAGTCGTCTTAAAGGATGCCAACCTTTGCTGCAAAGTGAACCCTACATATTCCATATCTGCCATGACTATGGCCAGTAAGGAGATATATCTCATTACTATTAAAGCAAAACATGATAGCAACTTATGAGCTTCTCCCTACAGATTATTGGCATTAATAATATAAAATATTGGCAATCCTAGTGAAAGCTTCAAAATTTATGCACATCTACCCAAATAAAAATAGATTAAGCCAGCGAACTGAGTCTGAGACACTGCTCACAAACAATACTATGAGAAAAGAAATAGTTCCAAAAAGCTCAAAGCTACCAATAAGCTAAATTCCAGATTATAAGAACACTACTGTATAGGGGCAAAAAACAATGAAGTAGTTGAAGATCCACATCTCTAAGGAAATGGAATTCCATGACCATATATTCCACTAACTCACTAAGAGAATAGAGGTCATAGATAGAAGTGTTGTGGAAAGTGTCAATCGAAGGTGCATTCTCAAGAAGATGAAAGCAAATCTTCTGCTTCTGTAAATAGTTATCGAAAACAGATCTGAAGTTCCCTCCATCCTTTGACAAAACACCCAAACATTCAGAGAAATTATACTCTGCATATAGTACCCATATATATCTCCGACTATTAGAGAGAATCAGAACAATCAATTTTCTAAAAAGCACGGTATGCTGGCCAAGGTCCATGGAATTCATCAATAAAATCAAGTACATATCCATCAAAATCTGGAAGCATTTCTAAAAAAATAATTGCCTCATTCTAGACAAAGTTCAACATATACCCAAAAAAACACCCTATTCACGCGGCACTCATGATAAAGTCATTCACAAGAAATGTGTTGTAAGTTCTAACATGTAAAAACAAATCTGCCAAAAAATTTACCCTATACCCATTAGCATCTGCAGCCTCAACACGCGCTCCATTCTGCAACAACAGGTCTGCAACCCCAGTAGAACCTCTAACAGCAGCCCAATGCAACGCGGTCTGCTGGCTAAGGTCCGTGGCATTCACATCTCCACCATGCTTCAATCATATCAAAAGGAATAACAAACAGAATCAAAATCATTAAAATGCAAATAATCAAGCTCATCTCCACTTCTAATTCAAATTACTAACAATCTCATTACATAACCCTATATATTATATAACAACAATTAAAAGATCAGCCTAAACTCAATAATGATAAAATCAAGTCACACACACAAGAAAGAAAAAAGGCAGCAAATTTAAATACTACAAGTATATACATCCTCTGTTCCTACATAACTGTTACATTAATAAGTATTCCCTTTTTCACGTAACTCACTACACTTCTTTGATCATTACTATCTTTAGTTGCACACAAGTAAAAATTATAAAAAGTTGATATTTTGAAGGTTATATATTGAGACGAATCTCATAAAATCCCACCTGACTATGTTTTTCTTTATATAATAGCGAGAGAAAATAGAGTCAACCTTAGTGGATGAATAATGTCAATTAACTCAACGTAACACTTATTTAAGAACGGAGGAAGTACTATATAGTGAAACATCGAGATTGAATCTCAAAAACAAGAGTAAAAACTAAACTGAAAAATTTATAAAATGGAGTAAAAATACCTCAATAATATACTGAACAATATGGGGGAAATTGTTGAGAGAAGACCATTGTAAAGCATAGTAACCATTAGTATCAGGGGAGGAGAGAGAAGCACCGTCTTCTTCGACGAATTTACGAAGTTTCTGCAAGTCGCCATAAACTGAAGCAGTAAAAACATCAGTAATTACAATTTTTTGTTGTTGTTGATTTGTATTATTGTTTGGTGAGATTGAATCTGAAACGATTTCGATCTCTGATGATGACATTTTGACTTTAAATTTGTGTTCTTCACATTAGAATTTGGGGGTTTGAAATTGAATGCATCAAAATTAGGGATTTGGTATTTTTCTAGGGTTGAGTAATTTGGGTTTTTTAGTTAGAAGGTTCTAAAATGGCGTCTAAAATTTGGTCACCGTGAAATGAGAAGGTTTAATATGAACGGCGCAGCCAATTGATGGAGTTGGTGATTGTATTGAGTGAACTGATTGATGACTTGATGAGTAATTAAGCAATTGTTTAGGAGAAAACTCTATACTGGTAGTTAAATGTCTTAATCTAACATATGAAGTATTATATTCCTATGGTAGTTATCACTTTTGACTTTTTGTTTGTACCCATATTAGCGGATTGTGGATGACCATGCTCGTTGGACTAATTTTTTTTTTTTGGTTCTACTACGAGGAGTTTCCCACCGCCTTTTGGCGAAAAAATCTCCTCGCGGGAGTTTGAGCCTAATACTTGGTTAAGGAAGGCGCCTTAACCACTCACGCCAACCCCAGTTGGTTCGTTGGCCTAATTTGAGTTCAACTCGAAAAACTTGAGTTAATTTTGTGATTTTTGGCATGATTTTTTGTACTAAAGTTCGACTTTGTAATTTGTTTGTCATGTGTTTCTTAGCTCATTGAGTAAACTATGTTAGGATGGAAAGGATAGTTGGCCCTTCCTTGCCGATTATTTTTTAATTTGATGTACATTATATAAATTGCAATTTTAGAACAAAGTATATTCCTTAGCATGATGGTTGTCGCTTAACTAATTATTAGCTTCTTAAAGAAAATTTGGTTTTGTCCCCGTAAGAGCTTACGCTCTCAACACTTTGAACGGTTATTTTGTCCTTTTGTGTGACCACTCATGTAGAAATATGGTTCATCTTTTCGTGAAATGGCATGGTTGAGCAAGTAACAATATAAACAAAAATGATGTATTGTTGAACATATGTCTTCCAACCAATTCTCATATTGCTAAACCAGCATGGATCAGAATGACACTTCATTATTACAAATGACAATAATCGTATAGGATATCAGATTGATTCTCCTTAACTATAATGAATATTAATTCGATCATTAGAATGACACTTAATGATTAATGTCTTAAATCATGAGTTAGTCGTGAGGGTGCTTAAATAAAGACATGTACACTAGCTAGTTGTTCAGACAATCATGGTAAAGTAAAGTATCATCTGAACTGATTGATGAGTTATTAAGCAATTATTTAGGAGAAAACTCTATACTAGAGGTGGGCATGGGTCGGGCCAGCACGCGGGTCGGGTCGGGGCCGCTCGCGTCCCGGCCAACCCCGTGGGCCTGCCACAACCAATAAATTTTATTTCAGGCCCGCACCGGCACGAACCCGCCTATATGGCCCGCAGGCCGAACACCCCTTTTCTTTGTTTTTTAGCATGAAACTGCAAAGAATCCAAAAAAGCAACATAAAATACGGGTCAGGCCCGCAGGAGGCACGAGCCCCGCCCGTGGGCCTGGGCCGGCCCGTGGACAAAATCTGGAAATTTTAGGCACGTTACGCACTCACGGGCTCGGGCCCGGCACGGGTCGAGCCCGCGAACAGGGCCGGTCCATGCCCAGGTCTACTCTATACTGGTAGTTTAATGACTTAATCTAACATATGAAGTATTATATTCCTATGGTAGTTATCACTTTTGACTTTTTGTTTGTACACATGTAGTATAGTGGATCGTGGATAACCATGCATGCTCGCTGATAGCCTGGCCTAATCTAAGCTTAGCTCGAGTTAATTTGAGCTCAACTTGAAAAATTCGAGTGACTTTTGTGAGTTTTGGCATGATTTTTTGTACTAAAGTTCAATTTACCTTTTTTTTTATTAAATAAGGACACCCATATAGCACTCCTAATTGTTGTTGTCATGTGTGTCTTAGCTCACTAGCTGATGGTTGTCGCTTGACTAATTATTGGCTTCTTAGAAGAATTTATTTGGCTTTGTCGTCCTTGTGAGAGCTTACTCTCTTGCCAATTTCAACTTTTATTTTGTCCTTTTGTTGACCACTCGTGTAGTAATATGGTTCATCTTGTCATGAAACGACATGGTTGACCTAATAACAATATAAATAAAAAATGATGCATTGTTGAATATATGTCTTCTAACCAATTCTCATATTTCTAAATTTGCAAGGATCCAGATAACACTTCACTATTGCAAATATCATTTCACAATAATCATACTTAGGAGACCATATTGACTCTCCTTAACTATAATGAATCTTAATTTTTAATTTGATCATCTGTACGACACTTATTATTAATGTCTTAAGTCATGAGTTAGTCAAGAAGGTGCTTAAATAAAAACATGTATACTAGCTAGTTGTTTAGACGATTATGATAAAGTAGAGGATCATTGATTCATTTGTAAACCAACTTTTTATATTAACTCTCCTTAAAATGAGTTTTGATATACACAATTGTAGTTTTCCATCTAATAACAATTAGGCACTTATCCGATTCGAGTTGCAAAACTTGTTCTTTCAGGGGGTCGATTTTAAGAAACTTCAACAATACTTTGGCCTGTTCTTTTGGACTTATGTTCAGTTCAACTAATTTCGGTTGAGTTTCTCTCGCAATTGGTTCTCGCCTCGCCCGCCCAATTAATTTCAGTTCAATTTAGTGAAACGGCCCCCTTTTGTGAAAGAATAAACTTTTGCTCTAAAAGACTAAAACAGGTAGTACTGCGTAAATTTTCCCCAAAAAAGAAAATTTAACAAAAGTTTGGGCTTGGGCTGCCTCCCCAAGTAATTTGTAACTTTGATCAATCATATGCGTGGGCCATTGGGCCTAGAATGTATAAACAATGGACCTTATATTATTTTCCCCTCTTATTTTTCTTGGAATAAGTAAAAGAACAACATAGCAAGCTATGTGTCCATTTGAAAATCATTATTCCTCGAAATCATCACACTTGAATTTCAATATGGAACAAAATAAATGTCAGTCAATAATACTGCACAAAACACTTGACAGGAATGAATGTTTCAATTGTTTATTGCTCTATGTGCTTCAAAGCAATTAGACTTACATAGGTGATATTTGTTAATTGTTTTACAAATTACAATTAAGTCAAAAGACAAAAAATTAGTAAGCTTTTGCATATTAAAACATGGTGCTACAGCATACGGTCAAAAGGCCTGCGCCCTACTGTTTGTCTTTTAGTTTTGCTACCAAGGTTGTGTTCTTTTGGACTGAATTAATGAAAATTCAATTCAATTCAGTTCAGACAAGTTCAGTTCAGTTCAGGAAAATTCAGTTCAGTTCGGTTAGTTTCCTCTCACAGTTTTCATTCACTTCAGTTCAGTTCAGTTTAATTCAGACAAATTTAGTTCAGTTCAGACAAATTCAGTTCAATTCAGTTTAGTTCATACAAATTCAGTTCAGTTCAATCCAAAAGAACAAAGCCTAAATAGACTACAACTCTTATGATTTTTATATTTGTTCTTTAAATTTTAAATAAAATTACTTCCTCCTTTTTTTTTAATGATTGCACTTTGAGTTTTGATACTATTTACAAATTTATATTTGACTATCATTTGTGATTAATGGGTAAGGAAAAATATAGTAATGCGATATCTTGTTTGATTCATTCCGATATGTACTTTTGGAATATTAATTTTTTATAATTTTACAAATGCAAATAGAGGTAGTAATGTTCATACATTTACATTGACAATCATGAAAAGGTAAAGTGTACTTTTAAAAATAAACAGAGGTAGTATCTTCTAAACCATCCGCTCTTTAATAATTACATATAATTAATTTTTATTTGGAATCCATATGATATTTTTTTTTGATAGTTTAGAGTTGAGTTTTATTAATAATAAAAAAAAGAAAGACAACCTCAAACTCACACCTAGGTATTCCTCCTCAGTAGGAAGAAACTTTTATAGTGATATAATTCACACCCAGAAGTGAGGAAGATATAATTCACACCCAGTAGGAAAAATCTAATCATCAATAATTTAAAATTATAAAATAAAGTTTGATATTTTAAAACAACATTTTGAGACAAATTTAATAAAATACCACATGACTATATCATCTTTCCATGTGTATAAATTACAAATAATGGTCAAAATAAAGTATGTGTATAGTGTCAAAATACAAAATGTATATCTTAAAAAGAAATGGAGGTATACTTTTTTTGTATTTATTAGGAAATAAGCTACTAGCCTACAGGGCAGGTCAGCTCAGAGGCTACGTATAAGGCTAAACACCCCAAAAGACAACATGTCTAAAAACCCAGGCAATACCGTGGACTTCCGAGTGGTACTCCACTGAGCTACCACAACTCCCTCGTACTTTTCTTTTCACTAATACCAAAGTAAATGCTGTAAAAAAACATTTAAAGGATGGTCAAATACTCAAATACTACCATGAAGACTTTGCTAATTGCTATCATTACCTATTGCTTTATGAGCTGCACGTGCTAGTCCCATGCACCGTTTTGACTTTGGAGCATTCACTCATTCTCAGCATGCTTAAACTCCATAACACAATCGCCTCAAATGGTTAAAAAAAAAGGAAAAAGAAATCTCCATATCACAAATTCACAATCCCCTCAAACTCCAATTATTTAGGGCTCGTTCGTTATTGTTTTTTGTTTTCAGTTTTCAGTTTTTTTGAAAACTAAAAATAAAAAACAGGAAACCGTGGTTTTCACTTTTTAGTTGTCAGTTTTTAAAATCATCATGTTTCTAATAAGTTTGACTAATTTTTTATCCATTATAGGACATATATCATATGACTTTTAAATACAAAAAACTGAAAACCACAGTGATACCGAATAAGCCCTTACCAATTTAGCCCCATTATTTTTCCCTTTGGTGTTTTTTTTGGCATTATTGTTTAGAAGAAATTAATTTAAATTGTCGTACTACTGGAAACTGTGGAAATTTTAGGGAAAGCATATTTGGGGCGTTGCTTCCGCATAGGAGAGCACATATTCTTTGCGTAGTTCCCCATATAATTAACCAAGGAGCCCTCCACTGCTGCAAATATGGTACAACTGTGACAACACCTAATAAACTCCTCACTCCGTCCTTTTTTACTTGCTATATTTTATTTTCGGACACTATTTACGTGATAATTTTGACATTTTTTAATTTTATATACGTAAAGGAAAAACATAGTTATGCATGATCTTATTTGATTCATCTCAATGTATGATTCAAAATATATGATTGTTATTATAAGTTTTTCTTATACATAACTCAAGATATTAAGGTTTGAAGTTGTATCTCGAAAAATGGAAAAACAAAATGTGACAAGTAATAAAAGACAGAAGGAGTAATTACCTATTCATAGTTACTATTAGAGAATGAGCTACCTTATATTTTGGCGTTTCTAAATATTTCTCCTGCTTACTTTTACTTGCAATACTTTCCTTTTATGAGATCTCAATTTACCTGCAACACTACTACTTTTGACATTAAGTTTCTCTATCTTTCTTTCATCACATGGGTCCTATATTTTATTTATCTCATGTACGTCTTGATTCATGTGCTTCCCCCATATTGCAAGTAATAGTAAGCAAATGAAGTATTTGCTAATTGCTACGTATAGACTATAGATATGACACAACTATTAAAAAAGGCAGAAAGGTGGTGAAATGAACAGTAGGTGATAGTCTAGTAGTATTGACATCACCTCCGATTCATGAGGTCCTGGAATCGAGTCTCACCCTTGAAAGAGAGATCACCAAATTCCGCTCCTCCCAACTAACAAGGGACTTCAACTTGTCTTATTTAAAAAAGAAAAAGATAGGCTACCATATACTTTAACATTAACTAAATATATAATTGAAAATTTAAGTGTGATAAGATGCCTATACAAACAAGTAATATGATACTTTCATATTAGGAAAATGTAACAAGTAAAACGAGTCAAATCTCTATCCAAGAGAGTAATGAAAGCAACCGTAATTATTCCTATATAATCATCCATCATTAACCGACCTTGATAATAAGACAAACTATATTCTAATTTTGGTTCCTCTACTATGTGCTTTTTTCAAATACTACAAATCCACAATGGCCTTATAAATCGAATTCGCAATCTTAGGAGACAAATGACCAATAATATAAAAACAAAAAATGGAAGTGGGTCCTCATTTGTTACAAATAAATGAATAATGAAGAAAAAGTTTACATCTAAAAAAATAATAGTGTGATGTTACAACTTTATACTACACATTAGGTCTAATAATAGTTGAGTCTACTATGATAAGAATTAAGAGGCCCCAACGACTAGTATAGGTAAGAAAATATGGCCTCAAAATGGAATAATGGGCCAAATTTACAATGTTGGAATAAAATGATAATCCCCAAATGCAAATATAAAAATAAAAATTGACTCCACTTTCTCTTCTATAGAACTTAGGATCTATTCTTTTCGTCATAAAACAACTGAACTGAACTGAATTAAATTATAAATAATTAATAGTAATGATAATAATTTAGGAACTGAACTGAACTGAAAATAAGTTGGGGAGAACAGTGCACTTATTTTCGGTCGGTTCAATTCATCGAGTTCAATCGGTTCGGTTGATTTTTATCTTACGCAGAAATGAAAAGATGATCATGAGCCATTAATCGATAAGATGGATATGATATTGATCTGTTAAGTGAAACACAAAGATCTGCCCAACAATCAACCGTACAAAAAAATGACATCATGATGAAATACTTTAAAATTTTTTGACTCTACAAGATTATCTGTGATTTCTGATTTTATCTACTAAGCTGTTTGTGTTCTGTTTTTGACCATTTTGTAAAACTCCTGACCCTGGACCACACAACCTGTTCTATAATGATGCATATATGTAAGCTTTATTTTCACGTCTCCTAAGAAAAAGTTTAATTTCCACGTAATTTTTTTTTGGAATTTTATATATTTAGAAAAATTCTTACCCTTTTATCCCAAATGATTGTAAATAATCTTAACTTTGATGATACTTTTTTTTTTACAGGTTTTGATTAAAACTTGACCAATATAACATGTAAAAGAAGATCCACGTAATATATTCAAATTAGACATGGTAAGTCTAGTTGGTCGAAACTCGAAATGTAAAATGTGTACCCCCAAATAATGTAAAATATAACTTGTGAAACAAGTGATACAACCGCAATATAGGTGACAATAGACCAATATGGAAAAGGTTTAGCCAAATGGACCATGGAAATTGGAAAGGTATAATCAAATTTGAGATTATCCATATATTAATATGGGAAGAAATTCAGGCTTGGGATTTATATATAGAGTGACATTAATTTCCTTTGTTTTCCTATTTCAAATAATTTCTCCACTCTTTTAATAAACTTTCCCTTTTTTTAAAATAAGAAAAACGGTGTAAACCTTGACCGTGAATTCTTGTCAATATATAATTAAATCATAGTCATGTGTTTTGTTTATCTCAAAGTGTATACGATATATACTAAGTTATTTTATGAGTTATAACACATAGTAAACGATATGGACGGTAAAAAATGCTTACAAAACCGTGTAAGCAGTAAATGAGAAGTTTATTAAGGGACGAAGGGGATATGTTGTAATATGTTTCATCAGTTTATCATTAGTTGCAACATTTGTGTATTAAGGGTGTGTTATCTTCACCTTGAAAAAAGAAAAAGTTTTAGGTCTAATAAGTTTTGATACATTCAAAAAAGTTTTAAAACTCTGCAAATAAATTTCAATAAAATTTGATAAATTCATTTAAGTTCAGATATATATGGGATAATTCAGGTAAATAAAATGCACCCTAAATATTTAACTTGATAAAGGAAGTAATTGAAATTATTGATGGTTAAAAATGTGCACAAGAAATTTTTTCCTCTAAAAAAAATGTGCACAAGAATTTTGAAAAAGTAAACATTACAACTAATAAAAAAATAAAGGAGAGACTTATTAAAGCTCTTTACGAGAACCATTTGTTTTTCATGAAAAAATATTTTTTAAGGAAACACCAATGCATTTGGCTCAACATTGGAAAGGTTTTAGACTGGAAGAAAATATGGAATTGGAGGGACGAAGATGAATATGAGAAGAGAGAAAAGGTGAGAAAAGATTCAAGCAAATTATGACATTTATTTCCTTTATCAACGAGTATGCAATTTTTTTAATTGATAGAACTAAGTTATGAAGTACTACCTTCGGTTCCGAAAGATCTTCCCTATCTGACATTTTTCACTATTCACAAGTTTCACTTTGACTGTTGTTTATGACTTATACGTAAGAAAAAATATAGTCATGTGGGATCTTGTTAGATTCATCTCAATATGTATTTTATTAATATCCACTTTTTATAATTTTTTCAAATACACAATTAAAGATATTAGTGTCTAAAGTTTTGCATTGGCATGCGTGAAAAGTAAAAGAGGGAAGATCTTTAGGAACCGGAGGGAGTACATTAGTAAAAGGCTTCTATTAACTTTAATAAAAGAAATCTTAGGAGTTGGACAATATTACACATACTACAATTTTTTTTGGGTGTTATAGTGATTAAGCGCAGTGCTGTAGACGGAATTTGATATAAGATCTTAAATATACATATACTATAGTAATAATAGTTACAATAGGTTTTATACATGTCAAAATGTTACAACGGAAGAAATAGGGCCAATTAACCAAATTGGTAAAAAAAGTGACCCTCAACGACAATTTGATAAAAAACACTTGCTCTAGCGACAAATTGTTAAAAAAAAATAAACTCCAGCGACAAGTTGGTAAAAAAATTTGAGCTCAGACGACATTTAGGTAAATAAAATGGATTCCTAGGGACATTTAGGCCATATTTTTTAATTTTTTTTCAGCTTGATCAACATTCAATGCGTGCATTTACATGCCTTTTACATAGATTTTTCGTATTTTTTTATCTAATGAACTTCTTTTGTCACTAGCCGCCTCTTCTCTCCCTTCTTTCCCTTTTTCTCCTAAACCCTAGCCTCCATTAGTGAATCTCAAAGGGGCTTCCATCGATTTTATCGGTGGATAGCCCCACTTTAATTTTAATTTTCTTTGTTGTTTAACTTTGTTTATGTTCTTTCTTGTTTGAATAATACTTCCTCCTTTAAGAGAGGATCGTTTCTCCCTTGAAAGAAAGGGTTTTTTCTCTTCTCCTTGGGATAAACTTTACTTTACTCCTTTGTTTCTAGATGAATTATCGTAATTTTGGTTCGTTGATGAAGAATTATGCGGTGTCGAAGCAGATTTCAGATCTACAATTACAATCAATGGTATCAGATTCAATTCTATTTCAAAACTACATCATATCGAAAGACCCCCTCGTTGAAGGTTGTATCAAACAACGATGTGGAAGAGGTTATGCAAAATTGTTAGATCTACTACACAACGATCGTGGTTTTGCAAATTCTGAATTTTATTTGTTCAAAATTGTTATGTATTTGTTATTTCTGATTTTTATTGTAGATGTCGTATGACTCTTTTATTAATGAATTAATTTTACTTTAAAAAAAAAATTTCTTTTGTCACTACATACTATTTACCCAATTTGAAATAAAATATTGTAAAGTACACGTTTTGATTAAATTGGAAAATTATAGAAAAAAGTGGCCTAAATGTCATTTGGAGCTCAATTTTTTTACCAATTTGTCGTTAGAGCAAGTTCTTTTACCAAATTATCATTGAGGGTCACTTTTTTTACCAATTTGGTCAATTGGCCGAAGAAATAGAGACGAGGAATACCGAATATAGTAAATACTTCTTTCGTTTGACGTTACTTGTAACACTTTGACCAAAAAGCTCTTACATTTTTTGTCAGAGTGTTGCAAGTCATTCGAATGGGGAAGTAGAAGACAATGAGACATAGAAAATTGAAATAATGGTATATGGCATGCTACATGCTACATGCTACATGCTACCATGCTAACATGAATGCAATTTGCATGAAACAATCACCCTGTAAACATCTGAACACCAAGGCCACTGTCGTAGTTAATGAATGAAACAGAGGTTAACTTACTCCTGTAACATAAGTACAAAAAACTCAAATTTAAATTTAAAAACTTTCATATGATAAAATCTTCAACAACAATAACAACAAATTAAATGTTTTTTGAGTTTATCATCACTTAAACTTCGCGCAGAAAGAGCAACCAAAATCCAAAGAATAAGTTTTGTCACTTTCTCTCTCTAACTTTAGTCTATATATTTATATCATATTTTAAAATTTTCTCATTCTTCTATAACTATTCCTAATTTTTAGCCACCTTTTTATCTGTTAAAATTTTCCACCTTTTTTTTCCACTTTAATTCTTCCACTCTCAAAATTATTCTCTCTTCTCTTTCACACTTCTCTCTCTTTCTTTCTTTCTTTCTTTCTCTCTCCTCTGTATTTTTTCTGGGTGTTTCTCTCTCTTCAGTGAGTGTAAAAGTGGAGCTTTGAAGCTCTCAACAATGGCGGACATTAGTCATCCTCCCATGGAACAACTTCAAGACCTTGAATATTGCATAGACTCTAATCCTCCTTGGGGTACTTTCTCTCTCTTAATTTATTCATAAATATTTGATTAATGGGTACTTTAAACTTTCATTAATTTTGTCATTATTACACTTTTTATCAATGAAAATTCACCTTAATTTTAGTTTTTAAAATGTCCCACCACCATTGAAAAAGCTTCAAAAAGAGATTTTTTTTGGTTTATTTACATGGGTTTTTGGAATGAAGAGAAGGGTTCATTTTATTTTTTTGGAATTATTATTAATTTGTTTGAATTTGTAATCTTTTTTAATAAAAAATATAATTGCATTCGTTATAACTTTTTTATCTGCCACATTTATTGTGAAAGTTATAGTTTTTGTTTCAAGTGGTCCTATTATTTGTAGAAAATGGAATGAAATTTAATTGGATTTATTGGATTCCTGAAAGTATAAGTTTAATTGTAGTAGTCAAATGTGACAGCTTTGTCTTAGTTATATGCTTGTTTCTATTGATGTTATGGTGTCACTTTCTAAAGTTCCAGAAATGTCGATTATCAAGTAGTACTAGTTTGAAGTTTTAGAACATCATTTTCCCTCTTTGTTTTATGGTAAATTGTTTGTTGATCAAATTCTTATGACAATTGACTATAAAATACTAAGTAGTTGTTAGAATATCTAATTAGAGATATCCAAATTCAACCAAGTTATAATTTGTCAACAATGCTGATTTTAGTGCTATTAATATAAATATTTCGTCTGAGGTGTGACATAGTTTAACATTACACTAAAACTAACAATGATAGGTTGGTTGTAGTATGAAAACAAACTCATTGAAATTTGAATGATTTTCGTGTGATCGAGCGAATGAGTGTACATTGAGCTTTAGAAGTTTGTTCTGTCACGAGGATGAGATGAACAATTACTAGTGGCTAGTGGAAAATTGGAAATGAATGATAATTCTGTTTATCTATGAAATTTTGAGTGCCTATATGGATGAGTTGGTTTGGTTCATAAGTGGACTTTAAGCTCCATTATTAGATTAAGGGGATAAAGAGCTTCACTCAATGTGTGACGAAGTTGTAATTTTTGTTGTGGTGAAAAAACTAAGAAATTTTGTTTGGAGTGTTAAACTCGAATCAAAATGAGTCCTCATAGCAAAAATTCTACGTTCAAGCTAGAGCGCAAAAACAAGATTTCAAATATTATGACTCTAAAACCACTTGTAAGCAATTTGGATGGTTTAAAAGCATAAAGCTCCTTCTTAAGGAGATCCTCTTGTGGTTGATGATCACTATACCTTGTCAAAAGATGTATATTACACGAATGGTAGTTCTGTACTTCTGTATAAATTTATTAATCCATCCATACAAAAAAAAACACCCTTTTCGCATTGTACATGTGAGGTATCAAACTGCAAATCCTGGAATGATGGTTTGAGCCTGTCCTTGGCCTCCTAGAGTAGTGAGCAGTACGGTTGTTGAATTACATCAATCAAACAGCATAGTCGACGGGGGACTTTCCTTTGTTAAATATCCATATGCAACATTTTGGAACTTCCAAACCAAAAATTGCAAGGATGACGTAGCAAATTTTCCTCCTACATCCCCTACTGAGAGTAACCTTTCTGAATTATGCGGTCATGGCTGTAGCCGGTAGTTCTATACTGTCAAAGCTTATAGGTTTGATAAATTTCCCAAACTTTGATCTTACCTCAATATGTATATACTAAGCTACTAACTAGTATTGCTAATTTCCACCATGTATTCTGCTTTCGCAGTTTTCTTTTTTAGTTTAGATTGCATGTATGATAGCATTTTGCATTTCCTTCTTTTTGTTTTTAACTAGAAGCAACATCTTGCAGTTGAAACCATCCTTTTAGCATTTCAGAACTACATTCTGATGCTTGGTACAAGTGTGATGATTCCTACAATACTCGTCCCTGCAATGGGCGGATCTGATGTAAGCCCTTTTCCCTAAGTCCTTACTTTGCTTTCTATTTCAAGTTGATTTTACATGTTAGATAAAGTTTGGGTAAAAAATAGCAAGTGAAAAGCCATTTTTGTCTTTTATGGAGTTCAGTCTTCATGTTTCAATCTTTGTGTATGTATGTACGAGATCTTATTTTGATAAAACTTCTAGAGACTAACATGTAAGACATGCTATATTCCCAACTGTTTTACAATGTTTTTCAAAATATAATGCAATACTCCACTACAAGCCATTTTTCTTGGTTCTTTTCCACTTCCCTAAATCTGTGTGAAAGTCAACAAAGACAAACATTGTATTACGTATGGCGTATCCTAAATAGGATTAGAGAAATCCTATTTACTCGGACTCGGGTACTTGTGTTGGACACAAGTATATGTCCAATTATCGTACTTGGCTATTATACACAAAATCTCCATGATTTTAGCCCTAAATGAAGTGTCGAAGTGTCCACACCCATGTCGGAATGTCGAAGATCAACATAGGTAGTTGGGTACTTGAAGTGAAATGAAGAGTCCGAGTAACATAGGGAAAATTGAAATGTGCTCTTATGATCAAGGTGAAGGTATAGGCAACGACTTTAAGATTTTTCTCTTTGTCCTAGAGATATAAGAGCTCTCTTTGTCATTCAAGATTCGTGGTATTTTAAGAGTTCAAGCAAGATCAAATTTCTCTTATGTTTCTTAATTTTTCTGATTGTGCAAATGTCAGTCTACTATGCTTCTGCTGTTCTGCACACTGTGATACCTTCTTAACATGACCAGGGTGACAAGGCACGGGTCATACAAACTCTCCTATTTGTGGCAGGGATTAACACACTCTTGCAAGCATTGTTTGGGACCAGGCTACCCGCTGTAGTTGGAGGATCATTTGCTTACATTATCCCTGTAGCATACATTATAAATGACTCATCACTGCAGCGCATTCCCGATTCACATGATGTAAGTTCATCCTTCACTTTGTTTGACTTCATGGAACTCAGATACTTCTTAGCTTTGTCTATTCTCTGGTTCAGCAAAGTTGCTATGTAGGACATAATTCATCTACTCGGGCATCTAGCTTTTGCATGGTTTTTAATTGATTGAGATTCGGAAGTAGAAGTAAGGCTCTGTTTGGTTGGACATAGAACATTTTCAATAAAAATCGGTTTTCGCTTGTTCGTCTCTCGCGAGAAAGGTTAGAGAGAAAAGGAAAAATGAAAATAGAGGGGAGAGGATATATGGGAGAAGAGAAAAAGGAAGGTAAGCTATACAAAGAAATATTTAGCATTGCTTCCTTTTGAAAGATGGTTTTCATCCTGGGGAGAACTATTTTCCACCATTTACAAACCAAACACTCTCTAAAGCTGAGTGCAAAATGTTCATATGAAAATGCAAGCCTTTCTTTTATGTTATCTTAAAGTACTTAAACCTGTAATTTTCCCTTTTCTTTTAAGGTGTTTTGTGTTAACCAGTATCTGTAGATTGAACTATTTTGTGTATGATGTTGACTATTTTAGCTTTTGTTAACCACTATCAGTATACTGAACTGATTTCTTTTCTTTTGACCATTTTGCTCAAATCCAACTTTTTTTCCCTTCTTTTTCCAGAGATTTATTCAAACTATGAGGGCTATTCAAGGAGCTCTGATTGTTTCTTCAAGTATACAAATCATTTTAGGTTACAGCCAACTTTGGGGCCTCTTTTCACGGTATGTCTCGGATCTCCTCGCAAGTTTAGTGTTTGGTGGGTCCTATTCTCTTGTTGCTTGGTGTTTTTATGCAGATTACGTACTTTGCATGTTCTTACAGATTCTTTAGTCCTCTTGGTATGGCACCAGTTGTTGGATTGGTCGGCTTAGGGTTGTTTCAGCGAGGATTTTCAGCGGTAAGCTCCAAGAGTAGTTTTTGACTAAGTGTAGATAAATAATACTCAAAAAAATCCTAAACTATATTGACAGATAACTTTTTTTACTCATCGCTAGACATGAAATCTAGCGTATCAAACATCCCATAAAAAATTCTCTTACTATTCTTTCACTGGCTGTAACAGTTAACCATTTCAAGCTCTTTTCTCATTTCAGCTAGGGAACTGTGTAGAAATTGGGCTTCCAATGCTCTTGCTCGTGATTGGAACGTCTCAAGTGAGTAACTTGGTTAACATACTTGTACTAGTTTCCTTTTATTCATCTTAGTGATTATGACGAGTAGTCTGGCTTTGTTCATTGTAGTATTTGAAGCATATCAGACCTTTGAGGGATATACCGATATTCGAGCGATTTCCAGTCATTATTTGTGTCACAATTGTGTGGGTTTATGCCATTATATTGACAGCAGCTGGGGCCTACAAACATAAACCCCACAACACTCAGATCAGTTGTCGTACAGATAGGTCAAATCTCATATCAACTGCCCCATGGTAATTTTCCCTAATGAAACTCATAGCAGTCATATGCCCTTTTAGAAGTTGAAATTCATTGGCGTGTTTAGATGTTTATATTTGTTGAACTTCATGCAGGTTTAAATTTCCATATCCTTTGCAATGGGGCCCTCCTACTTTTGCAGCCGGCCATTCTGTTGCTATGATGGCATCTGTTTTTGTTTCGATGATCGAAGTACCAACCTTGTATCTTTGAACTTTGGCAACCCCTTTGTTTGCATGTGATTTTTCAAAAAACTTGAATTCTTCGAAAAGAGTAGTTTAATCTGTATCATGTCAGAACTCAGAACCTTCATTTAGCCTTAGCAATAATACATTTCAATTTTTGTTTGGATTTGGTGAATTGTGCAGTCAACTGCTGCTTACAAGGCAGCATCCAGGCTTGCAATTGCTACTCCTCCTCCAGCTTATGTTCTGAGTCGCGGCATAGGATGGCAGGTAACTTGCTATTTTATTGACCACTGGACTTCTTGATTGTAAATAGTGACTACTACAATAAATATTGATGCTACATTGGTGGAGTAGAAATATAAAAGTTAAGAAATGAAGGATAACTATTATATATTTTAACTCAATTCCTGTATAATGACCCGCAATCAAATGAGTTCGGCTATTTATTGAACCGTTCTCCACGGAACAAAGATGAAGTGGGGGGTAAATCTGTAATTTCAGTTTGGATTGGCCAGTGGGCTCCACAATCCTCCTCTCGCATGTTTTATCGAGAATACTTTCTTAATATAACCTATTTTTCCAATCAAAAATGTAGCATAATATTTAGAGACGGAGGGAATACCAATAAAGAGTATGGGTAGAAAGACAATTTTTTCTAGAACTAATAAAAATGTATTTATTCCTTTCATAGGGGATTGGAATTTTGCTGGATGGTCTCTTTGGAACTGGCACTGGATCTACTGTGTCTGTGTAAGTTCAAATAACATAAAGCTGTGGCCGTCTTGAACTTCTCTTATGCTCCTCCCTCAAGCAAAATGACTGCCTTTCTTTGCATCATATTTCAGGGAAAATGTCGGATTGCTAGGGCTCACTCGAGTAGGAAGTCGGAGAGTGGTTCAAATCTCAGCCGGTTTTATGATTTTCTTTTCTACTTTAGGTTGGTGTTGTTTTTATGTTTATGTTAATAAATAACCTTAAATCTTTAATTATTAACTATAACTTGTCGTGGCAGGAAAATTTGGGGCTGTTTTTGCATCCATACCATTCCCTATATTCGCTGCATTATACTGTGTTCTCTTTGGCCTTGTGGGTATGTGCGACAACTTCAACTTTAACTTTACTATGTCGCTGAGATAATAGTATTATTTACTGAACTAACTGACTTCATTTGGTTTACAGCTTCGGTTGGACTATCATTTCTACAATTTACAAACATGAACTCTATGAGGAATCTTTTTATAATTGGGATCTCTCTTTTTCTCGGTATATCTATACCTCAATTCTTCGAGGACTATCTTCCGCATCATGGCCTTGTTCGGACGAATGCAGGATGGGTAAGTTTTGTTGCAACATTGCAATAATGTTTTAAATTATTCTATGTAATTTTTCAAACTCCCTCCATCGCAGTTGTAAGTTAGCATATTACCAAAAGAGGGTGCCCTGTGCTAACAACTTCTGAATTCTGAGGGAGTTTTTGCCAAGTTTTCTTCTCTAATCTTTCTTTAATAATGGGACCCACTCCCCTCACCACATTTTATAAGCTCATTTTGTTTACGATCATCCAAACTAATAGGAATGAGAATCAAGTGGACCATTTTGTTTATATCTATTTTGCTGTTCTTCTTTGGCAGTTCAATGCATTCGTGACAACGATCTTCATATCATCACCGACAGTAAGCTTGATGATCGCAGTTTTCTTGGACAACACATTAGATGTAGAGAGATCAAAAAAAGATAGAGGGATGCCGTGGTGGGTGAAGTTTAGAAGTTTTAGAGGAGACAACAGGAATGAAGAATTTTACACATTACCGTTTAATCTCAACAGATTCTTTCCTCCTACATAGTAAAAACCTCCCTTGGAATTTTATCGGTTCCAATAAGACTAACCGTGCTGAGTTCAGATAGTCGATGGAGATTCAGCAACAAACTGGATATATTTTGATCGTAAGAACCGCTAGACCATTCTAACTTATCCGGTGTAATTTTTGGTGGACCGTGTGCAGCAAGGTCCTAGAGTTAGGATAGGTACTATATCAATTCTTCTCAATGCCTTATCAGGTGTAAATGGCATGCAATAAAAATAGCATGTTATCTTGCATAAACTTTTGCAATTGTGCAGTTTATATCTATATAAAATGTCTAATTTCTGAATCGTTCAAAGATGCACCAAATTAAAAGTAGTTGAAAAGCTGTAATTGATCGATTATGAAACTATTCTGGGCAACCCAGTTCAATTTCAGAGAATTCAAAAATTGATTTACTTTTTCCATTTAGTTTAGTTCATTTTATTTATTTTTTATTTTAGGGATTTATCGGAAGACTGAATCGGACTATCGGAGGATATGAAGACTAAAAACTTGATTGGCAAATTATAGTGTTTTGGGACATTTGAAAGCAAACTATAGAGTTCAAAACCCCAAACGAGAAATAAAGAAGAGAAGTGTTTCACCGATTTCGAACGGAGGAAGTATAAAGTTTTTTGTTAAGTTCAAAACACGAGTACAAATGTAATCTATTGATTGTAATCTATTACGCGCAACATTGGACTAGTATATGATTCCAGCCAAAGAAACTTTATCAGCAAATATTTACATTCTTTCCTTCAACAAACAGAAAGAACAAAAGAGATGCCTCACACAATGAATTATATAAAGAATCCAAATTGCTTGGTATGTCAGAGAAGCATGAATTATGGGTATCTAGTATCATGGACCAGATAAAATTGATAGCATCCTACTCTATGATTAACTGTACAGGGAATGAGCAGGTAAGAAAAGCTAAACAATCCTCTGCTACTTTACTAAGAAAAAATTGATACCCTGAAAAAAATCTTAAAGAGAGACAAGACAGACCAAAAGATATTCCTATCATTTACTCACAAAAAGAGAGTATATATACAGTTGCAGGACAGACTGTGCTTCCCAGTTGCTATGAGATTGATAGCTTAAACCTATTTCACTCCGCCTAGTGTACTCGTGTTGCATAGGTACATGTCCAAGTGTCAGTCTCGGCTATTTGATGAAAAGCAATTATACTTTCGGTCCAAAATGAAGTGTCGAGGATCCAACATGGATATCTGAATGAAATGGCGAGTCTGAGTAATATAGGCTGAAAGTTACGAACTATGCAATAGTTGCTTCGTCCTCTAGCAATGGTGCTTTGTTAGTATTGTTAAGTTCGCTGCTTTTATGTTCGCTCTCTTCATTAAATTTGTCTGGACAGCGAAAAAAGATCCCTGCGACAAAACACAAAATGTGAGTTTCATGGTAAGCAACAAATACACAGATACCCTAGTGTAACTAAACTTAACTAGGGTAATACACCATTTATAGATAGTTTTTAACTTCAAAGAAAAAGTTGGGTAAGGAGAGAGATAGGATTCTCGTTTGATTCTATTTCACCATCTATTGACGCATTAAAATGTCTACGGTCAACATGCCTCTCTTAACGATAGAATCCACATAACCAACCAAAGGCACAATATTTGCTCTAAACTAGTCCTCCTTTGCGCCACAAATAATTGTCCTATTCGACATTTACAATTTTCAGTGCACTATTTTGGTCATAAGTATCTTTAATCAGATACAAGTATAAACTAAAAAAAATTTGATATTGAATATACACATTGAGAGGAATCTAGTTAGAGCTAAGTCAAAAGTTTTTGATATAAGTGCGATCTGAAAGTTCAAATGAGACAATTCTTCGTGGACGGAGGAGGGAACGTTACCTAAGAGCCTAAGACGTGATCATGGAACCAAGTATAGGAATGTGATTCGCTACCTAATTTTGTTATATTAATCCAAAAGTGTTACCACAATACAAATTCGCAAGTTCAGATCATATTCCCTGGGTTCAGGACATAAGCCTTACCTATGAACCATATTGCAGCTGCTAGAAACAGAATAGATGTCAAACTTAGAGCTGTCTTCCTCCAATTATGGATATGATCCTGCAACATGCGATAACCAGTTCAGTAAACTCGTGAAAATGGTATCCAAAATCTTAACTGTGAAAAGCATGTGTGCTTCCTAGCCTAAAAAACACTTTCATAAAGATATCAAAGTATAAAATGGAGCCCTCAGATATAATACAAAGAGCATAAGGAAGAAAGTGAAGTGAAAATTTACCTGGAGAACGCCAACAAGGGGTGAGGAAGGTACATCACCAAACACATGAATTGATACAGTAGACATGGCCATAGAAAGTGGTCGTAAACTGGGCTTAACACAGTGTAGACACACATAATTTACAGGGGCCTGCATGTAGCAACAAGTAAAATATTAAATTATAGCTTTATAGCATAGAAGTGAAGTATAATGTTAGTTAGATTTTTTTGGTTATTGTTACTTCCCTATTAACATCACTTACAAGCAATTCTAGCTTAACCATGAATTTCACATTATAAAAAAAGAAGAAGCTTGAAACCATCAAAATGGCCATTAAATAGACGAGTATTGGAAATTTACCTGAGTTGCAAAGACTAGGAGTTCACCAATTGCAAAAAAAATGAGGAAATATATCTCTCTCTTGAAACAGAAAGCACTAAAGCAAAATACTGCTCCGAGAAAAGTTGATGCCGACAAAAGCTGCAGTTTTCCCAAGAAAGATTGTAACCACACTAAAATGATTAAAACGACTTTTTTATGAATCAAAAAAGGCTGTTCAGCTGGTACAGTGTTCAAAGACCGATCTGCTCTCGGCCAAAGGCCCAAAACACAACCGTCAAGTTTTTTGCTTTTACCTTGAAAGCATTGGAGATGGTGGAGTTCACGTAATCAAGAAGGAGACCTCCGCCAATAGTTCCAGCCAACCCACAACCAACTGTAATCCCGCCAAAGACCATATCTGCATTGTCCTATAAAAGTATCCAAATTGTTGGTTAGACATAAATAAACATAATGCAAGCACATTGCCACAAGTAACATCTCCTTCACACATCACAAGTTTGAAAGACGATCGCTCAGACCTTAGGAAAAAGGTCATAAACTCAAAATTTACTAAGTATTGACCCCCCTCTCCCCAAAAAGGAAAACAAAGAGAGCAGAAAAGAGGAATCTTAAAGAAGTGAGAACCTACCATTTTGTAAATATTGTAACCAGCCTTTGGTCCCCAGTATGAGTATGCACCCAAAACAAAGTTGTATGATATATAACCTGGAGAAGTAAATACAAACGCATAAACATTCTAAGCATCTGACTCGCCATATAATGACTTTAAGAGGCTATCTACCATAGGCAGCGGCAACCATTTTTTGAACTAAAGGGGAATAAAACAGTATAATAATTACAACCTCCTTTCTAAAATAGTGGACCACATTTGGCTTTAGTGGTGATTATTTTTCAAATTATGAATTTTAGTTCTAATAAAACAATATTTTGTTACTCTTAATCGCAACTCTGCTGACTATTGTATACGTTTTGCGATAATTACATGATACAAAAATAATGGCCAACAATGACAATATTTGACCACATGTATCAAATGTGGTACTCACATTGTTTCAAGTTAAATGAAGTACTTGCTAATTCGAGTTGTTTCAACTTTACTTCTTTATGTGGCACATGGGCCCTCCCTAACTCTCCTCATCCAACAACAAAATTCTTTTTTCCTGTCCTTCCTATTCTCTCTTAGTTAAAAATTGTCCCCAAACAGTGTTATATAACATTTGAGAGATGGAGGGAGTATAACATTTTGAATGAGAGGGTGTACAAGCAAACAAAATAATGTTTACTCTTCTTCAAACAAGGTAGGTTCAACAACCTAGATCAAGGATGTTAGCAGGAGCTCATTGAAGAAGAACATGGAAGTACCTAGAACATTGACAACATAAACCTTACTGGCAAGAAGCACCTTCATGTCACGCAAAAATTTGGTAACTTCATTCCCTGATCTGCAATACAATATCAAGGAAATAGGCTAAGTAATTTAGATTAGATGTGAGACAATTATATATGAAGTAACAACTATATAGCATATGCTCCATTTCAAAATATACGGCATTTTCAGTTCAGAAACACAAAAGTTAATTAAGAGTTGATTAACAATTAAATGAATATCAGAAAGAAGAAAAGGGTAAATTTGAAAATATAGGATTGAATATTGCATTGGATTCGTAAAGTGACTTACATTGTATATATGCCCTATAGTTTGAAATGGACAGAATAACATGATAGCACTGAACTTAACAGTGAGAGATGGAGCTCTGAAGAGAAAGTTAAGTGATGGAGATCGGGCAAAGGGAAAAACACTCAATTACAAACCAAACAAAGGAAATTTGAATGGTGTCAAAAGTTCATTGTTCGAATTTGTAGAATTAAAACTTTATTAAGATGGCTCATTGAACTTTGTGCACTTCTGATTATTGTGGCGTAGCATACAACTGTTGTGAATTGAATTAAGGTTGTGTACATCTGACTTCTCTTACCTTGCTCAGAGAGTAAAATCATTAAAGGCATGAGGGCAATGGACTAATAAGGTAGATGTGTTGTTATTAAAGAGTTGAAAAGTTCGAGTATCCATAAAAATATTAGTATTTGTACTTCAAGAAATCACTCAAAGATAGGAATCATTTAAAAGATTCTCTATCTAACAATATTCAAACCCTCTTTGTCATCACTATAAGTCACTATGAACTATGAAGTATGAACAGAGGAAGGTTTAAACTTACTCAGAAGCTTCACCCAAATTATCAATTTTCTCTTCACCAGATTTACTGTTATCAGTAACTGAAATCTCTGAGTCTGCAAGACAATCCACACCAATCCATGATTAAAAATGATGACAGCTACGCGAGCACCTAATTACAAATTACTTGAGGAATAATAATCTTTTGAATTTCATAAAATAATTGGATAAGGAACATTTACATCATTCTAACTTCGCAAGCAGATAACAAAAAAATGGATTAATCAGGAATAGTTGAAACAAAGGAGACATAATATAGTATTTGAGCCCATCAGATGCCTGTTATGATAATTTCAGATGACTCAGCCAGATACTCAAAGTAAATCAATGACACAGTCAGTATTCTGGAAACTGCTACATGAAGCACATCCTAAACATACTGCTTTATTATATGAAGATGTTCATCACACCAAAAAAACGATGTTCACGAACCACGTATATCTACACCTATCTATGTGATCCTTCAATGAGGCCATTTCATATATCAACTTTGAGACATAAAGAACATATATATATGCTTGACTAATAGTCAGAAAATTATGAGAGACAAGGGGAGCATCAAATTTCATGCGCACCTTGTGTATCAGGAGCAACTGTTTCCACAGATGCCAATGCCTTTTTGGATCCAGCAGGTGCAAATCCTGATTATTAAGGATGAAAAAAGAAATATAAATCCAAGCTAGCAGCAGTACAAATGTACAATAAGCTTTTAACAGTAGTTCATGGAGAAATCACACACCTTTCAACTGCAGTGGTTTCATAACAAAACATAAAATAACAAATGGAACCATCAAGATTGCCTCTAAAAAAGAAAGCCCACCGCCACGCAAGATGGCTTCCGACCTATAATATTGAAACATAACAGAATGCTAAATTAACAATCACCCCAAGAATTAATCCTAAAGCAGGCACAAGGGGGCATTGATTACAAGGCAAGTTAAGCTTGAGTAGATTTTCTCAGCTATACTCATGAGTCAAAACCGAGCTTGAATCAATTGGGCTCTAGTCAATTTTAGTCTGACTCCCCTCGAGTAATCTTCAGCTTAGTTAATTCATTTATCACTCATAACTTGGTATTGTGATTGCAATCAAATAATCTCTGGTAAGTAATAAAGAGATATATTAGAAAGACACGAAGGGGTGATCACCCATATATCCAAAAATGAAGAGTCAATAATCTTTAGGGGGGGGGGGGGGGGGGGGGGGGGGGGGGGGGGGGGGGGGGGGGGGGGGGGGGGGGGGGGGGGGGGGGGGGGGGGGGGGGGGGGGGGGGGGGGGGGGGGGGGGGGGGGGGGGGGTTTGGGTTTTTTCTTTTTTTTTTTTCCCCCCATTTGTTTGTAGATAAATTGTCCAATGAAGTGGCAACAAATTTTCAAACTTAATCAAAGTGATTATTTTAAATTTGTTGAAGATACACGTGTGTTAGTTTAAAACGTTAAGTCCACTTTCTGAAATGCACTTTTGCTGTCTCCCACATATATGAAAGAATTAGCAAGCACATTGCAAACTACAAATTTTTCTGCCACAGTGCCACTGCATTTCCTGGACAGGAGGGAGGTTTCCACAAACAGTACTTCACAAAAGCACAAGTGTGACCATGTGTAACACATTAAATTTCAAGCAACAAATATTTAGCTCTAAGCATGATCTTCTATGACAGCAAAAATTTAGCAAACTTACCAAACCGCCAAAAATATAGCCAATTGCATATCCAACTGGTATACACATGTAAAAAAATCCAAGCCATGCTGTTCTCTGCACAACAAAATACAAAGCAATCAGAAACACAGTTTGATTGATCATGTTGCAGTTACATGGTCAGGGTTCAGGGTTCAGGGTTCAGGGAAGAAAGACTAACGCAATCATATATGGGCAGTGGGAGCAGGGCAGAAACACGTGAAAGTTGAAACTGATAGCTATAAACTCATAACTCTTCAGTAGTCCAGAGTAACTGGAAAATTAATGGACGACGAAACCCCACCAATGCTATATGATCATAAAAGGTTGCAGCAAGACAATGAGATTTGAAGATAGGAGCCATCTTAATTCATTCATGCTACCCCTAATAGAATCTAATTACTAATGCATGCATTTTCAGAATACAAGATATTATATGGTCCAATTCTACGCTGTCCTCAACTCCTCCAGAACGGGAGGAGAGAGGAGAAACAGGATACCTGAGTATCAGGGGCATTATCATCGATGAAGGGGGCTGCAAGACTGATAAATGACGCCTCACCTACACCAACAAGCCTAAGAAAGAGAAAATCCTATGAGTAACAATTCGAAAATTAAAAAAAGGGGGAATAGCCAGCTTTGACTTACATTCGGAAAATGGATATGGACCAGAAATCCCACGAGCACCCACAGCCAACTATAGCAATAGTCCAGACTAGCAATCCGACTCCAATCAATCGAAACGGATTCACACTGCAAAGACAACAAAAAAAGCATATAGAGTCGTCACACTCACAGTCGTCATGACATCCCAGTACATTTAATCTTTAGATCTTCACATTAATTGATTGCTGCAATAGATATAGAAAGGTAAGCTCATTGTCCTTCAGCTAACTTGAATCTATACTGGTATCTGCAAACCAATCCCAAAAAATAAAATTTCACATAAAAGATCCGGCTTTTTCTGGATTTTAATACTGCGAATGACTTGGATAACCAGATAGAAGTGCCTAGAGTGCATCTGGTCTGCAGTAGAAATATTGGAAGTACCAGGCAGAATTCACTTCTTCTAAAATCAGCCCAGAAGTCCAGACCACATTCTACGTGAAAAATAAATACAAATTGATTTTAAAGCTGAACATGTAATTACACACCTCTTTGCTAATGTAGCAAATATTGGGGAGGCAATAAGGAGTCCAACCATGAAAGCTGATGATAGCACACCATCTTGAAAATTGCTCAAGTTGAATTGGCCCCTAGATACATTAAGCACAACAATAAGATCAAATTATGAGGACACAAGAAAAAAAAAGTTAAATCAGTAGAGATGGCTAACAAATTTCCATACACAAACAGGATATGTTCCAAAGATACACAGACACACGGTGAATAAGTAACACAAACAAGAAGACAGAAATAGCCAAATGCCTCTAATCTATAATATGTGCATAGGACAAAATCAAAGAACAGGGACAATAATGAGACAACTTAAAGGAAATGACGGAGATATTTATTGAATAGATAAATGACAAAATAGACATTTACTTAAGGATGCAAATGTGCAAAACTGTGAAGATAATCACAACTGTGCCCAGTCCCATGTTCATGTTGACTGTTATTATTTGATCATTTTTGCAACTATTCACTATTCTGGCAGCATTTAGAACTCCAACAGCTAGTATAGTACAAAATTCAGGAGACCATTTGTACCATATTATCATTTTAAATATCCGACTCCAATTTTAGCAACTACTGTCCTCGTCCTGGCCCGACACCCCGGGGAAAAACTATGAGATTTATTTAGCCAGAAAATACAAAAGAAGAAAAAGATTCTCAACTCAGAAGAATTTGGAGCACCCTCTTAGGAATGTCCCATATATTTGTCAATGTTAACTTGCAACGGATGCCAATGATTGATGTACCAGTGAACTGGACTAGAAAGAAGATTATCAATGATGTCTCACCTTAAATTTTCCTTATAAATTATCTAATAATAACGACATTGAGTCGTAATATCCTGAACTCTGAAGCAAAATATAGAAAGATAGAAGACAAATATTCAGTTCACAGAGCTTACTGAATGCCACTGCCACCAGAGCATATGCCACCCTCACATGTCTGGCGTTCACCATTCACACCATTGCTAGCAATCGCTCCTCGATCCAAATAGTTTATCAAGTTGATGACACAAAATAATGCCAGTAACCTGTATAAAACACACAATGAGCTCTAACCACATAGAAATCTGCAATCTACCCAATAATCAAACACCACAAAAGAAAAACACAATCACCATAAACACTAAACCCAAATTCAAGCAACAACAGCCAGTGATCAAACTTGTTTACCCAACATCAACTCAACCCTAATTAGGCTAATTTCCTCATAATCCATCATTTTTCCCACAACTAAAATTGCATTTATAAAATCATTCACAATTTGACAAAATGAACAACCCACATATAATAATTTACTCAAGACAAA
Source organism: Beta corolliflora (assembly GCA_947648045.1). NCBI lineage: Eukaryota > Viridiplantae > Streptophyta > Magnoliopsida > Caryophyllales > Amaranthaceae > Beta > Beta corolliflora. The sequence continues at coordinate 26,091 of CANSZD010000357.1, read as the reverse complement.
GAATTCTGCCATGATGCAAACACCCATCAAAGAACATCATATCAAAAAATCAAAACAGATGAAGAAAAACATACCCAGTTGCCCAAATCACAAATCTTTCCAACAAAAACAAGCAAATAAACCAAATCAAACTCCCATAAAAATCAAAAAATCATAACAACACAGAGTCAAACACCCAGAAAAATTAAGAGAGAAAGAGAATAAAAAGTAGAAGGATAAGAAGAAATGACAAAAAAAAAGTTACCTTTTTGGAGTAAACCATGAAGGTTGAATAGCAGAATCTCTGATCTCAGAAAACCCCATTTTTTTTTCTTCTTCAGTTTTTGTTTCTTCCCCAGTAACAGCAACAACAACAACTGAAGATTTCTTTGAATCTTCTTCTGCTGGTTTTACTTGTTCTTCTCCCATCTATGAAATAACCCCACCAAACAAAACCCAAAAAAAAACAAAAAAAAAAAGTAAAAATTCTCAATTTTTTTTTGTTTTTTATTGTTCTCAGAAATTGACTTCTCACTTCTAAGTGATTCTGAATCACGCAATGTGATGTAAATGGTATGGGTTTGAAGCAATAAACAGAGCAAAAAAATATTAAAAATATCACCTTTTTTTATTATTTTGGTTAAAAAATGGAAATTTTATCTCTTTAAAAGTTTACTAAGATTAGATTTTTAAAGATTTTGTTTCTCACTCATCTTTTAGCTTTGCTGTCATTGTTGATCCCACAACAGGCGTCATCTTATTGGTTGATTGCTTTTTTTGAAAAAAAAGTTTGTTAAAATTCAATTTTTTTCAACTATCTTTTGTTAAATATTGAAGATAATAATCCTAGTAAAGGCAAGAATAAATGAATAATTGACGTGGGTAGAAAATTAGAGAAGTGAACAGATGATTAGTTGAATTTTGGTAAATTTGATATAGTATTTGGAATCTTTTACTATTTATAAATCAAACGCGTCATATAGGATTATTATAGATTTATAATTGATTGATTTTTGAGAATTTTTTGAAGGAGATTAATGATTGATTGTATTCACGTGTAACTTTAGTCATGTTAAAGTTTCATCTTTCATGTGGCATGGGACCATTTGGCCCATTTTTTTATCCATTCCATTTTTAAAAGCCCGATATCAAAATATTGGTTTACTCATTTTTTTTAAGAATCGTCCATTAGATTTAGTTACAAAAATAACTTTTCCAGTAATTAGCACTAGTCGGTTTAAAAAATAACAAAATAAACTATATTCAATCCTCAAAAGTTTACCTCAAATAATATTTATAAATTTTTCCAAAAAACACTACAAAACCAAAATTCAATTACTACTTCACCAAACACAACTTTTCACCATTATTGCAGAGTTACTTGACCAGCTTAGTATGGAGTATGCAAGGATGATATGTCAAATCGTTTGGTGATGAACAAGAGAAAGATATGTATTCTTACTTATTTCTCAGCTTGAAAAGAAATCAGTAAAATTAAGTTTAGTTAAGTAAAAATAAGTTCAATGTTGTTTAGTTCAAATTAGTAAATTATATAAGTGAAAATAATAGAGAATCTATAAGCTAGAGGTGTTGTTATGAGTTTAAGTACTTCATCTCCCCCAAATTAGTTGTAGGATCACATATGTACTGATAAGGTCGAAATTGCAGTACTATAATATTACTCCATCTACTCAAAAGAATGTACCGAAATTTTATGGTCTCTAATGCACATGTTTGATCATACATATTAACATATATATATATTCATCACGTGTATCAAAAAAAGCTTGCAAATGTGGGTTAAAAAGTCAGATTAAATGTCTAATTGAAAACAGGAGATATATGTAGAAGTCAACATCTATGGTAAGAATATTGTTTTTGTAGGTTATATTTAGCTCCATATTAGGCAAAAAGTAGGAGCAACTGCCAACTAGCAATTAAACTATATTAATGCACCAAAAAGTTGGTGTGAAAATTAAATTTCAAGTTCATCTTTGAATTTCTTTAGTAGTTAGCTCTTCACCTTTTTAAGGTAGATAGATAATATTGTATACCCTTTTTATTTATTAGATCTTTTACAAGTTGCCAAGTAGGTTTGATGGCATAAAAGGGAGAGATTAATACACCATAGTCGGGGGTGTGGAGTGTTACGTTCACACACAAAGACAAAAGTTAATTTGTATGAACATATTGTAAAATTTACCCCCAAAAGAAAGACAGTAAACCATGATATGGAGTAAAATGTCATTATTTACATAAAAAATATAGTGTCCAAAAAATTGTAACTTGTACAAAATCATATTTTGAAGAATATGATATTGACAACTAGTGTAGCAATAAGGGTACATTAATCACACAACATCATGTACAAAAAACTTGTATGAACTTTCACCTCCTGTCATTAGGGGCCTTGTAGGAAAGACTATCACTCTCTTCAATGCCTTCACCTTTCATCACTGAATTGTTCCCACTGTCCATGTCCGAATAAGGGACGACTTCATCCTCCATGTCTGGAACCTCACCTTCACTCAATTGATCTGATTCAGATAAGTTATCCTCGGTTCCCGCAACTCCTGTTGTTCTTGTATTGATTATATCTGCAACTCGAAACTTTTCGAGACAAAAAAAACTAAGTTCAGGATTGATATTTGGAGCTTCAATATTAAGTCGAGAAAAGAATAACTAGGGTGTATCTTATAAGACGTGCAAGGATGCAATTATACTATTTCATTATCTCCTGAAAAATTAAGCATCACAGACAAAAACACTTTGACTGTCCTTTTTTTGTATTTCATTCGGAAATATGGCAACCCACAGGGAAACCTTAGTCTTTTAGACTAATAATTGCGAGCTTTTCAATAGAAACCAATAATACCCACCTTGGAGGTGATGAGAATTGAAACCAAGAGATTGAGAATAATTCTCTTAAAAATGGAAAACATTTTCCTTTTCTCTTGCAATTTTCTTCTAAGGACCTAACTAAAGAAAATTAATTTTCAATTGTAGTTTCTCTGGGGAGATATTCATGAAAAATCATCAACTATCCAATCAAATAAAAAAGCCTAAAAGAAGAAATATGTCACAAAGAGGTTACCTGTGCAGGCTCCATCGCGCTGTATTCCTGATCATCTGTTTTGTTTACTGTGTCTTGAGCTTGAATCTCCATGGAATTTCGAACAAGCTGACTCAAGAAGTCTACATCATCAGACATCACACCAAATCCTTTAAGAAGTTTTGAGCCGAGCTGCAAACTTGTCTGCTCATAGATAAACAATTAACTAGTACCATGTTACACTCTTGGGAAGCAAATAAGCCCGACAATCCAACTGCCATAACAACACAGAAAGTTACCTCTGCATTTTCAATAATTGCGTCATTTGCACCTGATTTCTTCAAATCCAACAGATGCTTAAGATCTTGGGCTCTAGCATATATTGGGACCTGTTTTGTAAAATCTTTGTCAAGTCAAGATCTGCAATTGTACATTGTTTAAACAACTTCCTCCATTGTTCAACAGTACATTGTCTAAACAACTCCCTCCATTTCATAATAGTTGCAATATTTGCTTTTTAGAGTGGCCGTCAATTAGTTTGGTTGCTAAAGTTATAGTAATTTGTAACTAAAGATAGCAATAGTGAAAAGTGTGCGTTAGAGATCATAAAAAAATAAAGTTGGAACTATTGTGAGAGGGAGGAAATATCTCTTTTATTGTTTAAAATCAAACACAGAGAGCCTATAGGAAGGTATCATAATCTCACGGCAAAGCTTTGCCTTCACAGTGCACATCATTTGGACATCAAAGTTAAACTTACGAGTAAAATATTATTAAGATAGCAATGAGTAATTACCGATGGAAAGGTGAGTCGGACGCTTTTAACTGCTTCAATAGTCTTGTTCTTTTCAGGATACATTACTAAGACAGCTTTAGGAGAAGATATGCCAGCAGACTGCAAAACTGTTGGTCTAGATCCATCACCATATACGACTGGAAACCCGAGTTTCTTTGCTCTCTGTTTAAAAGAAGAAAAAAGCAACTTTAGAAGTAGCTAGGTAATACCCGAGCGATATTCATTACTTGATTATTTTGTATAAGAAAGCTAATACAATACTATTATAAGAATTAGACTGTTAAAAAGGTCATTAGTAAGTAGAAACACTTTGTGGGTGAGACTTCATTCCATTTGGAAATCTATTATACAAACTAAAGGGGGTTCAAATCGATGCTTCAAACTAAAAGGACTTCATTTTTAATGCCATCATTCATTAAGGATTGATACAATTATACATGCATATAGTTGACTTTTAGTTGTACCTAGTAGAACCTTTCAACATATAAACTTGATGACTTTATGAGGAACTTTGGCGGGTTTGGGAGAGAATCAAAAGCAGTGACTATTTTTTTCCTTTTAGGAGGGGAGGGGGGGCACATCATTCTTCCCTTATTACTACTGTAGCTGTATAAATGTCTTGAAACCAACCTCGACAACAGCAGGATTAAGATCAAAAGCAACATATGGCCAACCCGAAGCTTCACCATCTGCACCAGATGCCAATGGAGCTGACAAAAGATTTGCAAGGACCTGTAGTTGCAGTCACAAATAGCAATGAGAATGCTAATTGTGTTGGTCAACTTGCCAACTTCTTTTTGATGATTTGTGGGAACCCTACCTGACCCATTTGTCCAAATCCAAGAATAACCACTGGTTCACTAACGTCATAGTTCGGCCTCTCTACAGCTTTCTGTCCATTATAATTCAAAAATGCTCACAAGAATATTCATATAAACATATACAAAGCGGTAAACCACTACGACTCAGATTAATACTTTCTCTAGGGAAGTATAATGGCATAGATGGACTGCATTGTTCTGAGACTTTCTCATAAGATTACATTAGATATCCTGCATTTGCTTCCTCTTGACTACTAAAAATCAATTTCCCAATTAGATCATTAATAAGTTTGTATTTCTTTTCAAACTACCACAGCATTTCTGTTAATATATCTAAACAATGTGGTCTAGTGTATCTGCTTAAATATAGGAGAATTGTGAGTCACAACTTCTTGATTTATTTATGTTCTAGCAAGACAATTCTTTATTAATGTCCATTTTTATGTGTATAACTTTCAGAAAGATGTTCCAGTTTACTTCTTTCGGATGGTTGGGAGTTTGTTCCAACAAATATTAGGTCTTTCACAGTCTCTTTTAGAGAAACCTTATAATTTTCCTCTAAGAAAAGGTAAGCAGGCATTTTTTTATATATCAAACTAACATATACTTACAGTGCCTGTTTCGAATTTTTCAGCAACAAAATCAGCAGCTTGCCGTCCAAGTTCATTTAGCAAAGGTGTCAGTGCCATTGACAGCACAACAACAATTATGAGAAGTTTGTTGAGTTCAAGCGGTAATACTCCCAGTCTGATTCCATGAAGTCTCATCAGAAAACAGAGAGAGAAAACAAAAGTGCATAAAAAAGGTGAGTTGCAGTATATGCATAACTTGCCTATTTGCAAGAGAGAAAACCACAAATGCAAATTCACCTCCTTGTGAAAGAAGAAATCCAATTCTTATGCTTTCTTTCAAGGATAGTCCGACCCGAGGGCCTACAGCTGTTATTATCATTGTCTTAATAGCAATCAGGCCACCCAGGAGAGTGAGAACATTGGGCCATTCTCGGAGAAGAAGCTGCAGAGAAAAATGAAGAACTTATAGACATCAACACTCTAATTATAATTAAATCTACAAATGTAATCATTATAATCTGTTATGCATGCCCATAATTTCATGAAGATAGTACAACAGCTTGACAACTCTGTATATGGCAGGTGCCAAGACCCAAGGCCATCCCGCGTCATATTCCATGAAGAAGGCTCGAAGTGGAACGAATAATAATTTCCCACAAAAATCAGGAGAAACAGCACAATAAATTCTACAACCCAAAAACATGTGATGAATGAAAAAGAATATGAACGAGTGTGCCTTGCACAGTTGCATAGTGATAGCACTAGTAAAATTTACACATGCACACTGAATCATCTATTAGTTTTTATTTCTAGACTTCAAACTTGAAAGACTTGAATTTAAGCGAAATGAAAATAAAGAAAAGAGAAAAAAGAAAAAGAGAGGAAAGCCAAGGCATGGTACAAAACAGATTAGGAGTTCAACCAGTATACCTACTCACCATGAAACAAAGAGAAACACGATGGAAAGATAGGGAGCAACACAGCAAATTAAGAAAAAGGGCAGAAAGGCGGAGGCAGGAAGGAAGCAAACAAGAGAGAATGATAGAGGGATCAGAAGATATCCATGGCTGATAAAAAAAATTTAACAAGAAATATCAAGGATTCTAGGATAAACCCACTTGATTAAGAGTTCAAAGAAGCCACTATTCGAGCCCATTGATAATTTTAAAGCCTTCACATTACCATTAATAGAATGGAAGAAGTGGAAAGAAACCCTTTTTTTTATTCTAAAAGATGAACACCAAAACCTAGTATAATTTTTTTTAAGAACACAACTATGACTTGATGAGTACCTGCGTATCAATAGAAGTTCCTGTGGTCACAAAGAACAATCCAAGAAGTAAACCCCGAAATGGTCTTATATCAGCTTCAATTTGTGTCCGGTAATTTGTTTCAGCCAATATGGCACCCGCCAAAAAAGCTCCAAGCTGAAGAGTTGCAATTTACAAATGCAAGCAATGAGGAAAAAAGTAAACGTGAGTTGAGTGAAGGATACTCAGTGCTTTTAACTATTCCCATGTCAAATGAAAGGCATTAGAACCGTGTCACTGAAGCCAAGCTTTTGCGTAACAAGTGAAGTCCCAGCAACTGTAAGCAAGCAGAGAGCAATGAAAGCTTCTGAGCTCCTTGTTTCTGCAACAACCTAATAATATGTCACACTGAAGATTTAGAGTAGATAATACAACTACCTAGACGCTTAAATAAACTATTTTAAATCTACCTCAAAGACACGCCTCAGGAAGAATTTCCCTCCAAGAGAGAGCAATCCAAGTCCACCTAAAGCTTTTAGACTTTCCTTGACAAGCATTGGCCAAATGCTTTGCTCTCCTATATTCTTCAGAGAACACCAAAATTTATGTTAGTACCATATGATCTCAATTTGGTAGTCAAAAAAAACTGATAATATTCAGCGAGAAGTTGGAATTCCATTGAAAGCTTGAGGAAAGGGGAAGAAGAACAGAAAAATAAACAAAGACAATGGAATAACGGCAGCATGAAAGGGCACCTCCCCCTTCCACTTATTTATCAAAAAGAAACTATTATTGGAAATGAGTATATCCAGCTATTGGAAGAGGCACACAAACAGTACTACCTCATGTACCTCAACCCACACCCACCACCCACCACCCAAACGAATGATGTTTAGTTGATCATAATTACCCTCTTCTAATTCTTATCTCAGGGGGAACAATAATTAAGTAATATTTTGCAAGATACACATTCCATATTACCCTTGCACTTCATTGCAAACCATAACTATAAGGACTGAGGAAGCAACATAATAATTTGTCTCATGAGACCACGACCCTGCATGCAGAGGGACCCACACTGCATCATATTTTTGTTGTTATTGGGTGTCAGCCTGTCAAGTAGCATGGTACACTACAATAGCAGGAGAGAATAGTTGGCAGTGATAATTGACTGTGATCATCATTATATAACCATCCCATCCATCTCTGGGCATCTGGAGAACCAGTACGAGGGCGACTCTTTATTTAGCCTAGAGACAAGTTTCCTAGTTCCACAAAACCAGTAACTATCAAAGTCTTAACTACACATGAGACTTTTCTGCCAGATACCCATCAACATATAGATAACACTGGAATAATCAATTAACCGACAAAAGAACCTAAGACTGTTTTCTTTCTCTGCAACACGGATAAAGATAATCGGTTCCATACTGAGGAGTATCGTCTACCTGGCTCTCAAGCACTGGGAGTACCACCAAGAGAGGGACAACAGCTATATCCTGCAAAGATGACAATTTTATGATATAGGGTTAATAATCGAGAAACCTACTTAAAGTTTCATTTTCGGGGAAACTCCGATTTATATCCACAAGAAAAGGATAAGATTACAGACAATTGCTAGAAAGCATTTCATAAACGATAATCAGTTTAAACTCTGAAACCATAAGAGAATGATCATGAGAAAATTTATAAGTAACTTATGGAACAGTAACCTGGACATATGAGTATTAACCTGTAGCAGAAGAATGCCCAAAGTAGCCGATCCAAATCTTGTTGGAAGCTCGCCCTTCTCAGCAAGAAGCTAAAAAGACATGTGACGTGATGTAAGTCAAAACTTCATAGCAATCTTTACTTGGTATTAACTAAGTAATGAACCAATGCGCCTAAGAAGTTGTAGAGTTTGATTTCCAACTACCTGTAAAACAAAGGCTGAAGACGACAATGATAATGCAGCACCTATGACTATGGCCTCATCAACACTCCTGATATTAACCTGTAAGTGACTCAAAAATACAGAAGCACCTTCAGCAACAAGAATAAAGGTAACATAACAAATTCAAATGAAGTAGAGTTCTCAGTAACTTAAACATGCACTATGTCTTCTTGAAAGAGATTCTCACTAAACATGCATGTCATTATCTAGAAGCAGTGGATTCAGGTAACTTTTCTAGTTTCATTTGTAAGGTTTGCTCATCGTTAAACTACCTTTTGAAAATTACTTGGTAATCTTTATTAATTGAATGTCACTTTCTATCTTCTATCATAAATCATTCCTATTATGCTTAATGTTCATACTAAATATAGTGTGTGGACTTAAAACGATATCGTAGCCAAAAAAAGTTGAACTTGTGTTATTCAAGAATTCAGGGACAGATAGTTGACTATATGTTTTTAGGTGTATGTGTGAGTACAAGGTTGCTAGCTTCAGGAGTTCTCATATGCTGTGATCAGCTTTTCATCTCATATCTGGAATTTAGTTATTAACAGGTGAGTAACGACCCACCAAGGGAAAAAAAAAGGTAGTCATAAGATATTAACAGAACGTGTCTACTGATCGCACTATTCCTCAACAGTTGCACCAAGAAATGTAGCCAGAAAACAAGAGAATGCCAAGAAACTAGATCGGAGAAGGATTAGATCCACATTAAGACACGTTCAGATGGGAAAAGACGTAAAGACCCTTCAAAGTTCAAACATAAAGAGGAACCGTTATGCCAACTAATGATAATTCAGTCAAAATCTTCCAATAGTAGCTGCATATAATTGACACTTAACAAGATAAAATGAAATCAAACTGTGAACCCCGAGCAAAACTTCAATAGAGTAAATTACATACCAGATCAGATCGTGAATGAAACAAAAACTGCAAAATTTTTGTCCCAAGTGCCTCATTTGGAGGAAGCTCAAATGCTGTGAAAGCAAGTGTGGACAAAAGAACCTGAAAGGGATAGAAAATGAATCCAAACACAGTAACATTGGTATGCTTATAACCACACAAGCCGAATTACAAAAGCCAGCTTTTTCAACATGTAGAATTAGGCTAAACCACTGGAAACGTGCCACAATCAAGAGAGTCTAGGCTATGTCAAACTCTTTCGGATAGAGCTTTCTACACGTAAGTAATTACCAATTCATATGTGCTGGTGAAGCACACAAATTGTAAGGTAGTGTACAAAATTTTCATTCTAGGGTTATTTCACCAAAAGTCTAGCCTTTTTCCTCCTCATTTTTTTGTTTTTACCCATGACAATGAAGTTAGAGGCACAAAGCATATGCGACTATGCGCTATTCAAGAAGTAGCAGCCTCGCCTTCTATGATTCTAATAGCTTAGGTCTTTAACATCACCCAGCACCAACTTCAGCACATTCTTTAAAAATTGGCATCTACTAGTATTGGGAAAAAACTTTATCTACTCAGTTGGGTAGATAGCGCACTAGAGATAAAAATTAATATGTAGAGTAATCCAACTCATTAATCTAGATCCATTATTATCTAGTGGGTTAAATACCCACTGGGTATATGTAGGATTGCTCCTAGTTTCCACTTTCCAGTAGTTAGCACTTAGCAGGGAATAATGACAAACCACATCAAATTTAAACCTGAATATGTACAAGAAACTATGTAGTCTTATGTATCGGAAACAATGAATATCCTTTGAAGTTCAAACTGCTATCGATGTCAGTGAAGTTTAATCTAATCTAATAAATATAGAGGTGGAGACTCAGTCCTGAAGATATATGATGAAATCCACCCAATTGAACTCATCACATGTGCATCGACATCAATCTGAACTACTTAAGTAGAGTAAGAGGGGATCAGTTTGCAGTACCCTTGCAATAAGAGAGAGGCTACTTCTATCTGAACCCTCTCTTATCCAACCAAAAGAGAAGGGAAAGAAAATATATGATACCTTGATTTAAAAAAAGAAGACAAGCTGCTACTTCAAATACGAATAATAACACATAATGACAATGTTTAAAGCCTCTAAACAGAGAAAGATAACAAATCCATGTAAGAGTTATAAAAATGCCACTATTTTGCACAAGATGTACCTGAGGCAATCCAATGCCGAAAGCGAATTTAGCAAGAGCCTTTAAACGTGCAAGTGAAAGCTCCAATCCCATCTCAAAAAGCTGGAAACAGCAAACAGAAGTGAACGAACGAAGGTCCACATGAAAGTTCCAAACATAGAAAATTGTCTAGAAAAAGCAGCAATACCAATTGCATGCTTCTTTGCAGCTATTAAAAGATTTGAACTAACATCTATTTATCGTAAAGGCTATGACACATAAGGCTCAAAAGTTTTATAGCTATTGAAAGATCTGCATAAACTAAAATGCTGAACAGCAGTTACATTATTCACGCAGTTTTATAGTTATTTGAAGCAGCATCCCTAAACATAAATTAAAGACATGATAGAAAATGGAATCCTTAAGCAGAGAAAACAAACCATACCAGAAAAAGGATACCCCACTCTGAGAGAATCTTAACATCAGTAAGATTTCTTATAAGGCCAAATTGATTTAGAACAACACCAGCAAAAAAGAATCCAAGTATCTGCAAGGAAAAGACATGACTTTAAGCATTCTAGAAGCAGAAACTTTCCAGCTGACATGGGCACAGCAAACAAGCAACTCTTGCAGGTGTTCCATATATATTACCAAGTAATGCGAATCACAAACTGGGCAAGCTGCATCTAGATGCTTAAGATGCACCTAATAAATCCGAGATCTAAACAAAGATCACTGCACGATCTTGCAGATCCCTTAAGACTTTCGGTAGACAACTAGACATGAAAGAAAAATAAAACGTAAAATGATGGAAAACATTGGTCAACTAGAGAAAAAGGCTACACTTTCAAGCTGCAGCAACAAAAAAAACTCCGTAAAATGAAGGAGAACATCTATTGGTCGGGATATTTCATGTTTGTCTGAGTGCCGTAAGTCCAGCTAAAGTGTGACATTTTCAATGATGATGGTAAATGCAGGAATTCCGTAGAAAAGAATATAGAAACGTCAGATAAAGTCAGAGACTGAAAAAGTATTAAAATGTCTTACAGGGCTAGCTTTTAAAGTTCTAAATGCAGGAACAATGATGACGGTAACAACCAAAAATGTCAAGGTATCCATCCCCAAGTCATTAATGACATCAACCGCACTGGCTACATCGACCACAGCATGCAACTGAAATCTCTTGCTGTCACCTGATCTAAAGCCCGAGAAGGATAACTTTCTATGACTAAAAGATGCTGAAACTGATGTTGACAATTTGTCCCAAACACTCCTTCTAACATAAGCTTCTTGTAACCTTGAATATATCCTGTTTGAGGGCAGATGAACCAGGCGATCCCTGGAAGATAATAAATGAAAAGAACACCTACGAAGACTTGACATTTTATGGGAGGAGGTCTTTTTGAAAATGTTCCTATATGTGACCTCAGAACCCTGCAAGTATATAAGAAAAAAAAATTAGTTAAAAATACAGGTTCATACTTGAGCACAGAAACATCTTCTAAGTGCACTCCATCATTATTCTGATACACCTTTCAACTGATTATCAAACACTGAAAGATCCATACTAATTCCAATATACTTTTTGACAGATAATCAAATATCTTGCAAGTGCACTCGACTACTTTCCCTTTTTATACTTATCTGCTTTTCAGCTGAGGAGAAGATAGGCATCAAAATTTCATCAATATATGATTCAATATCAAAACTGGCAAAATGTTTTTCCTCCTGTGTTCATTGAAAGGATGTTTCATAGTTCATACTAATGTGGACAACTTTCTCTACAAATGTAACATCTGCCCCCTTAAAATTATATCAGGGAGACGCCCATTGAGTCTCTGAATGGAAGGTAAATCACAGTTTCTGCGGTGTCCAAAGGTGCGACAGATGTTAAACCACATGTCTTAGTCTCCATTCTCTGATATCACAAAACAATCGTCATCTTTCCAAAAAAATTAACATGTTTAGTACATTCGTCAGAGTAATCAAAACAGGTTCCACTATCCCATTTTGGCTAGTTTGAAGCAGAAGTTCAGGTTCCATAGAAATACAGCACATTGCTTCACTGAACCATATTATAACATGAAACGCTATATTATCCATAAGCATGAATTGTATCTCACAATGCATAGAAAATGAGGTATTGGCTTAGTGGTAAAGACCAAGATATTGCCGTATTGGTACTTATCTCTCCGATTGGATTCCCCTTCACCTATTGTAAACATCACAAGGGTTTTCGTGCCACATACTGACCATGATAATTATTCAAAATACATAGTATCACATATTCACATAACATAGTACTCCCTCTGTATTCTTTTATGTTTCTCACTTGGAATCTTGACACTATTCACAATTAAAGAGAATCTTCTAAATTTTTTAAATATATGAAAAAATATAGTCATGTGAGGTCTTATTTGATTCGTCTTTTACTAATATTTGATTCGTCTTTTAAGGTCCAATAAGTGTATTGGCAAACGCGCATACTTACAGTAGGAAAGATAAACATTGAATTAACTAAGCAACCCTCATAACTAAGCAGTATTTAATTACACCGATCGATGCGTGATTTTGTCATTAATTCCTAAACTAACACCATTACAGAAAATATATATATCAAAACTGTATATCCAAAGAACCCAATTCAGCATTATATTGCAGCAAATTATGGTATTAACATACTTTATATCATTACCCCCATGCACAATTTGATTCAGTCCACTATAAAAATTCAAACTTTATAAAAAAAAATGCAATTTTAACTTACTTGAAAATGAGGAATGCAATTTACTCCATCTTATTAACAAAACTACAATTCCAATCCAATTCACCACAAAACCAAAAGCAGCCAAAAATTTGTAAAGAAAGTGTATTAAATTTTTAATACCTTGAAACAATGGGAAAAGACCATAGAATCCGCCATAATTCCAATAAGAGATTATAAGGGGCAAAAATGCAAAATGATCAAATCATTTTGTACCCAATTTCAAGTAAATTACTTAGACTTGAACTTTGCAAAAAATAAGCAACTGTGTATTGTAAATATTTTATTTTTGTGGAGAGTTTGTGGGAGGAGAGAGAAAGAGAAGTGAGAAGAAGTGGAGAATCCACGGTGGGCAGTGTGTGGAGTGTTGTTGTACAACATTTTCAAGGTTGAACTGCAACCAGAGATTACAGTTTGTTCCAGTGAAAGGGCCTACGTGGCTCTGTTAACATCAGCTTCTTTGTTATCCTTTCACATTTCTCATGCTCATTTCTCAAAATTCATCATCTTTTGTCTATTTGTCTTAGGTTTCCACATGCCTAAATATAGGAGTAATATACCACCATTTTTTTTTTTTTTTTTATTTTTAATTTTTCTTTTTAGATGAGAGAAGAAAAAAGATTAATAAATAAAAAAAAAAGAGAATAATAAAAAAGGTAAAAATGAAAAAATAAAAATTTTAAAAAAAATATTAAAATTTTAAAAAATTTTAAAAGTATAAAGAAAAAAAAAAAAAATTTTTTTTTTTTATTAAAAAAAAAAAAAAAAAAAAAAATGTATAAAAAAAAAAAAGAGAAAAAAAAAAAAGTGTTAAAAAAAAAAAAAGGAGGTAGTATTTATAAGCGACGAATATAAAATTACACAGGAAAAATATAAGAAATTGTAGGGAATGATTTATGAACTGGAAAATATAAAAGTCGTTTAAACAAGGCTCATCAAGACTTTTGCATACTCATGAACCTATACATAAACACTAGTATTACTTTTGGAAAAAAAAGAAGCACGAACATTGTATGATGAGCGGCTATTACTTGAAATTGAAAATATAGCATCTAACCTTACGCATACACGCATTAATTTACACAATGGTATTTTGGTTAATTAATAATGTTTTAGGCATTGAACTTGTTAGCTAAATCGAAATTACATTAAGGGTGTTTGTAGATACTTAGATGGTTATCTTTCCTTTTTCTTTTCCGAAATTTGGATTGCTACCCTGGAAACATGTCGTTGGTTAACGTTAAAAATTCAAACTTTAGTTTCAAAACATTGCATATGCTCTAAGTTTTTAAACATTGTAACATTGATACGTTTAGAGATAGAAAAACACGCATCTTTCACTTAATCCATGTGTCTTCTATAAGAGAGAAATATATCCAATTAATCCATGGAAAATCACGCATCTTTCACTTAATCCATGAGTAAATTGTAGCTACAAAAAAATGAATTTGATCTATTAGAAGACCCATTTATTTCAAGAGATAGGTAAGTTGATATATAGAAGTTCCATTATTCGCTTCGGAAAAATGAACTTGTGGACATTGATATGATACCACCTCATCTCATTTCATGCTCATGTTCATAGGATTATACTCAAAAAAGATCATCTCACCAGAAGAAAATCAAAGTCGTTAATCAGTCACATACAGTTTGAAAACCACAATATACAGTATACACAATGAGACTGCTTTTGCAACAAAGAGGTCTTGGTGAAATGAAATCACAAGACAGAGTAAAAGTTTACACTTATTCAAGACCAGATAAAAGGACTTCGGGGACGACGTTGCCTAAACACCAGATATCAGAGGTTATAGAATAGCCAACACTCTCACTTTGGAGGCACAAACTTCAGTGAGATGCTGTTGACACAGTGGCGCTCGTCTGTAGGGGTTGGAAATCCTTCACCTTTGAAAACATGACCAAGATGTCCACCACATGCTGTACAAGTAATCTCAATCCTCCTTCCATCGATGTCAGGCTGCAAAACCAATACAGCAATTTAAATCCAAGTTGCAACGTATTTGTAAAGATGACATTGGGCCAGGCCAACCCAGATCATGGCACAACCCAACACGAAAATAGCACAGCACGACACAATACTGCGTGTGTTGGGAAAGAATTTTGAATGGGAAAGCATGGCATGAGACACAGACTTTGATACGGAAAGGCATGGCAAATTCACGACTCTAGAGGCGTGGGCACGACACGACCTAGCATGAGTACGGCTGAGTACCATCATTACGTGTCCGTAATCATTACAGTGAGAAACTGAGAATGAAAAATCACTAATTCATGGTTAAACTAAATAGAATAAGAAGATGCTCACAGTGCGAGTTATGGCTCCAGGAAGTCCCTCATAGAAAGCTGGCCAACCACAGCCAGAGTTGAATTTGGTAGTTGATTTGTAGAGAGGAGTACCACACCCTGCACAAGAATAGATTCCTTCCTCAAAATATTTGTCATATTCTCCTGTTCCTGGGTATCTGCAGTGAACATGTCCACGAGCACATTAAACATGCTAAACAAAGAAGACGGGAGGGGTAAAGGTTTGCAACTCATGTGATTATATATATTTGTCTATGCCACTTAATTACATCAAAATGATTCAATGAAATGTTCAGTCTAAGACTGCATACAAGACTCTAAATGGCCATGACAACTTAAAAATAGGCAGCAGAAAGCAATGCTTCATATTACTACAACTAACCACACTGATAAACATTCTCTTTTCACATGCACAACTGACTGTTGTATTACACTTCAACACGCCAATTTAGAGCAAAAAACTTGCAAACTACCACAAAGACATCTATTCTGGCAAATATCGGAAGCCGAATGCACGTAAGCACTGCGCATAAAACAAAACTCAAACTAATTGAATTCTCTGACTGATGAAGGATCATGAAGTTTTGAACTAGAGTAAATGATATCTCACCATCCAAAGAAAGTTAACAGAACAACCTCTTTAATCAAGAAAAAAAAAACACCAATTCCTTTTCTCACAATCACGGAGGAAAGGAACACGAACAACATTATCATTGTCGGGTATACAACCCCAAATCCATACTCATTTGCTCCTATTCCAGATCACCCTCACCACTTGAGAGGTAATCTTTTCCGCTGGGTGATTGCTGTAAACAGGACAAAAGGCAGCTTGCTTGTTTACGCAGATGACTTAGAATCTAATAAAAACTGCAATGAGTCTTACTGTTCCCAGGTCATATATCAAACCAAAGCAATGATTCAACATGTTTATTCTTCTTTGATTCCTTTTCATGATTCAATCTAATTTATTTTTATAGTGGGTGAATGGAAAGTGAACAGCAATTCTGGCTTTCCCTATCTACTGGTTAAGTGCAACCCAATCACACATAGCTTCCCTAACCATGCAATATTGTTACCAGAAGACTTGCATATTGGTGACCCAGAATGTCAACTCCAGCAGAATTGGACGGAATCTAGGTTGTGCAGGCATGAGGGCAAGCTTTGGAGTCAATAGTAGCACTTCATGTAGCACTAGAACATACTAGAACATTATAGAGGTCATCACAGGATGGTCATGCATCAAGGCATAGCCGTGTCATGATGAAGAGCTCTTATATTCGGGTCATGGAACAGCACAGGTAGATCGCAATGACAAAATCTATTACACTTGCTGCTTTTCTTTCAGGCCAGTATACAGCACAATGGCAAGGTTGTGCTTTGCTTGGATTTTGCAAAAGCAGTTTGGCTTCTCCAGAGATTTTGCATCCCACATAATACTCGCTGTGATTCGAGGAGATTGAAGAGAGAAAATTGAAGGAGATGTTCTCCCTCCTTAATTTTGAGATCAAGGTTTGTGAAAAAGTGCTAACTGCTAAGCATAACATAGAACGCCATTGAGATTGTAACGAAATTCGGCGTATTAAAGTTTCAACATAATCCCAGTCATCATCAAGAACAACTGAAGCTGTTGCCACATAATTCACTCATTGATCAATATTAAAAAGTTTAATTGACTTCATGACCTACTTTCAGACACCAACATTTCTACATTAGCACACAAGTTCTTTTCCCCAAATCTATACAGTAAAACCAGATGAAACACTTGTTTGCACAAAACCCTTCAAATTTACAACACCCATTACTTTACATGGATTTATGCTACAAACTTCCTAACATCAAAAACATTCCAACACAATCAATCATTTTCCTGAAAAAAAAATTTGTTCCAAGTTTATAGCCTCAAAATTGAAAATTCCAAATTGTTCATACCCATGTTAAAATAAATTCATTATCTAAAGGCTAATGTATAGATTATTACAATTACTTCCAAAATCATAATATAATATATAAAAACATAATTAAATAATATTCAAAATTAAATTAAATTGCAAAGCCAAATTAGAGCAATACTCGGTTCCTTTCTGCCTGAGAATACGAAATTGCTCAGGAGAGAGAACAGCACGCCACTCCTCCTCTGATTTCTGAACTGAACCAGGAGCTGCCGCCATTGTTAAAAACCTCAAGCTTTTCTTGTGAAGATGATGATGATGATTATGTAAATTCCCACCAAACCCAGTTGAAAATTTTGTGTGATTAATAGATTTTGATTCCAAAGATCCAAACTTTAATTTGTTTAAGCAAGTGGGTATGGAATATTTTGTGGGATTATTAAGGGAAGAAATCAAATTTTTGGAAGCGAAATTTGGAAAGAGTTTTCTAGTGGAGGTAGTTGTGGTGGTGGAGGTGATGGGTGAAGAAAAGGGTGAGATTTTGATGATATTCAAGCCCATTTTTCTGAAAAGTATTGTTTTAGTTGGATAATCTAATTTTTACTTGCCAATTGCCATATTTGTTTTGCTCAAAAAGTAGCCTTCCAAGATCTTTGGGTTGGGCTAAGACACATAGCTGGCATTGAGATTGTTTAGCACCAAAAAGAACAATCATGTTTGGCACCTCTTATCCAATATGTTTTATTTTTAGCAAAAACAATTATGAAGTTTTCATGATGTGTAATTATGATGAGTAAGTTCCATGTGTAATTATGATGAGTAAGTCCCTCTTCGTTTGTTAAACTGAGTTGAATTGGATTAAATTAAACTAAACTGAACAAAACTAAACAAATTGAATTGAGTTGTACTCAAGTGAGCTGAATTGAACCAAATTAAAATTAGGTAAACTGAACTAAAGTGAGTTAAACTGAAATAGGGCTCAAAAGAATAAGACCTAAGCAGCTAAATGTCGCCCTAGTTTCTCCAAACGTCACTCTAATTAGGATAAAATTACCCCTTCCCTCACATACTCATCACACTTCATCTCTCTCTACTTTCACTCCCCAAAAGTTACAAACTTCACTTTTTATTCAAAATGTGTTCGTCGAAATGTCGAGACACGAGACATGATCATCAGCACCACTGATGTCAGTGAGTTCCTTTTAAACTTTCATAGAAAAGAGCCGGAAGTTCAAACCATGGTCCATAGGTTCTTTACTAGACATCTGGTTCATGGTTCAGACATCTTTTTTGGACGTCCGACCCTTTTCGATGAAGATTTTGGAAAAAGTCACATGTGGCATTGGTTATTTCAAGCGAAGTTGACTTTTCTCGATGATATTGAGTTATTCCATCGACGAGTCACTAGGTGCCCAGACGCAGTGCAGTAGATGTATGGTGGTGGATGTAAGGTGGTGGATGATGATGAAGCTTTAGAGGGAGAGTGTGGTTTCAAGGGGGAGGAGGGGTGAGAGTATGGATGGAAAAGTGTTGAAAAAATATGGTGACGCTTGGAAAAAATAGGTCGGACCTTTAATAACCCTCATTTTTCTCTACACACATACATATTTCTCTTATTTAAATTGTTTTTATGCTAGATTGTTAAATTTTTTCAGTTATAATTAGTTCATGTACTCCTTAAAAGAGTTTCTATTTATATTTTTACAAAGACAAATTTTGTAAATATTGGCTAAAACTTTTCATCAATATATAATAGAAAACAACAGGTGAAGGCTTAGTGGTATTGGTATCACCTCCGATCCGAGAGATCTTGGGATCGAATATCACCCCTTGCAAACAAATATATAATATAAAAATGTAGCCAAGTGTGATCTTGTCAGTTTGCTTTAATGTTTACTTTCAAAAAATCAACTGATTAGAATTTAAAATAATACATAATTAAATATATGAACATTTAAATATGTATTTTAAAAAGTATGCAAAAAGCAAATGAAAAGTCTAAAATGACGAAAAAGGAATTATTGAGATAATATCACAAATGAAGAATTATATTAGGTTGATCCGACTTGATTGTCATATGAAGTGTACGACGACTTCTCAGTCATCCTCGATGCCACAAGCAAATGAAGAGTACCGTCGCAAATTTCATGCATTTAATACTTGAACTCTTGGAATCATTTTCACTAATATGTCATATGTATCATGTGAATTGTGATCATAATAAAGAGTTGCAACTTTTTCCCTTTTAAATGCAAAGAAGCTTTGTAAATAGGGTAAAAGTCAACCTTATTGAAAAGGTGTAAGTGTAACATATACTTCCTTTGTTTAACTTTTTTTAAGTCGAACACTTTGATTTTGCACTTATTCACACACCTCACTTTTGACTTTATTTTTTTACTAATATATAAAAAGAAAAATGATTATATAAAATGTTGTTGGATTTGTTTCAATGAATATTTTCATAATATCAAATTTTTGTAACTTTTATAAATACATAATTAGAGATACTAATGGTCAAAGTTGTGCGTTGACAAACGTGAAAGTCAAACTGTTGCACTTATTTAGAAACGGAGGTTAGTATTATGTATAATTTCATTATTAATTAGTTAAGTCAACTTTTACATTTTAAACTTTTAATTAGTTCTTGTCCCGGGCCATACGCCCCAGATTATTTGCCGACGTGCATTTGAAGTCTTCAAACATAGAAATATTTGTCTTTAAATGATTTTTTCCCATAAAGACCAACATGAGCATTGTATAGTGTAGTTGGTTAGTGCGTTAACATATCAAATGAGAGGTCATGGGTTCGAGTCTTGAAACATACATTTTTATTGTTAAATTTTTTTTAAAATTAATGAGGGGGATATTTTTTTATTTGCGGCGTTTATTTTTTTTTTTTTTTGGGTTTTAGATATATATATAAATTGTGCAATTTCCAGTAGACATAATTAAAAGAATACTTCGTTTCTCCAATTTTACAAGATACCATTTACAAAATCTGTGTACAAAATTTTGATCACTATTTAATTTTTTATTATTGAATATCTATCTTAATAAATTTATAAATATAAATATCTATTGATCATCTTCAAATTTTTTTAATACAGTAAAACAAGGGAATTTTATCATACACTTTCTGTTTATACCATACTCATAGACACCCAAGGCTTTTTTTTTCTTCATTCTTTCATTTGAAACCTCCAAATGAAAGCATAATCACATAATAGGTAGAGCTCAACATGAGGTAAATGAGTAAAAAATAGCCTTGGGTGTACCATGCACATGATACACCCTGGTGTATGATGAAAGCACTCGTAAAACAAGTTGGTTGTACCATACTACCATATCAAAAAAAAAAACTGAGAGGATTGTACCATATCAAATTTGCAACACTTGTATGTATGACATACTTTGGTTTCAACTTTCAACCCCAAACAAAAGGTAATTAACAGTAGTATACTTAGTTTATGTACACTTCACAAGTGTAAATAATTAAAAGGTACAACTTATCCATCTGCTTACTGTAATTTATCATCTAATGTGATGGGAAGTTACATTAAGTACATGAAAATCTGATTATACTAAAAACAACATGATTATTCATGAATGTTATGTAGTTAGCTACTATTACTATGGGATACAATACCAATCTTCTTGGGTTTTAGGCACAAGAAATTTGGAGAGTACCATCTAAGCAAATTAAAGGTTGAAATGCCTGAGATCACAATCACTATTATGGATGCCACGCCTGCACAACTTATATAGCCACCAATTTGAACACAAAATCTTACATAATTTGCGCATAATTTCATCCATTGAAGATCCTCGGCACCAGTAAGAGCAAGGAGTGACAATTGAATTGAAGCACACCATATGGCAAAAACAACGTACGCTGTCATCTTGACAACAATAGAAACTGATATTAACATAAATTATTAGCATATCTAATGTGATTTACAATTGTTCTAAGTTTAAGTTGAATAACAAGTTCAAAAAATATAATTAAATAATTATCTTATCTTGTCTTATTTTATCTTATTTTTATTTTTATTTTCTGAAATAAGTTAAAATAAGTTGAACAGATTAAAGCCTTAGTGGATCAAATGAAAGAAATTACTTCCTCTGTTTTTTAAAATTCTTCTGATATTTTTGTACTGATCATGAGCAACTTTATTAATTAATTCTTATTAAAACACTAAAGGGTAAATTAAAAATAGTAAATGGTGAAGAGGGAAAAGTGAAAGCTTTATTAAAAGTAAAAATAGTAAACTAAACACATGCCCCCTTTTAAAAACCCTAGGGAGGCCCACACACCCCACCCCCACCAACCTAAATCTAACCGCCCAAACAAATAAAAAAAAGAAACTAAACACATGAAAGCTTTATTATATACAAAAGAAGGGCATAAAGGGGTCAATATTTAGATAAACATTATTATTATTTGATTTTAAACTATGTTTTAGATGCTAACAAGTTTGTTTCATGTCGGGAAATTCTATAAAAATGCAATAATGTAATGTATTAGCGACCTTTTTAAAGACATTAAATCATAAAAAAAATCATTGAGGAATAGGCATATTGCATATAGTACATTAATTAGAAAAGTACTCCATAATTTTAGAAAATGATAGCACCTTTTATTTACAACTGATGAATATTTTGATCAGATCCATATTAAGAAGCAATTAAGGCTCCGTTTGGTAGGGTGTAAAACATTTTCAGTGTAAAATAATTTTCATGGAAAACAATTTGCAATGGAAAACACGATTCCAAAATTGGTTTTAGTTGTTTGGTTACATTGTAAGAAAAATGATGAAATGAAAAGAAAACGAAAGGAAAAGTAAGGAGGTAGTGAGAGGGAGTGTCTAGAGAGATGGGAAACGCGTTTTCCCTTCATTTTGAACGGAAAATGGTTTTCCATCATTGGGAGAGAATTTTACTTCGAAAGGGAAAATGGTTTTACAATCTTTTTTACAACCAAACAATGTAAAACTGAAAATAGAGGAAAACAGTTTTCCAAGAAAATGTTTTACGCCCTACCAAACGGAGCCTAAATCAAAATGAGTTCTGCAAACAAATTTTAATTAATTGTTTAAGAACAAAACTAAAGCAATTAAGTACTGGAAACCTTTTTTTTATATATTAATGTGGGCACATACCTGATCAAGCAAGAAATAAATCCATATTAGGATATGATTGGACCAACTCAGTTTATCTTCCTGATAATTAGTGAAGGCCATGCATCGAACTAGCTGAAGTAAATTGTACCCGGCGCCAATGGAATAAACGTACATCGATACTCTAACAAAGAGTAAAACTAAATTACTCATAAACACATTAACATGACACAATTACTACTCCTATAAAGGAGTAAATTCTTAATAATCTACCAGAGTACCAGCTAATTTTGTGAATGACACCTAGTTTAATTAGAAGCAAAATTTTATGGGTTGGTATCAAGATTTGGGAGACTGAGACCGAGTCCTATTTAAACTCTAAACCTTCGTCTTTTATGGTTGTCTCTACCAAAAGAAATATCGATTTTGATATATGCAGCCCTTAAGGTTGCACATAAACATTAAATACATTTCCAAAATATAAGACTATAAGTATATAACATCCAACTCAGTGAGTAAGTGGTCAAAGATTTTTATTTATATTGTTGGTGTGTATAGAGAGGCAAAAAGATGGTGATGTAAGTGAGATTCAATCCTAAGTGTTATTCTGACATACATAAAAATAAAAAGAGAGTGTACATACATGGTAAATCTCACACCTGTGTTCCATCTCATAGTTGGATGTTAATGTGACCTAAATTACCGATCAGTGGATTTTGGACCAAAATATTAGAGGTGTACTGTGAACGTTGAACCTCCAACCTTAGTTTAAAGTAGAATACTAAAGTACTAAAACCATCAAATCACAAACTTTTCTGTATACATATTTATATTATATCTAACAAAGCAAATAAATATTTCAGGGACTGAGTCCTTGTCCACTTCAACTAAGATCCTCCTCTAAATTCACCAGATTATATATTTTTACATAAATTGACAAGAGCTATTATTGTGACTAGTAAATTAACAAATAAATAGAAGAAACCCATGTTCTAATAAATTGAACAAAATAAGGGAGAAAACTTACTCAAAAATAGTTGCCAACTTATAGTTGACCTTCTTTCTGTAAACACTGAAATATATCCTGGATTGTTGATCTGTGACCAAAACTATAGAAGCTAAAGAGAGTGTCAACAAAGCAAAAAATCTCAATAATGCCTCAACTCTCACCAGACGATTATTTGGTATTAACTCCATGTTTGCAAGAAAGAGGAGATGAATGAGAGAAAAGAAGAATTAGGAGGTTCTTCTCTAAACTTAGTAGTTTGTCCTCTTTTATTTAAGACAAAGGGGCCTAGTGCAACTGTGCAAAAGAGCAAGTATAGGTGTGTAGTAGTTGGAGGATGTAAAGGGTTCACAATTTGTATATTGATGTATGTGTGCATTTATATCAGTATTTACTATTGTCCTACCAATGTGATTTTCATGATCTTCTCTTCTGCATATTTTTGCCTATAAGTTAGGTTATGCTTTGAATCTTAATATAAACGTTGATTGTTTTGTAAGATTAAGGGTTGACAAGCCTCTTATTATTGAATTTTCATTGGTTAGGACTTAGGAGTATATTTAAAACATTATTTGTATGTCACTTCTCCTCTCAATTACATACATATTAATATTTTATTCTAATGTGTCTAAGAGGATTGGCACCCTGAGGATTACTCAAACATTTTCCTATTTATAACTCTTAGTTGCCAAAAAGAAATAACAGTTCATAGGATTATGTATAAGCACTAACAAATACTTGTTTGTCCTATATATTTTATGATAAGGAATGTTTCAGGGTTCAAGCTATATAGTCGAAATTTTAATATACTTGATGGGTGGTTGTCAGTGAAGGGGTGCGGCTTTAGAAGGTGGGTTTGATGGGTGGTAGAGGGTGGGGTGGGGGGGCTTGGTGGGTGGTTATGGTGGTAGGAAAGGTTCAAATTAAACCTATAAAAAAGGTATTTCATTTCTATGCTAAAAATTAAAAGGGAAGAGCAAAAAAATTGAAAAAGATTCGCTATATTAAAATTAGATAAATTCTTTATTGATATGATGTTGTGTGTATCCAATTTTATAATTTGTTCAATATCTTTTGCTATGAGAGTAAAATTTACAATAATTCTTTCACCACGGACTAGGAGAGTATTAATTATACTATGAGGTTTGAACATCATGTTTCTGGTCACATTAAAAAGTTGAGATGCCGAACATGCATCAAATGAATTAAATTTGGATGTCATTAATTATCAATTCCATACATTTCTCTTCTAAAAAAACAATATTAACGGGATATTGACCTACCTTATAAGTGTTGGGTATGATGAAGTACTTGTTGAATATCGTTTCCTAAAAGCGTGGCGTAAAAGAGACTGTAGGGAGCATCAATGAGAGTTGCAAGTGAGCGTGTAGCGACAGCTATGAGTACTATTGAGACAGCGAGGCAAGGTGGTTGTGCTACGACAAGTTATGCAAAGAAGCATCGATAATATGTGTGTGGGTTCTTTGCGGATTCTTAATTTTCATTTCAGAACTTGCATTGATTAGTAACTTTGTTATAAATATATTTAGGCCATCTCATTCTCGGGATAGACTATTATTCATAGATTGAGAGAGTAACTCATCTAGAGACACCTCTAAAAAGTGATTTCAAAGTCTAGAGAGATCGAGATTATCTCTTTAATTGTGCATCATCCATTTCAAAGCCGT
Source organism: Beta corolliflora (assembly GCA_947648045.1). Classification (NCBI taxonomy): domain Eukaryota; kingdom Viridiplantae; phylum Streptophyta; class Magnoliopsida; order Caryophyllales; family Amaranthaceae; genus Beta; species Beta corolliflora. Next base: position 821 of record CANSZD010000357.1, on the reverse strand, counting down.
TGGCCAAGCGCAATACTTCAGCTTTTTTTCCCTATTGAAGGGGTTTACTGTACGTATTTGTGCCAAGGCAGTTCTTATACGTTGGCTTTCTTCTTTATTCATATATATTGTTGATTTTGGCATATTATATTTCTATTGCACGAGTTATGTTAGCGCCTACAATATTTATTTCTAACAATATGTTTTGGTTTCCTAACAATAATGTCATAAACGAACTCATGTAATTACGTTGCATCGTATGTGAATACGTGCTTATCAATCTGTCAATGTGTGACAATCAATTTGTTATTTGAAATAACTTTTAGTTATTTATTATTAGAAATTATTAAAATAATTATTCATGTAAAAAAAATTGAGACTAATCCAATAATATTTTTAAATAATAGTATCAATTTTTCATATATAAGCACAAAATAAGGCCAACTTAGGTTATGATGTATATTATTTATCTAACCGAGTACGTGTCGAAAAAAAAAAAATGATGGGAATGAGGAATAAAAAAAGGGGTTATTTGAGGAAAGCTGACATTTTAGATATTACTTGAGCGGGTGAGCACAATAGCTGGGGTTGAGAAATTAAAACTTGTGAAAGAAGTGGTATCCAATAAGAGAATCAAGAGTCCAAATCTCGTGAACTTGCTAAATGCTAATCCATTTAAATTTGTTGCGTCTAGTTGCTAATTATATCCATGCATGCAATGATATCATTAATATATTATCATGTCACATTGTCACATGTCACTACTCACTAGTTCAATACCTATAACTAATAAGGTGCCTGGACCAATCACATTAAATTCGAAAATGATAGTATTTAATTAT